>VXBI01004602.1:0-406837 GCA_013397375.1 Toxostoma redivivum | reverse complement strand
ACCATCCCTGGAAATGGTCAAGACATTACTTAACATAGCACTTAGTGCTGTACTTTAGTTGACAAGGTGCTGTTCAGTCAAAGATTGGACATAATGATCTTAGAGCTCTTTTCCAGCATTAATGATTCTACAATTCTATGTAGAATTCTAAAAACTGTATTCTGCTCTTGCAAGAAACATCAATATCATAATGCACACAATTTGAACTTCTGGAAAAGTGAATGCAGCTGAGGTTGAAGTTCTGTGCATTTTAAGTCAAGGGGAGGATTTTGTACTTTTAATTAAAATGAAATGTTAATTATCAGAAGGGCTGGTTAGATAGTCAGTGATTCTCTGCTTGCATCCTGTGCTTCATGTTGGATTTGAACCATTGGACAAACTATTGCAGGGATATTCTGCAGGATAGATTTTTGATCAGTTTAGCTGCCAGTCTGTAGAACAAGATTCTGTTGCCGTGGGTGATCTGACATTTGTTTTTTGGTGGAAGTTTTTAGCTTGCAAACTTGGGAAATACCTCTGTATTTTTAAAGTGAAAGAGGGCTGACAGTAGGTGTTGGAAGAGGAATGTGAAATGTGGTTTTGAAATGGAGGTGGTAAGTTTCAGACTGCTAGAAGCACTGGAGTTTCTGAATACAACTGACATAAGAATTTTGTGTGTCAGCAAGAGGATTCTCATTTAATGTTTGCTAAACTGTAAAAATTTAGTTCATGCTACTTCTGACACTTGTACTGTTTTTTTCCTTAGGGGAAAATGGGTTCCTTTCATAGGGTTCACAGTAAACCTTGGTTTCTCTTCTATGCAGAAGGAGATTGAAGATCTCCGAACAAGACTGTCCGTATTAGAAGGAAAAGATCAACAGCTGAGAAGAGAAATTGAAGAACAAGATAGGCTTATTCAGTCACGGGACTGTGAACTGGCTGCTTTACTTGGCTGCATTTCTTTAAGAGAGCTGCAGGAAATAAGCAAGGCTGTGGATGACACTTTAGCATCCTCCTATCGAATTCCATTCAGTTTAGATCTTCCAGGAGCAATAAAGAGGTATTTAAATTTAGAGTCTTGTATCTTCCTGTATGTTCTGCTGAACTGACTGTCAGTTGTTTTCATCATTGTGCCAGCTATTTATCTGGATTTAGACACTTTGAAACTTTCTAAGAAGAAATGTTGGAGTTCTAATATTGATGCATTTCCTCAGAAGAGTTTGTAGTTATTTGAATGTCTTGCACTTAACGTTCTCTTATGGTGAAAATCCACCTACAGAAAGCATATGTGTCCATCAACTGTTAATTCCTATAATCAGCTTACACCATTTCTTGTTACCAGGTGGAATTTTTTCCCCAGTTTGATAATGCAGTAATTAAAACCTGTTTCTCACAGCCTGAAAGTGTGTCCTAGACACCATTCAAATAAATATTAGAGATGCTTCTTGCTTCCGTGACCTTGTAATTATAATAAAGTACAATGTGATGAGCAGTGCTAGACTCAGGCAGTGCACTCAAGGCAGTGGGGAAGAGGATGCAGCATGAATAATTCTGGGACACTCACAGTTAAATGAACAGTAGATGGATCCTTTCAATAGAAAAGTACCTGCTCTAGGCAGTATTTTGGAAATAACTTCATCTTTATGTAGAAAAGCAATTGAAGTACTGAAACTGTGCTGGACATTGGTGATGGGACTTTGAAAGTGGTACTGCTGCTGTGTCACCAAAAGAAAATAACATTGCTGTTTATCCTAACGTACTTTTCTTTCAGATAAGCAATAACTATGTTGCTTGCAATTTTTTTTCTCCCATCATGTTTTTTGGATTTAGTTTGGTTGTATTGTCATTCATGAGAAATTGCTGCTCATGTGTGCTAATTTATACAGATTTTTTTTTTTAAGTCAGCAGAACATTTTGTAGAGGACATCTTCTCTTTTGATGTGTGTTTAAAATTTGAAATTAGGTTATGGGAAATAGTTTCTTGCATTAAGTTTGGCTTGTTTAAATAATATACCTGTGTTTCTGAGATTGAGGAATAAAAGATCTTAAGTAGTCTGTCTGAGAAAATGATTTGAGTTTTCTTAGTTTTGGATTTGCTTATGAAAGAATATTCAGATTATTTTTTTCTCTCATTGCTGCTGTAATATTTGGGTTGCACTTACCTCACTGGGAAATTATTTAAAAGTGAGTCAAATAGTATGGGTTCAGGAGGAATTTTCTCTGTTTGCTTACTAGCACCATGAATAGCACAATCACTTGAGAGGAAAACAGGCATTCATTATTCGAAGTGAATTCATAACTGAAATGAGGATTTTAAAATAATTCGTTTCCTTTCTGTTAATTTTTAAAAGATGCAATGAATGAAACTTCTATGGGGTTTTTTTGTTGGTTGACTTTGTTGTCACCAGTGGTCAGGTGCTTCTGCTGTCGTTCCCATAGCTGCAGTTCTGCTGTTGGGACTCTGGTGGGTTGACCTTGGCTGCACACCAGGTGCTCACCAAGCCCTTTATCACTCCTTCTTCTCAGCTGGCCTGGGCAGAGAACATAAGATGGAAAACAATCCATAGGTTGAGATAAGGCAGTTTACTAAAGCAAAAGTGAAATGTTGCCAAAACCAACGGTTTTATCCTTTTCTTTCCATCATCAGGTGATGTCCATTTACTTCCCAGGAAGCAGGGCTTCAGCACATGCAGTAATTGCTCTAGAAGACAAACCCTGGAAATAATGAATACTCCTGCTTCCTCCTCCTTTTGTGAGCTTTTATATCAGCAGACATCCCAAACATCCTATAGTATGGAATGTCCCTTTGGTCAGTAATAGTCAGATGTCCTGGGTATGCCCCTTCCCAAGATTTTGCCTACCCCCAGCCTACTTCTGGTGTGGGAGGGTGGAATGTTGGAGAGAGGGTGCTGATGCTGTGCCAGTGCAGACTGGTGGGTTATCAACACTGTTCCAGCCACCAGTGCAAATCACAGCACTGTGGGGGCTGCTGTGGGGAAAGTTAACTCCATCTCAGCTAACCCAAATACAGGGTACATAAATGCAGTTATTTAACAGTGAGAGTTTATTCAGATTAACAGTGAGCTTAACTGATGGGTGGCATCCTTTTCAAGCTGTGCAGTCTATCATACCTCAGGTACAGAGATTTTATGTCTGAAGCCAGGCCTGTTCTCCTTCTGTAAGTGAAAAAGCATCATGCGCATAGTAAGACATTTGGTGTGGGTATAATTCCCGTGTGCCTATGAGCATCCCCTAGATTTTCATACAGTTAAACAATAATGTAGGAGATTACTTGTTTTAACTTCTGCTCAAAGCAAGGCTACAATTTCTAAGTGAGATCAGGTTGCTCAGGGCCCTTCCTCTCTGGGTTTTGTATATTTTCCAAGATGGAGATTTTGCAGCCTTGCTAGCCATCCTGCATTTCACCACCCTTACTGTAAACTCTTTCTCCTTTGTATTGCCAGAATTTCCATGGTTGCAACTTCCATTGCCTTATTCTAAAAGTGTACTTTTTGTGGAAGAAGTGTTACTTATTAGGTAACAGGTTTAAATACTTGGTTGATGCTAGTTCAACATACTAGTTTTAAATTCCAAAAGTCTTGGCATAGTTAATCTGAAAGAGATTTTTCTGGAAATGTGCATTTTATTTTATAAATAGCTGCAGAGGGGAAAAAAGTTTTCCAAAATTAGAGCTATCTATGTGAGAAATAAAGCTATTACTCATGCACATGTACTAGAGATCAGTGATTATGTAGAAAGTTCAATATCCATGGGCAGTAAGTTGCAAGCTCCTCACTGTTAGGCTGCAAGATACTCTATTTATTCTAGCAACATTTTGCTTGTCAGTAGTACTGCTATGCTGTGCTTTTGCATAATTATTTGTTGACTACATGAATTGCATTCAGCACTGGGGTAACACAGGCAGGCTTAGTGTGAAGCATCTCTTAAGACAATCTGTGCTGTAGTGAATTGTATTTAGTGGTTTGCAGGTCAGCAGAAGATAAAAAATGATTCAAGATATTGAAGCAAACTTCTTGGAACACAAGAGGACATATTAAAAAAAATACTTGCCCAAATTCTTGCCCTTCTGTGTGGAGGAAGAAAAGAGCAAGTCAGATACAACACTGGGATGAGCATTGTTCTAAGCTTATTTTTCTTGTCGAGTGTTATTTTTTCAGGAGTGTTCTTTGTCTTATCTTTGGTACGTGGTGAATTTTTTAAATACAGAGAGCCTTTGTCAGTACCTAAAGAATGCTTTGAGTTTGAAGAATTAAGAAATGTTAGGCACATTACCCTGGGACCTTACTTGGGGGCTGTTAGAAGACATGGTTAAAACCTGCTGGTTAATGGGCAGAGAAATATGTTTTGACAGGGAATTCTCACTGAGGTTGAGACTGCAGAATGTGGTCATTTTGCTCATCCAGACAAGCTTAATTGTTCTTGGTAAGCTAAAGGGTATAATAATTATTTTAAAATGAGGAAATTGCAGGGCAAAAGCTCAGTTCACTTGTATGGGGCTATGTGGAAATGCATTTAAAAGGTGGGAGCAGCTGGTGTTGTGTGCACTATGACACATTCCAGTGTTTTAACTGAAGACAACACACTGAAATCTGAGGAAAATGGGTCTGGGTGTTTCAGCATGAAGCACTTTCTTCTGGAGATTGCTGAAGGTATCCAGATATATAATTTTCATATTCGCTACTGGATGCCATTTCAGAAATACACGTTTTTAACTAGCATGACTTGAGTTTTCCAATTATAAAATAAGACCATATTAATTATTTGACCTATTCACTTCAGTATCTGTTAGTTCCTTTATTTGTTTCTTTCTATTTCACAATAGAAACTGGGAAAATCTGTTATACTTCAATTAATATTTAGTTTCATTTAGCAGTTTATTTTTTTTATCCATATCTGCAGATGCATGTGTCCTTACAGCATGTCATTCTTAAAAGAAATTGCACAGTTCCATCTGGACTATTGTCTGGGCACTTGCTGACTGGTTGAAAGAAATGCATTTATATACCTTTCAAAGTATTTGAATGTTCCACCTCTGCTTCACATGGAACAAATCTTGATTAGTACCAGTTTGTTCTGTGGTGGGTTTGTGAGATCATCTGAAGATAAGGAAATTCTGTTTTGTGTATTAGTTATTAGAGAGTGGCCAGTGGTGCAAGGAACTGGACTTGAAGATTTATGCAGCCAGTTCACTCTGCTTTTGTGATGCCTGGAGTTCATTTGAAAAAGATCAATTCAAAATTACATCCAAGTACTCAGGGGGGTGTAAATCTTATTTATTGGAATATGTTCAAAGTATTTACTTCAGTTGAGGGCAAAGCGTGATAAAGGCAAAAGAGATGGGGTTTTTTTAAGAGAACTTGGTTTACTTGAGAAAAGTTGGAAACAAGACTTCAACATAGTTTCACATACTAACTTAGGAAAGTAGGATTTCAAATGGGCTGTCATGTTTTGTCATTAGGAGAGACTGCTTGCTGCTGTTCAGGGCCCCAGTGGAAATCTTTCTTCTTGTGGGTGACCAGGTAGAGAGGGCTCACAATCTTGCTGTACTCAGGAATGTGCATCCTCCAAAAACCTATGGCACCTAGAAACGCTTGTGTTTCCTTTTTGCTGGTTGATAGAGACATCTCAGTGATCTTACTGATGACCTCAGTGGGGATCTGAGGCTGTCCATCTTGCCACTTTACTCCCAGGAACTGGATCTCTCGGGCAGGTCCTTTGACTTTGCTCTTTTTAATGGTGAAACCAGCTCCCAGCAGAATCTGAATGATCTTCTCTCCTTTCTGAAATACCTCCATTGCCATGTCCCCCCACACAATGATGTCGTCAATGTACTGCAGGTGTTCTGGAGCTCCACCCTTCTCCAGTGTAGCCTGGATCAGTCCATGGCAGATGGTGGGACTGTGCTTCCACCCCTGGGGCAGTCGGTTCCAGGTGTACTGCACACCCCTCCAGGTGAAAGCAAACTGAGGCCTGCACTCTGCTGCCAGAGGAATGGAGAAAAATGCATTGGCGATGTCAATGGTGGCGTACCACTTTGCTGCCTTGGACTCCAGCTCGTACTGCAGCTCCAGCATGTCCGGCACGGCAGCGCTCAGCGGTGGAGTCACTTCATTCAAAGCACGATAGTCCACAGTCAATCTCCATTCCCCTTCAGATTTACGCACCGGCCAGATGGGGCTGTTGAAGGGTGAGTGGGTTTTGCTGACCACCCCTTGGCTCTCCAGCTCATGGATCATCTTGTGGATGGGGATCACAGCATCTCGGTTCGTCTGGTACTGCTGGCGGTGCACTGTCAAGGTAGCAATTGGTACCTGTTGCTCTTCCACTTTCAGGAGTCCTACTGCAGATGGGTTCTCTGATAGTCCAGGCAGGGTGTTCAACTGCTTAATGCCCTCTGCCGCCACAGCAGCTATTCCAAAAGCCCACCTGAGCCCCTTTGGGTCTTTAAAATACCCACTTTGGAGGAAGTCTATACCCAAAATGCATGGGAACTCTGGACTAGTCAAAATAGGGTGTTTCTTCCCCTCATTTCAGTCAGGCTTACCTCAGCTTCCACCAAAGTCAAATCCTGTGATCTTGCTGTCATATCAGCAATAGAAAAAGATTCTGGCCCCACATGTCTTGATGGGATTAATGTGCACTGCACACCAGTGTTGACCAAGGCCTCATACTTTTGTGGTTCTGATGTGCAAGGCCACTGTGTGTAGGCACTGGCCTTCCTTGGGAATAACAGGGGGATTAAAAACAGAGTGGGGAAAGAAAAGAACCAGTCCTCCAACTTGGAGGACAGAGCCATTGCTGGCAACCTGAATTATTTTGGAGCAATCTTAAAGGCAGTTTCTCGTCCTTCCAAGCAGCGTTATAGAAGGAAAAAGTCACAGCAGAAGGATAAGTAACGCTTGCTTGAGTACCCACGTGTATGGTGTGTAATGAGGAATCTGGTTTTCCCTGCTGAGCATCTGGTTCCCCTTGCTTGCTTGAACAGCATCCAGTGGGATGTAGCAGCCTATAAAGCCCAGGCCATGTATGTGCTGATTCCTCTGAGTATGTGCACAATGAGATTTACTTCTCTTTAGGGAAAAATGACCAGCTGTCTCAATCAATGTGTGATACTGAATTAGTTTGTATATAATGAAGAGAAATAGCTAGCAACAATATCCAGGGATGGACCCTTTCAGTCAGTGAAGTAAAATGGGTGTTATTCTTAGGAGAATAATTGCAGCTGCTGTGGGCAAGCTCTAGTTTTTGTGCACTCCAGACAGATGTAGCAGAAGAATGGAGATCTATTGATACTTCAGAAAATATGAGGAAAGTATTAGTTAGGATGTGATGAACTGCTCCTGCAGATAGTTGTTTGATTGTCCCTTTGTTCTGAGACTGATGCTCCTGTTCCTGATAGCAGCTGAAGCAACAACAGCTTCGACTGCCCTGCAGCATTAGCTGGCAGAAGAGTGGTGGGAACTCCAGAACCATATGAATGGTTCGGTTGGTTGAAACAGCCAGCTGGTTTGGCTGTCTGAATGGTGATTTATAGCACCAGAAGATTTCTTAATATATGGCAATGAAAATTGAGCTTGTTGTGGTGATTAAAGATGCCAGCAGCATCTTCAGGTGTCTGTGAATTGATTGTTTCTGTTGGAATGATTTTATGTAAAAAACCTTTCTGAGATTCTGCCTCTGTCCTTGTATTGCTGGCATTAAAAAAAACATTAATCATTCTTATAAAAAATTGTGAAGTGTCATCCAATGCCCTGATTTTTCTTCAAGTCTTATAACTGGAGCTAGTGTCTAACAGCACTCAGCAAATAAGAGTTGACTCAGTTTAGAGTTTTTATGTATGCAAGAGCTGGTCAGGATGATGAGTTTTGAAAGTAAACTTCCTATAGGTGTAAGTCTTTGAGAGTCGACAAAGGCAAGTACAGTCACTGGGCAACCCGTGAATCAGTGAGAAACCCTATTGGTAAGCTGAGGTTATAGAAATATTGGGAAAGTGCATTTCCAGTTCTGACTCTTGAAAAATTTTGAGTGGGGAAGCACATGTACTGAAGCAATCCTTGATGTATAGCAGCAGTGAAGAAATAGTGCTCTGCAAATGATAGCTTGAAGAAGAGCAAATTCTGGAGAGAAAACAGCTCTCTGATTGCTCAGAGGTAGGTGCATAATTTCAGGTTCTCATTCATATTCCTTTGAGAACTTTGTAGATTGAAATGTGCAGAAGGTGTAATGCTGCTGTGCCTCAAAGTACATCTCTTGATAGTTGTTGTCTCAGATCAGATTAGTTTTTGAGGTTGGAAGTTTTCCAAGGTGAGACTTTGCATTTTACTTCTAATTCATGTGACTAGTCCTTGCAACTGCCAGAAATTTCGTTTTCATTATGAGTTAAACACAGCTTTTCTTTCCTTCTATTTAATGTCCAAGTCCTTCACTCAAAAGTACTCTCAGGTTTAGATAAAGAAATTGGATTTTCACCACATCAGCTAATCAGAAACTTTGTATTTTTATAATTTTTTTACCTAGCTCTCTCATCATATACAAGTTTTCTGTGAGCTGCATTATTGAAGAAAAAATCACAGTTTATTTTGAAAACCCTGACTTAGATTTAAAGGGTGATTTTACTTCACATTACAGAGATATGCTACTGTGAAAATATCATTGTTTTAAGTCCCATGGATCATTGCACAAAGGTGCAAAGAAACTTACAAGCTTGGCTGAAAAATTGCTTTCTTGGTATGATGATTCTTAGATGTGTAGCCCAGACAGGCTTATGAAACAATCACATAGAATGAAAATCTTGTTATCCCATATCTTTCTTGATTAGATAGAATAAAACTTCGTGGTAGAGAGTTTCAAAAGAAAACCAAAAGTGTGGTTTCCCTTTGTATATTTAATGCATTCTAGCCCTGAATGTCCTTAACTGAGCAGAAGTGTAGGGGTACACAGTACAGCAATGCCCTGTAGATCTTGTCCTGATAAAAATCTGCCCATGGTATCTGTAAATAATGATCTGTTGGTTTTCCTCAAGAAAACTTTGGTAAGAAGTATGTTTTCTCACAGTTTTTTTTTCTTTAGTCCTGGTTACATGTCTAGGTTAAAGATGCCTCTTGTTAGATATAGTTTCGTTTGAACCTTTTTTTATTATTTGTTTTCAGAACTTTCTGAGATATAGCTGTTGAGGAACCTATAAAAATACAAGGAAGTTATTGATTGATTTGATTTTTATATTGTGGATTTCTTTCCTAAAGACACAGTTAAGTCCATACACTGAAGATTTTTGGTGGATTTTTGCCTTGATCTGTAGCAGACATTTATACCAAATGTTCTCCAAGAAGCACTTCTGAGTTTTGTTTCGGTTTTTTTTGCAAGAGACTGGACAAAAGCTTTTTTTGAAGGTCAGCTTCTGTTTGTTGCTGAAAGCGAGATTACAGGTGTAGGGCTCAGTTTGTATATTTTCATCTTCTAAGAGAGTACAACTTCTTGTGACTTCAGAATCGGAGGAAGAATCATGTTAGAAGACATAAAGCTGTAAAAGCCATGCTCTCTGCAGGCTGTGATCATGAGAATGAGGTTATTCTTTGCTGGCAGTCTCATTACTCTGGGCCAAATTCAAACTGTAAACTGTTTAAATTTGCTGATTTTATCTAGGAGGGAATACATATTCATACAATCTGAGCGTGGGCTTCTAAGCTGTTGTTCTTGAATTAGAAATTCAAATATGGGTAATTTTAAATTGTTCTGACTTGTGCTTAGTTTTAAAGAAATGAAAGTGCTTTCTGCTTAAGCACTGTGTTGTGATGTGGAGATTGGGAGTGTAATGACAAGATCTGTAATATTTTTTTAGATGACAGTAATGTAAAGGAGAATACTTGCTGCTGAAGGACTTTTTATTTGTCTTTCAGTGTCTTCAAGCAGGGATCAGAGATGGCAGCTTAGTTTCTCTATGAAAAATAAAAATTTTTAGTACAAGATTTATTTGTTTTATACTGGTACCCTGTGTGTGTGTGTTCTGTTGTGTGGATATAGAAGCTGAATTCTGACTACACTTCTTTTTTGCTGCATAAAAATGTTATCATTAATACAGGAACTGTTTCTGTTTAAGCAGTGTGTATATTTATATATATTGGATGTGGAGAAGAGCATGAATCGCCTTTTGCCCATTTGCATTCTTTGAATTTTTTTTAGGAAGCAAAACATAAATACATAATAGCTTGGTATGCAAAGGGAAGTATACTAGCATAGTGGAAGGAAAGACATTCAGAAACATACCTTCCTTTAGCAGAAAGCCATTCTTCCCAGTATTGTGCTAGTTAGCCTTCCTCTGAACAAAGCTACTTCCACGGTATCTGTAATTCCTGAATGCAAGTTAAAGCTTCTCAGAAGATTCTTTAAAAAGCATTTTAAACGTTATCTGTTATATTGTGACAAATATATATATGTGTGTATATATATATATATATATTAATGTCCTCTGTGGTTATGTGGGAAGCTGTGAAAGAGTGAGGGATATGCGAACCAGACCATTCAATTCTTATTCTTCCCTCTGTCCCCTGTTGCATTGAAATGTCTTCCTTTATTTTGCCTGCACACCATTCCCAATATGAACATCATCATCACAGCAGGTTCCAATTGTGTTATTGCAATTAAATATACTTAGTAGCTATTCTTTAATATCAGTAAAATGAGGTACTTAAAGGGTACTGCCTGAAGTGTTTGGGTCTTAAAATTTTTCCCATAGTCTGTTGTTACATGCCAGATCAACTTCAATTCCTGAACATGCAGCATTCCCACACCCTCCTGCAGCTCTCCAGTTTTGCTTCATGTGTCATCCAGAAATGACATAATTCCTCAGCTCCTGCTTTCCTAGTTCTAGTCTAGCCTATACAGTGATACTTAGGGATATAGCACATGTATGTTCCTTTTCTTCTTTCCTCCTAATGGATCCCAATATTTGTAAGTCCATGGCATGTCGTTTAAATGAGAGGCCTGTGTGGCCACCTGCATGATTGAAGATACTGCACATGAGGTATAGACTGCTGTGGGTTGTGCAAGTGTTAAAAACCTTTCTTTTCCTTCATATTTAGTCAGTTAAATTTGTGTTAATTGAATTTCTGTCTTACTCTAGTCCTTTCATCAGCTGGGTCAAGAACTTTGCTTTCTCTGTGATGGAGTTAGTTTATATTGAATTTGAAAAGTAAGTTCTAAATGGTCCTCATAATGGATTGTTTGTGAGGAGAAGCTGTCACATTCTTGATTAGCTGTTCTGTCAGAGAAGAATAGCAACAAGTCAAAACTATGGACTCCTTCCCAGGCAAGAATTTAGTATTATTCCAGGGAGCTCCTTCTGAAGCCATTTACCCTTGTAGTAATACTTAAAGCAGCTTTTAAGCAGACAGAATACCCCTCTTAGAATGAAATATGATGCTCCAGGGTGGTTGTAAAAGAAAATGCTGTTTCTGGTTCAAGTCCCATGTAACAGATCATGGCGGTTAAAGCTCTTTGATGGAAGAGTGATTCAGTATTGACTGCCTGGTTACTCTTGTGGGTCATTACCTTGTCAGTTAATTGGAAAGCTTGTGAGGGGCTTCTCTGTGACAGTGTTTTGTGGTAGAAGAAAACAATGTGGGAATAAACGTAGTTTAAAGCAGTTTGTAGTTGGTAATGATGCCTGGTTTGTACATGGTTTTGATTGTGTGCATTGTATGATGGGTAATCTCTGCAAGGGGTAAAGGATTCCTCCGGTATCACTCTGAAGGCTAACAAGGATTTGAAACAGAATACTGCTGTAAAGTTCGTACCATAAATGAAACAAATACACTCGTAAGAGTCTGTGTGAATGCTGTTATCTGTAACAAAAAGATCTTTAGATCTGAGTTGCTGGTTAAGCCAGCTATCGCTAGCTTGGATCAAATTAATTACTTACTAATGGTATCCTTTATTGATATAGGTCAGATTAATATAAAATTCCATTAAAACTGTACTTCCACAAAATTATCTTAAAACTGTAGCTCTGTCATTGAAGTGGCAGCGTTTGATTCCTTATTTATTTTTCAGTGACTTGTTAGAGACTCATAAAAAAGAAATTGGAGTATAGAGAGACTGTTTTTTCCCATTCTGCACCTTGTCCTGAAAGTCTGCATGGGCTTGTGCATCCTTGTTAGTGATGCAGATTTGACAACTCGGTCCTAGTTTGCAGTGCTGTTTTGAATGCATTGTCTCATAAGAGGTTAAAAATTGATCTCTCTTCCTGTTAGCTATGTGAGTTCTGCAGAGCAGTGAAATGTTGAACCTGTTGAGGGGGGGTGCTTTGTGTGAGGAAAGTAAACAGATAAGATGAAGAGCACACGGAAGATATTTGTTAGAGCTGCCATCTATATACTGTTCTTCTGGCTATAACTGCACTTTACATTTTATTATGGCCTGGGTCTTTAGAGTTGAATCTTTTTGAGGCACTTTCAGTACAATTGGGTCAGTCACCCAGTATTCATTCAATTACACACTGCAGCCTTGCTGCTGCCCCTTGACATCTGTATACAAAGCCTGTCTTTTTTTACATAACCTGACCAGCTCAGATGCCAATTGTGGGAGATGCTGAAAGTCATTGAGAGCTCCAAAGCATAAGAAAAGAAATGGCTAAATAGTTCATTGCCTCTGGCATGCCCAGAGGCAAGCAGGGAGCTGATAATGGCATCATTACACCAGCAATACTTTGTGTTTTGCACATGTATTGCTGTAGAAAAGGGAGAAATTTGAGACTCTGTGAGAAATGTCATTAAACACTTTTACATAGGTAGGCAGCTGCATTTCTTTAGGTTTCATTGCCCAGCACTGGGGTGGTAATGAGGTGACAGACCTTGCTGGGCTGTAGATAGGAAAGCTGTGTGCTCCTTGTAGCAGGGTATTGTGGACAGCAATGCAAATAGATGCCTTGTTAATGTGATTAAATGATATTCTGAATTCTGCCTCTGAGGCAATTTCACTCCCATGTGCAGTTGGGCAAGATGGTCCAACCAGCCTTTCTGTTGGTGATCAATAGCTGAGTGCAACTCCAGCTTCACATGCTTTTTGGGATTCATGCTCACGAAAATGCTGACTCTTGAAATAGGGCTCAATATGTGCTGTGCTTGTAAAATAAGGGCAGGTTCTCAAAAGAAAACCGAAATCCATAGAAAAGAGAAATGCATAGGCAGCAGGAGCTGCATGCATGTCAGAACAGGTACTCAGTCATAGTGTGCTTTCTGAGTAACAGTGGCTTTTGTTTCTTCCACCCCTAAAATTAATATGGTGCTGCCTTGTCATACAAGAGTGTCACTGAAATAAATCCAGTGATGTCTCTGATATGTTTGGATATTTCCATGCCAAACACTAGGGAAAAGCTCAGAAATATATCATTGGTTCTTACTTGGGAAAAATAGTAATAGTAGGTCATGAAAGAAGTGGAGTTTTTATAACACGGGTGAGAGGAAAAATTGAGATGCTGCTAATGGGGAGTGCAGACTGTCACGTACACAGAACTGAGGTGTTTGACAGAAAAGAAAATAGCACTTGATAAAGTAATTGAACACTCTATAAAAAGTGTACACCTCCGAAATCTGAGAGAAGGGAATATTAAAGTTGCAAAAATAACCTCTCTCCTAACTCCTGATGTCTGATTGGACTTGGATTTTTGAACTTCGTGTTAAAAATAGAAATGGTGGATTTATTTACAAGAACCAAAGGTTTACTTTAGATTTGGTAATATAAAAGTAGGAAGCCTACTATGTGGAAAAAAACCTTGCATTTTGGTCATGTAAGCATAGGTGATGCCTCAATTTGAGCCCCTTCTTCCATCAGTTTGGTACAAATATTTGGTATGGTTTTTTTGGATCTAAAGAGACTGAGTACTGGTATTTCACATAAAATTGTGAGAACAAGTGACTGTAGTTGAACTTTTTCTGGTAGAGTTGAAAACTGAGGGGATAGTAAACTGCCAGTTTTTTGAGTGAGAAATTTTTTTGTGTTAAGTTTTTTGGATGATAGTCTAGCAAAGCACCAGTCCTGGACATTGCTGGGAACTTCTAAGTTTGCCTTAGGTATTATGATTACACAAATAATTATAATTGTGTTTCAAATGGTAAGTGAAATCTGTATACTCGTTAATGAAGAACTGTAAAGGTGATGTTGGTTAGTCACTAGCAACCCTGAAACTGAGCATAGTTTTTGTCTTGATATTGACTCTGAGTTTGTATGAGTCAGCTTAACACTTTATTTCCATATGAAAATGTGCCTTTTTTAGCAGGCCATGTTGGGCAGAGGTTAACTTATTTTATTTATTTATTTATTTATTTTATTTTAATTCCTTCTAGCCTTCAGGAAAAAGAACAATTGTTCAGCTCATCCATTAAAGAAACTACTGCCAAAGTAAGTACATGTTTTCAGTTCTTTAGAACATTTACAGTCACGGATCATAGCACTCATCTTAATATATTGCCTTTGTTTTAGGAAGTTGGTTTTGTGGTGTTCCTCTTAAGAAGATTTTGCACATAAATATTTTTAAGCACACACTGAAAAGCCCTCCCCAACTTTTTGTTTGAACAGGCCACAGGGATTTTAATACTTCAGGAAGCAGATGGAGTAATCTCTTCTTTCTCAGTATTTTTACTAGAGCTCAGTCCTCTTGCTCAGGTCGATTCAGGAACAGACTCCTCAACATGAAATCATGGTCATAGCTGAATATTTTAGCTCTTAATACAGAATTTTACTTTCCTCTCTAACTGGTTTTGTTGGTGTGAAGGGAAGAGCATAAATGAAGTACCTTTTCACTAAAAATCTAGGTAGCAATCTAATTTTCATACCCTTTAAAAATAAAATGATATAGCATATTTAGCATAATTTTTGTTTCTAACTAGAAATATTAATATTTTTCCTTTATCTTTCTTATTTCATGGGCTCCTTTCAAGAAGTAGAACACTGAAGTTTTATTTCAGAATGGCCCAGTTGCTCCATGAATGCTCTAGGAAAAAAAAAAGATCCGTTTACTTTAGCCGATTCACATAGATCTACATGAAACAGGAAGTGAAAAATATTTCTGGATTTTGATTAATACTGAATTTATTCTCTGAAATAAACTTATTTTTCAGGTTTTCTCTAATAGCACTCACCTAAATCAATAGAAATTTTATCCTTCATAATCTGTTCTTCCTAATCATTTCAACCAACACTTTCACTGTGCACTGTTAAAAAGATAGTTTGAAGAATGTGGCACGTTACCTCTCTTTTGTTCTCTTCCACTTTATTTTGAGCTCATTTTCTCTATTCCTTGCTTATATTCACATCTTGGGAAAGTTAATATAGACTGTAACAATGATTCACCCCGTATTTTTTTAAAAAACTATGAATAAAATATCAAGGAAATTATTGTAACTGACCTACAGCTTATCTACTGAAATGAATGAGGCATTCAATAGCTCAAAGTGATGTTTCAAGTGTCATTTCAAACTATTTGCAAGCTAAAACTTAAGGTATGGAATTTGCCTCTTCCCCAGAAAATGTCTCATGAGTTTCTAGAGACTTTTTCAATAAGTGCTGAAGCATTGCATAACAGTAGAGAAGTCTGTGAGGCAGAATTTGACAGCTTGTTTTTTTTTCTCTTTCAGTTTTCAATAGATAAAATACTATTTTAATTTTATTCCATTCCTATGTGATGGCTTTTATTATAGAAGATAAATAGGAAGCATGTAGTGAGACTCCTCCAAATAATTTCCTATTTAGTTTATTCATATCATCTCATCTTATTATTTTCAACTCAAAATCAATAGAGCTGGTCTTTTAAACCTTTTTATTGTATGGGGAAAACATTCCTTTGTCAAAGGTCTTTCCTTTTCCTTTGTGCCACTGTCATTTCTATGGCCTCTTCTGCTTCATCTCTCTTGTTTTCAGCTGTGGCTGCAAAAGCTAACTTCTGCCTGCTAATGAAGGGCGTGCTGTCCCTTATTCACTACCTTCCTTCAGAAATTAATATCTGCTTCCAGTAATGGCAAGGTTGTGCTGTGTGGGAGACCAGGTAGACTGTTCCTTCCTTTAGGCAGTGTTAGCAGAATTTCTTTATCTTTTTCATGGTGCTGTTTTAAAGAAATGTAAAGGCTACTCAAAACTTCTTTTCTCTTGAGATGATTGGGGAGTGAATTCCAGTACTTTACTTGCTGTCCTTGTCCCTGTTTTTGCTGCTTTTAGATTAATATCGTATGCTGGGAAGATGGAAGAGGATGACAATGGGCAAACTTGCCTTTGATATTTTGCTGTTTTTCATCTTGATTCTGTATATCTTTGCTAACCAGCTTCCTACTGGTTTCAGATAGACTGCTTTTTTGAGTAACATTTCAGTTTGAATGCAGATTTGTATGGTATATTCCTAAACAAGAGCCTTTTTTAAAAAAAAAAAAGTCTACTTTAAAAAAACCTCAAAAGACCACTAGAGAGGATTTAAAAATAAATACAGCAATACTTAGCTGCAAAAACACTTTCCTGAAACTGAAAGCTCTTTTAGACTTTGAGCTTGCTAGTCTGTGGGTCACAGCAGAGCTGATCACTGAGAACAGGGAAATGGCATTGCTGGGGCCACAGAAGCTGGTTAGAGAAGGATTCCAGTGTTCACTGGAGGCCCTGTGGCTCTGTGAATGTTCACCATCTTTGTTAGCTAAGAAATTACCTTTCCTTTGTGGCTGAATAAGCTACTGTAATGAATAATGGTATCTGTTATGAAGATACAATAATTATAAGAAATGAAAAGAATTGGAGCTTGTAGAGTAGACCTGATGTAATGCGGAAGCAGTGCCATTATTTTAGGGGATATTACTTTCTTTCTCACTTGCTCATTTAGTTTTGTTGAACTATGCCATATGATAGGTCTGAAGATTAATGTTGTTCATTTATCTACAGAATGCATGTGACATAGATACAAGCAGAGGCCCGGCAACCTACTTATCTCATGTTCCAGAAGAATCATCTCTGAGTTGGAGGGACTGCCTTTCTGCCTCTGGTCCCTGCATTTGGTCCATTAATAAAGAGTGCCAGCAAGCTTTGTTCTGACAGGGGGGCTTACAAAGTGGACAGTGCTCACTAGAAACTGATTAAACATCCCAGCTTATTTTGCATAATTGCCAAACAGCTTTCTAGTGATAATGACTTTAAGTTACTACCAGCATGGGATATATTCATGCAGTTTTCCTGGAGCTGAAAGATTCCCCATCTAATTGCAATTCACTGAGCCATTCAATGCCCCTAAAGAGAGAGTACTGCTCAGAAAGAAGTTATTAAAAACTTTCAGATTTATTTTAGAGATGGGAGACAGAAATGGCCTTTGGGTTTTTTAGGCACGTTTATTCACCTCTGACAGGTTTGGGGTTTAAAAAACATTTTAACTGAATTAGCTGGTGAGTCAGCTAGAAGGTGGTACTGAAACAAATTGAAATATCTGGGAATTTTAAAACCATGGTAGGGGCAGAAGCCATGTGTGTTTTTAAATTAATAGGATGACTCTTTACAAGTAACAGTTAAGGCTTGGAGGATAGTTCTGTTGACTCAAAAAAAATGACCTATTTATAGTTAACAGATAATCTTAGTAAAGGAAGAGAGTGTTATTAATTTAAAAGGATTTAAAGCTAGTGTTATATATGAATTATCATAATTTAATTGTACAAACAGATTAAACCATTAGAACTATAAAGTTTTGCTCTTTAAAAAGTGAAGTAAAAACTGTGCTTCTGTTAATAAGCATAGCACTTGTTTCTGGGGAAGGAAAAATAAAAGTGGAGGAAGGCAGGGAAATTTCTCTCTGGAGATTACCTTTCACATTACATCATTGCTTAACTGGCCTGTGCCTATCTTGATAATTGCTTTAGTTTTGGTTGCAATGAATGCAATGTTTTCTTAAGTGTCAACTACTATTTTAAGAAAGAGTTTGGCATCAGCCTCCAGAACAAGGGATTTGCATTAGTTCAGTGAAGGGTTTTTGTTTGTTCATTTTGCTTTTCTTCCCAAGTGATGCAATATGGAGTATATCCCGACATTTTTGAATATGTGGGACTTGTATAAATTTTGCATGCTGCATAAGCTCCTTCTGAGGTGGCAATGTACACTGAAATGTAAAGTACAGAAACAGCTGGGTTTCCTTTATATTTTTTTCTCCATTTTCTCTATTTTCTCTCTCCCTGTTTTCAATACCAAACCATATTGATTGCTGAAGGACCTCCAGTTAAAAAGATAAAAAAGAGAAAGGGAAAGTCAGAAACCTGAACTCTAGTCATCTGTGTGTCCTGATTGTGAAACAAAGTACAGTATCAAGCTGATATAGCCTTATTTGTTGTCTGTGTGAAAAAGAAGGCTTCTTTCCCTTTTTTTCAGTTAAAATGCAGAGCATGATATATTTTGTATAAAAATCAGTGCACATTGTATGTTATAGAATTTTAATCTCCAAATACTGATTTACTTATGCTTCACTTCAACCGTGATTATTAATACTGAAATTGTGCAGAATTTGTAAAGTGGCCTTTCTTCTGTGTGCAGCCTCAGTGTGTAGTAGTGAAACATGTCCTCTCTCATGCAGGTAGCTAATGCTAATACCATTCCCTGTTTTAATAATTGAATGTGCAGCACAGCCTGGAAATTTTGATTCAGTGTTGGGTGTTTCTGTAAAGACATCACTTTTTATTAAGCTTTTTTACCTTGCTGCAGGATGTTATGTCATGTCTGTTAACCAAGAACATTTGAAGCCCCATTTCAACTGCCTTATACTTTTACATGAATGAATTCTATATCATGGCTGTCTGCCTCCATTTAGGTTTGCACGAGTCAGAAACTCTGCACTACTTTGAGGAGGAAAGTGAGTGATATTGAGACTCAACTACCAGCTCTACTCGAAGCCAAAATGCTGGCTGTTTCAGGTAAGTTTTAAGTGATGAGGAGGATTAACAGTGTTAAGGAGTGTCTTAGAGCAGTTATTGACCTCTTCATGACAGACTTGTTATGGAGAGTTGTTCATGTGCTTGCGTAGATCCCTTGAAGTTGTGACCAGCTTGGCAGAACAGGGCTGTGCCATGCCTTGTGTAAGGTACTTCAGGTCCCTCTCTACAAGTTTGGAGCTACTGGCAAAGCTGATGCTGTGTGGTAGGCCATTAAGACGCAAAACATATGGTATTTTTCCATAGGTGAAATTGATATATAATAATGAATAGCTGTTCCAACACTCCTCAAGTTACATTCTTAAAGCTCACTAGCTAAGTTGTAAATGTATAGCTAAGGTATCATAATTACAGGTCTGGCTTTAAACGACACTTTAAAATGGAATACAATAATTGGCAGCTTCTGCTGTTCAGATCATTAAACAACTAATGTTGGCAGCAAAAGAGCACTTTCATCCTTGGAGCACTCATGCATGTTATTTACAACCAATAAAACACTGAAATGTGATTACAGAGTGTGATACATGCCACTTGCTTGGGATTGCTGCACTGTTCACCAAGGAAAAAAGGCAAATCACAGTCCTTTCTTTTAAGTTGGAAGCAGTGGGTTTTCTAATTCAGCAAATGGTTTGCAAATGCTTCAGTAGGTGTCTTGGAGCAGAGCTGCCTCAGAGAGGAAGCTGAGTAGAAGGGAATGTGGACTAGAGTGCAAGGAATTTTCCAATGTCACACCAAATAAAGAAAGGCTAAAGTGCTTTTGATACCTTATATTAAAATGAGATGTAGCTCTCCATATGTGATTTATCTTTTCAGTTATATACAAGAATCTCTGTTGCACACACAAATTATTTTAAAATGAAATCTTGTGCAGTGTCACATGTTTTGTTTCCTGGAACTGGATAATGTCAGGCTTGAGCCAAGTCCCAAAGGAAATTAAAGTCCAGATCTTGTATTGGTGCTGAGCATGCACAATTTCCTTATTTCTCATAACACTTTTTAAAAATGGAAATCCTCTTTATTTCTCTCTCCACCTCTAAGAGGTAAACCAGGCAATCATCCTTCTCTCCCTTTAGATTGTTTAAATGTCAGTAATTTTCTCACTTTCAGAAAAGGGGTTTTATGGCTTGGGAACAAAACAGCCTATACACTGGACATGCGACTACATGTAGGAAGCAGTTGGCCAGAAAAGCTGTATCTCAGTCTGACACTTGGGGAGAGTGAATGACAGCTTGAGGATCATTTCCAAAACATTCATAACAGCATTTTATACTTGTTAGCTCTTAAAAGAGGTTGCTTGTTTCAGGAATGAATTCCAAAGGCAATTTAATGCTGCTCTTTCTATAAATTGTTTTTACAATTGTTTGACTGCCTTTCTATGCTTTTTAAGAACTATCAGTTCAATTTCTTTAGCAAGTACTGCTAAAAGCACTGTTTCTTTTTTTTACTCTTGCTTCAAGAAATTTTAGTGACTGTGAATGGTAAAATCCTAATTTGTTACTAAGGCAAAGTTCTGCATGGCATGGTTAAAAATCAAGGACGAAATGGATACTGTAATTTTTTTACCTCATTGTGAGGTACAGATGCATTTAGTCAATGTGGTACCACTTGTTTATGTAAAATGCAGAGTTACAAACAGAGGACACTGGGGAGATATACAAAAGTAAAAATAAAATTATTTCTCTGAAGACCTGTAAGTAAAAAAAGAAAAAAAAATCTAAAACCACCAGAAATAGCTTTAAAGCATGAGGTGAATAAAATCAGAAAAGCCAAGATACAGAGTGAGTTGCAGCTAGCCAGCAGAGAAGCAAATCAGGAAAAAAGATTTGATAAATGCAGAAGAAGAAAGAGGAAGGAAGAGATAAAAATAGTGGGGATTATTTTGTTATTTTTTTTAACTCAAGGCAAAACCAGTGATTAGTGGATAATGCAGAAGGCTAAATTACTTTAGTTTCTCTGTATTCCTTTTTAGGAGTAAATGAATGATGCCTCTTAAGGAAGGCATAGTTAAGAAGCAGATTTTAATCTTCTAAATACTGTCTAATATTTAAGCAAGATGCTTTATGTGCATATTCCCTGGTTTCTCAGCCAACAATGTTAATGAACAGCCTGGGTATACTCAATTGTTAGAAGTTGGAAGAATGTTCAATTGGGTAACATGCAATTATTTAAGGACAGTCTTGGAAGCATGTGATGTTCAGAAGGAATTATAGTGTGCATTTGTAAATATGCAGTAATAATAAAGTTTAGTGGTCATAGTTAGAGGTTTTCATTTAGTCTGGAAACATCAGGCAGGGTTAAATGTCTGTTGCTTGTGCTTCTTATGTAGCAGTTTGATAATTCGTTCAGACAGTTTCTTCAAGAGCACTACTAATAGATACTGAGAACAACTGTTTTTCTCTATACAGATGTCACATATTTTTTTATTAAAGTAGCATTTTTCTTGAGGAAGCAGTAAGAGTCAAGTGACTTTGGAACAGTGTCAAAGCAAAAAGATGACTGTATCCCAAAAGTTAGATTAGATGAGGTAAAGAATAGAGTTATTAAGGGAAAATTAGCTTTCAGAGCTTATATGTGGTGACTTAATGATGTGATGACTTGGAAAGCATGATATATACCTCAGCCTTTAATGGCTTTCTTGACAGCTTCAGACAACATTCATTTGCTACATGGACTGTACTTTCTAATACAAATACATTGATTTAAAATACCGATATATTTGCTCCAAAAAATGTAATAATATAGTTGATATTATTTTTGGAGGAAGATACCATGATAAATGCAATGTAAGTATAAGTTCTATTAGTCTTATCAATGCAATACCATGGAATGTATGATAAATACAAAGAGACAATACAATGTATATAAATGACTCTCCTTCCTATTATTTCACCCTGGGAAGAAGTATAAATTTAAATTTGGAAGAGAAAAAAGGAACTTGGTGAATATTTAGAATATTGAAGGCTATAAAGTAAATGCAATTAAATTCCAGTGAGCTTTCTTATGGGAAAAAGAAAAGGACCCCATAGTTACATGTTCAAGAGCTATTTCTATCAACAGGTACAATTCAGAACCTTTGTATCAACACCTCACTCACATCTGATTGACCTGTTGGGATAAATAACTAATAGTTAATACTCTGAAGATGCTAGTCTAGAATTTCCCTCCAGAGACAATTAGAAGGACCCTATATTGTTCCAGTTATTAAGTCAGGAGCTTTAGGTAATTATAGATAACAAGTACTCCTGATGTCATGAGTCGTTACTGTTGATATGCACAATTCTCATCAATGAACTATTATAGTTTAGCATCTAATAGGTCTTTTTCTAATTATAAAAGAACCCTCTAATGTCAGTGCCTAGAAACCTGCTGGTGATTTTTCTGACAGCTGCTTCTTACAGCGACTCTTAACATGCTTGTAAAATTTTGTAGTCAGTTATAGGAAGACCATGACAGTACGTGATACTCTGTTCTTTCTTTCAGTATTGTGTTACTGTTTAGCCTGAAATTTTTCAAGGGAATAAATTTCAGATGAACTAATTTGAAGCTTGTAAGAAAATTCAAATAGGATGATGTTTAAGCAAGTGTGAACATAACTGCAGAAGTATTGTTGAAACTTATTTTCATAGTTTGAGCTGTTTTACACAAGAGGAAATAATAAGAAATTGTGTGTTTCTGGTGTTTCCTTAGTGAGAAAATAATTTGGGAATAGGAGGGATGATGCAAACTAAAACAGATTTTTAGTCCTGTTTCATCTCTTTCCTATATTTGAATAAAAGGTTTATGGAGGTACATTTTACAGTGTTGTCCTGGCTTACAATTCAAAATGTATTCTATCACCATCTGTTGAAACGAGAGAAGTGCTGATCCTTATCTCTGTGGGAGATATCTTCTGTTAATGGGCCATTAAGCCCCGCTGCCTGACTGATAAGATTACATCATCCCATTGGGACATGCTCCAGCTATGGGGAGGAGCCATGCCTTTCCTACCTAGATAAAAAAAACGAGATTTGGAACACCAAGGCAGCCTTTTCCCCTGGATTCCAGAGGAGAAAACCAGGCTTTTCCACACCATTGCTGGATCTTCGGAGGAAAACTGCACCTTCTACAGGAGCACTGCTTCAACAGAACCACATCTGTCATCCAGGAGGATGCAGCCACCACTTAATTGGACTGCACCAGCACCCTGACTGACAGGGTGTCCGGTTGTATTCTGACTCTGTCAGTGGTTTTATTTTGTATTATTGCATGTATTTAATTTTTTCCTTTTTTTTTCCTATTAAAATTGTATTACTGACTTGAAGTCTCACTGGTTTTGCTTTTCAAACCAGTACAAGTGTTTTCATAGTCTCTGAGAACTTTTTTTCCTCTTTAGAATGCATATTAGCGTGGGACTAGATAGCCAGAAAGTGGCTTAATGGGAAGCTAAGCAGGCATGAATGAAATACTGTGTTTATTATCCATGTGTACATTATACTGTGTAGTTATCCATGAGATGTGTGTCATTAATTTTCTTTCTGTTTTTGAAAACACAAATTAGATCCAAACACAGAAGTTGGAGTGAGGTGACTTGTAGTTTGAAAATTTTAAAATTATCTATACCAATAAGAGATCATGTGTCATGGTCCTATAAATATCATTACCTCTACTTCATTAAGTACTGGCAAGTGGGAGCTGCTTGAAAATGATGTTGTGGGATGATTTCCAGCAGTACAATAAGTTTTTTTCCCTTATGTCAATGTAAAAGCGTAGTTTTATAAATAACATGACATAAATACTAGATAGTATATTTCACAAAGCCTAATGTTAGGACTTGTTGCCTCTTTGGCTGCTCTTTGATGCTCATTTAGGGCAAGTTCTGCATGGATCCAACTGTAACAAAAAGATACTCCAGTTTTCCAGATTTGCTGCTAAGTATTCCTGTTGAGAATGAGTATGTCAGAGAGGGGACAGAGCCATCAGGCTGGAAGATGCCAGTGCAGATGGAAGGACGTTTTCAGCCATCCATCTGTGGTTTATACTAATGTGGGTGCCTTGTTTTCATGCTCCTGCTGTAATCTGTCATTTAATTCAGTAATATGAATGGACACATGGTTCTTGGTATGATGTCTATGGTATGAGTGCTTCCCCAGATGTGCCACATACAGCTCTTAATTTGTTTTTCACTGAAAGGTAGTGGTGTTCCTGGTTTCTTTATCTTTTCTGTTTTTGGGAACTGTTGTTTTGTAATGGTTGCAGAACTTGCCTAATATTTGAGGCAAAAATAATAATACTACTTTGTGCCTTCTCTTGAAGGCTCAGTCTTTTGATGAATTGGAGTCCAGTAGAAGGCTGTGTCTTGTCAGATGACATAGCTGGTTCCACACTTTCCTTTTCCTGATTCCAGCAGCAACCTGGGTTGATGGATCAGAGTGTATTGAGATTAATTCTACTTCATGACTGCAGTGTCTGGTTCCAGCATTCAATGCTGTGTGTGGTCATGTCTTCCTACAACCCTCACTTTACACTCCACGAAATAAAATTTGCCTCCATGTATTGGTGCAAGCAGTGTACTTTCTGGCACACCTGTTAGCTTATTTGAAAAATAATGCTAGTGAGTGCCCCAAACCAACTCTCAAATGGTCCCTCAGACTTCAGACAGCTCTGTGTTGTGGTTTGTCCCCAGCCAGCAGTAAAGTACCATGTGGACATTCTCTCTGCTCACAGTGGGGGAGGAGAATTGGGAAAAAATGTAAAGCTTGTGGGCTGAGATAAGAACAGTTTAATAACTGAAACAAAATAAAATATAATAATACTAATGATGAAAAATAACAACAATAATAATGGTAATAGAAAGGAGGGTCAGAGAGGCATAAAGCCCAAGACAGGCAAGTGATGCACAATACCTTTTAAGTGATGTTTACCACTCACAGACCAGTGCCCAGCCCATTTCCAGGTAGCTATTGGTCCCTCCCAGCCAACTCCCCTCAGTTTATTTGCTGAGTATGATGTTGTGTGGTATGGAATATCCCTTTGTCTAGTTTGGATCAGCTGTCCTGGCCGTGCTCCCTCCCAGCTTCTGGTATACTTGCTTGCAGAGCATGGGAAACTGAGATGTCCTTGATTTTAGGCTAAGAACTGCTCAGCAACAAATATAAGCATCAGTGTGTTATCTACATTATTCTCTGCCGAAATGCAAAACACAGCGCTGTACCAGCCACTAAGAAGAAATTTAACTCTGTCCAGCCAAAACCAGGACATTATGCTGTTTGTCTTTTTAATCTCATTTTCAAGTCAGACTGCTGGATGTTACTGGCTTTCAGTGAACTTCAAGGGTAATTCATTGTAGCTGAAGTTCCAGCATGATATATGACCAGACAGCAGAAAATCTTCTCTTCTGTTGGAGAAGTCAGTCATGAAACAACTAACTCTCTTCCATTCCTCTTACCTAAGCAGCTATCCCTGGAGCAGCAGAGAAGGTCAAGTTATTTCTTTGGCAGCTCCTTTTCTATAGTTTTGTGCTCAAAGGAGACATGTTAGTTGGAAGAGCTGTGAAGGGAAGGTGCTATCACCCTGCAGAAAGGCTGTGCTATGGTCTGGAGGGCACCAGAGAAAACGCTTGTGGAAGGGGACAGTGATGTCTCTCTTTCCCTTGTTACTACTGATTTGAAATGTTATTGCTTTGGGATTTATTTATTTGCGCTCCCCACTGCCCCCGTGTTGTTCTCTGGTGACAGATTCAGTCCAGGTACAAGAAGCTCTCTTTGACTGACAACTGCTCCTCCAAATGTATGTCTGTGGGGTCTCTCATCTTCTTCTAGCTGGCAATTACCTTTCAAGATCACATCAATCATGTAACTGTATTATGCTTCATAAAAGCATTGACATGTGTTATTGCTTAAAAACAATAATTGCAATTCAAATGTGCTGGATTTCTGTAAAATGTTTCAGGAGATGGTAGACTGTCCCTCATTTGCAGTTTATTTTTTCAGAGGTGCAAACACACTGGCAGTCCCTCCAGGATCTTACATTTCTGTCATGTTTTTAACTTTTTCTCTTTCCTTTGTGAGTAGGTGAATGATATTTATTTTCTTCAGTTTCTTTTGTGGTGTTGAAATCACTTTGAATCCTCATTAATCACAGGGTGGAAGATTTTTGGCCTTGAATTCCAGTACCATTGATAAATACTATGGTGTAAAATGCCATAAGCTAAAATGTAAATTTTCACTTTCTTATGAATTATTAAAGGTAGTACTGTAAGTAGATGAAGAATTAATTTATAGATAATGATGAATGACCAGTCTACTCTTTGTTACATTTAAGCTAGTGTCCAATAGATATGCTTTATTATTAATGAAAAAATTACTCCTTTGTTTGTACTACAATGAACATATTTTCACTGGGGCTGAGAATTCTCTCTCTGCTTAAAGTATAAATAATGGTTACTATGAATGTATGTAACTTTTGCCATAAATTTGACAAAAAACGTGAGTAAAAAATTTGTGGACCTTTAACTTTGTCTTATATTTTGAAGGGGAAAATATTTAATAAAGCTTAATTAATAATGTATTTCTTGTTTTTTCGTGAAACCGGACAGATTTCAAACTGTATTTTTAATCAATTTGTTGCTGGCAAAAGGTATCAAAATAATGATATTTTACTTCAAGACTACTAAATGGGCAACAATCTTCCCAATATAGTAAAATCTAACAATGAGGTGTTATAACAGGCATGAGTTTGTGGCATGTAACTATATCTATAGAAAACATATTTTGTGCAGAGTACTCTTTAGATGTAGCCATACAAATAAAATTTTAAGAATAGAGAAAATAAGGGAAATATACTAATTTTTACACTAAGTAAATCAATTATATAGCTACTTTCTGCCTGGAGATTTTTTATATTTTTACTGTTTTTCCTGTGTGGGTTGTTGTATTTGATTTGGCTGATATTTTTGGCATTCACATCAAGCTGTTGGAGCTTACCTGATGTCACTTTCTGTAGAGGATGAAGGATACATGGGAGGAGAGAGCCCCAGAGGGCAAGATTAAGGAGGAAGATTTACTTTTTTTGTTTCTGTCTTTTGAGATAATGGTAATGTGCAGTCCCTCAAAGTGAAGTGTACATACTCAGTTCCTTATGATAGTGCATTTGCAAGCACATTACCTGTTCAGAGCACTGGGTACTGCAAGTTTGCTGCCCCAATTTGCACCCAGTGTGTTTACATGAAGATGGATGCAGTGGCTAAAATTGCACATCTCCAACAAGCATCACTGTGAGACAGGAGGAAAAATGGGAAAAGTGGTATCTTGTTCTTCAGTACCCTTCACAGAATCTCTGTCCCATGCCCTGGTTTATACCAGAATCTCAGCTTTGGTCTTAGACTATTAATTCCTTAGCTTTGTTTCTCTGTACGGATTTCCTGAGCTAGCAGTCCTACTGGCTGCCTGATTTTTGAGTTTCCTGGGAAGAGTTAGACTGACTTAACTTATATCAGCCAGCTAGAACCCTCTCACTGTTACGGCTGTGCAAACATAACTCTGAGTGGTTGACAAAGTAGCAGTTATTGTGTTCACTTCGGCAAACTAATTATTAAATTATCAAAAAGAAGATTTTTAACATTTTGAGAGTGTTAGCAGAATAAAATATCATGACATATGTCTTCAGCATGTTTGTATGGCATCAAATGTGATGTTGTCTCAACAAGAACAAAAAATCCCCCAACAAAACAACAACAGAAAAAAAAAACAACCCAGGAGGGCATGTTTTTCAATGCTGGGAGCTGTAGATTATATAAATTTTTAAATGAACCTTCTTATGGAATGCAGGAAGCAGTTACTTTGGTTGCTGGGATTGAGGTCAGAGCTCATTAATAATGGTACTTGTGATTCCTGACTTTTTATATGTTCTTCTAAATTTTCACTGCAGACTTCCAGACATTTTTGCTGTCATGGGAAGCTACATCACATAGGGTGTCTTTTGATTTTGGGTTTGTATCTGCTGCCATTTCCTTGTAGCCTCAGTTTCGATATAAACTCCTCTGGGAATTCAGATCCATTCAGTATATATAAAACTTTCATATGCAATATCATACCTTTTGCCTTACTGTCCTCTGAAATGTAACAGCAGGCTCCAGGTTCTAATGAAGATTTTCTCACCTTCATGTTTTATTAAGCCTCCTGTGCTTTGATGCTTAGGATGAGTTCACGTGCATAAAGGTGGACTCAGGTCTTCTTGCCTTAGAAGCATCTGAATATTTGCCATTTTTTCCAGTGATTTTGTCTTGCTTATTTTGCTGCTTTGTTTTTCCCATTTGGAAACATGACAAATTAAGGCAATAAAATGTATGCTGCTGTTTCCCAGTAAAACACTGGTAAGCCATAAGATCCTACTATTTTTAAGATTCTGCATGTGCTATTTGTAAAGCATGTTTATAGTTATTTATTATAATTGTAAGACAGAAGTTGCAAATAGGGTTTTAACTGGGAATTAGAAGTGAAGAACTTTTGACCTGTTTAAAAGAAAGAAGAAAATGTCAGCTTTAAATGAGAAAGAGGTTGAATGAAACTATCATAGACTTGGGGCTAAAAAAGCCCAAAAAAGCAGGACTACCATGCTTAGGTCTGTCTTTAAACTTATTTGATATGGTATTTTCCAAAATTTTGATAAGTGCAGCCTCCCTTTGGCATATCTGCTATCATCACTTGAGTTTGCAACAGCGTCTTTGCTCCAGGAGAATGGCTGTAGGTGTTGGGTGGAAGTGCTCCTGTTCACTCTGGTATTCTGGAGGAATGGAGCCTCTTCTGTCAGCTGCTGGTGGTGGTTTGCCATCTTCTGACCAGTGTAAACACTTGCATCCTATTCTTGCTTCCTTCGAGAAACTGAACAGCAGCAAAAGTGTTTCCTTTTAAGACTTTGTGACCAACACTTTGAAGATTCTAGGACAAAAAGATGTAATGTCATAATTTAGGATATTCTGGTGTGGATTTCATTGTTTGGATTATGTGTTAATATGTGGAAATAAACTTTTCAATTGGTCTGTTGTGTCTAAGCAACAGTGTATTGTATTGCATAAACAAAACCAAAAAGAAACCCTTACATCTGAATAATGCTGGTGGTATTATAAAGTGATTTCAGAAGTCTAAAGTCATTACATGTACTTCAGAAACTGATGAGACATTTCTGTTATGCTTCAAGGCTAAATCTTCTAAGTGCCTTTGCTTACTAAATACCTTTACTTATTAGTTCATATTACCAAATTTTTTTGCTAATTTAGAATCATATCAGAGCTTAAGTCTTATGTAAAGATCTTCTTTCTTTTATTGGACAATTCTATATGAAAAATAATTTGATCAAGAATTCTTTAGATTAAAGTGTTGTGGTGGGGTTTAGGGGTTTTTTGTGTATTTTTTGGTTTGATTTTTTTTTCTCCCCAGCCAAGTATCTCAGTCATTAAAATGATTCTGGTACAATTATATAAATGTAGCACTGTTATTCTACTGCTATTCAAAAGTAATTTAATGGCTGAGTATATCATTGTCACTTTCTATTTATTGCAAAAGACTTCTTTGCAAAGTAAGGAAACATTCCTTTTCAGCTGCTTTTAAAAATGGTTTTCAGAACATTTAAGTGGATAAATGTTACTAGGCTACACTCTTAAACCACTTGGGAGTTGAACTTTTTACTCTGGATCCCCGTCCAAAAGAACCAGACGTTTTAAAAAAACTCCAGTGTGAGCTGGTGCTGCCAAGGCCTTCTGCCTGTCTGTGACATTTCATGCTTCAGGGAGAGCCAGAAGCAGAGGGTTGTGACTTCTGAATGTGTTCTCTGAGAAGAACATCTCCCCATGGTCTTTGCTTGAGGTGCAGCCCATTTAAGAAATGCAATGTGTCGTTCATGAACAGCCTTATGGTGCTTGCTACGAAAGTCAGCACAGAGCTGCTTTGTTCAGGGAGGGAATATTTTAGGGTGCAGTGGGTTCATGGCCTCTGTTTCAAATGTGCTGTGCATTGAGGGGTCCTCCAAAAGAAGAAAATGGTCTGATAGATCACACTGCAACAATCAGTGAATTACAGTACAACATGATTTGAAGTGCGAACCCTTAAGAACAGGTTTCCTGAAAAAATGTAAATTGTATCAATAATTAAAGAAAATACCATTTCCCTGTGTGTAAGGTTAAATCAGCTGCAATTATTATTTTTGTAATATTAATGAAATGGATGCTTGCAAAGCAGTTTTTTTTTTCTTTTCCCCCCTTTGAGTTGCTGTTGGGAAGTATAATTGCCTAATTCCCCAGGATTGCTATGTAAGCTGATGTTGCAAGTGTCTGCCTCATTGTCTTTTTCCTCTTTCTTCCCCTGCCCCCCACAAAACATGCAGGAAGTAATTTTGGCACTGCGAAGGATCTTGCAGAAGAAATAAGATCATTAACATCTGAGAAAGAGGGACTGGAAGGACTTCTCAATGAACTGTTGGTTCTGAGTGCCAGAAATATGCAAAAACTAGAGAGAATTAAAGATGACTACACCAGATTGAAACAAGAACTTGAACAAGGAGAGGCTGCCTTTGGTGAGTAGTTTACAGATTGTTACAGCTTTTTACTCAGACAGGATCTCCTGAAGGTTTGCTGGGTTTGATGAATCATTCTGCATTTCACAAAACATACTGATTGTTCTGAGGGAAGTCTGGCAATGACCAGTAGAAGCAGTATGTTCAATATCCTCTCAGCTGTTTCCCCTGGAGTTGGGAGAGGGATGGGGAACAAGGGATACCCCAGAAATATACCACTTTTTGAAATCTGTCTTAGCCCAGTTGTCAAAACCTTTCTTTTCTAAGCCTATTTTTATAACGGTGATGATGGCATTGTGCTTGTGTTCACATACAAAGGAATATGTAGTCTTTATGCAGGAGCAGGAGATGTGTCTGGCTGTGACAACAGGAACGTGTTTAGTATATAAAACTAAATGTTTAGTATGTACATATATAACACATTTGGTAGTGGGTCTGAATGTATGAGATGCAAGAGATTCCTGATTCTGAAAGCAAGAGCTCTCAAAGTAAATTTGTGTTTGAAGGAGAGTTTTAACAGCTTTCCAAGTGCTGCTCTCACACAACTCTGAGCCTTGTGCTTGGGTTGTAGTGTCATGGTGGAATTGGGGAGGTTGTCTGTGATTACTGGGAAGGCTACTGACAAGTTATCAAACAGCAAAGTCATTCCTAGACTTGACCTACTCTCTTGCCTGCTATACCCACTCCTGAAGTTGAAGCAGATAAAATGGACTTGCTGCTTGCTTAAATGAAAAGGCTCAGTAATATTTGATTGACTACAAATGTACAGTTAATATATTATTTGTAAACTAAATGCAATCTTGAGAGATACTTTAAAGCTTTAGGATTTTGAAATGTTTTTCCTTTTTCAGGATCTTGTGAGCAGTAGGTTGGGTGAAGAGAGGAAGGTGCCTCTGTTTTAGAAGCGTATGAGGTTTCTTCATAGGCAAGTGGATAAGCAGAGTTATCATAGAAACAAAAAGATTTGTAGGCAGCTGGATAAAGTGTTTTAAAAATACATAGAATAATGTATCTACACACACTTCTATATAAGAAATTGATTTTTTAGAATCTAGACAAAATTTTAAAAAATTATTCGCAAATTTAGTGCATTGTGATACAAACCGAGAAATGAACATCAGGCAATGCTTCTTTCCTTGAACTTTCAAGAGAGTTGCAAAGTATTCTGACCTTCTAATCAGCCCATTTTGTTTCTTTTTTATTTTAGGACAATTAAACTTCCTATAATACACATGTATGTTCTCATTTATGTTTTAATTTAGCAGGGTTTTAAATCAAGCCTGTACAAGATGCTTGCTGAAGCAACAGAAATGTTATCATAGACTTTTTTCCCTTTTGCATTTATTACCTGACCTCCAGTGTTCCCACAATTTGTGACAATAAATTTCAAAATACTGGGTGTTCGCTCAGTAGATTTTCTTTTAGTTTCTGTAGGTATAAGGACAAATTTATCCTGATGTTAAAATGCTGTCAAGCAGATACTAGTCAGAGATACATAAATTGAAACCTGACATCTTCAATTTTTGCCATCCCTGCCCCGCTTACATATGATCTACCCTGTTTTCTCCTTCAAAAAATTGAAATATTTGAGAACACTGGCATGGGTTTGATACCAACACATTTAACTGAATGTAAGCCTTCAGATACACTCGGGAAAACAGTATGCAGATGGTGTCTTGAGGAAAAGAAGCCACCTTTATGGAATAGTGTTATTTTGCACACCACTTTTATGTTTAGAGAATAAAGCATAGAGAATTGGAATACAATTTTGTTGCCATTTGTTTTTGCTGTTGTTTGAAAGAACTGGAGATAATTGTGTTTGTCTGCACTGTGAAAGGTGTGATTTGAATTGAGGTAGCTGACCTGACTTACTTCACAGCCTTAGGCCTGGTGTTTCATTTATGCCAATAAAATCTGTGTTGCTGCAGAGAAAGGCAGTTCTGCCTTTTTTTCTGTGTTCCTGCCCCAACCCTCACATTAGGTTAAGGTTAGGTCCTATTCATGTCTATTTCTATGTCATCTGGCACTTGAATTATTGTTTTGTGCCTGTGAGCTTCTTGAAAACTTTGAGGTTTTTTTTTTTTTTTAACTGAACATAATACTGTTTTGTATGGAAAATATACGTGCTTAAATATGTGTGTATGTTTGTCTTGTGTATAAATTGGTCACCTATTTTTTACTTCATTAATAATTGTTGATTTCTCACAGTAATGCAGATATAAGGAAGCAGACGTCAAGGGAAGAGACTTAATCACACAATAATCAGAGCTGGAATTTTAAATAGGACACATCATTAGCATGTTAATGAATTTTCTCACTCTGTGCCAGCTGCCCAAGTATAAAAGATATTGCAGATGTAGTGCAAAAATCAGGCTTGGCTTACTGCACTAAGAGCTGTCAGTGCTCTCTATGAAGGAAATTTGACAAAAAACCCTTTCGTATTTTTAGAGATGCTAAAAAATATGCTTTTCATGTTGGATAATAGAAGCATTGACAAGTAATGCTATGTATTAGCATTTTAGGATGAATAGTACTAACTTGCCCTTTAGGCACTGACTTTTTTCTGAGGCCATCAAAACGCTGCTGTAAAAGTGATCAACTTTTATTGCCATTTTACAGATAGGAAGGCCAGAGACTTAGAGGTGATATAATTTTACCTGAAATGGTGCTGAAACAGTTTCCCAGCTGATGGTTGGTCTAGCATCAATCCTGATTGAATCAATCTCTAGTAATAAACATGTGAAACCAAGGGGTGCTGTGATTCTGTGTGAGCTTTATATTCTTCTGGACCACAGCTGAAGATGTGATGGTTCTGGGAAAATCACTGGAGGTATTGTGCTTGATCATTGAGCAGACCTGTCTTATAAAGTGAGAAGGTTCTGTTATGGCAAAGAAGAGAGCTACTTTATAGCCCAAAACAACCAAACTTGTGTTCCAGACAAGTGAAGCTTAATTACTTGCCTGTCTGCCAAACTGTTGGATTGTGCTTATAAATCCTGGCTTGAGTTGATTGGCATTTGTAACCCAGGGCTGGAAATGGAACCTACCCTCTTGTTGTGGTTCCCTCATCACCACTACTGATGGGCAAGTTTTCCTGCCTCGTCTGCTGAGTTGTTTTCTTGGCTGCTCTCAGCCTTTTTCTGCCCCTATTACACTTTTGGGAAAGCACCTCCTGTAAGTAATGTATGTACACACAGAACTAGGGGACACCGTGCTTCCCGGTCTAATTGCTAGGTTGTGCTTGCCAAGTCTTGTTAAGTAGAATTTCTATACTGCATTAATTTCTGAGAAAATATAAAATAAAGGCCTTCATGCATATGAAAATAGCTTTTTAACCCTTTTTAAAGACACCCAAACTACTGTTTGAAGGCTGATATTTCAGTCTCTCTGCTCAACTCTTGTTCCATCCTCGACTTCTGTTTTCTTAGAAATCGCTTGTATAAGTCCTAAAGCTCTTATCAGCCCACTTGTACAGTAAAGCTTTCTGGAATTGAACAGATACATTTATTAAACAACAAACTAGATGTAGCAGAACGGTTTCTTGGGAAGCTGGAAATTTATATCACACTCAGTTTTACTTTCTTATGTTCAATACACACACTCTGCATGCTTGCACAGAATATCTCACAGTGTTTTGTCCTTTTAACAGAAGTAAAACCTATCAGAGTTCATTTTTTTATCTGCTTTTTTTTTAAATTAAAAAAACCTCAATGTTTTGGCTTTAAAATAGTACCTAGGAATAAAATATGTTCAGAATGTACTTCAAAGAATAACAAAAATTCTGCTATTCTTTTTATAGTCATTGTTCCAAGAGCTGCAAATTTGACTGTTGTGAAGGATGCAATTAATTAGTCTAAAACTTAATATTGTCTGGACAGCAGAAAACCACTAGTGGTGCTGCTTAATGTAATACTTGCTATTGCATACTGAAATATTTATGAAAGGAAGGTTCTGTGCTTCATATACAATTGTATAGGATGTAATTTATCAAGGTGTTAATGACCATTTGCTACAAAGCAATTTTATTCTATTTCAAAGACATTTTTATTCTGAGAAGTGCAACACAGAAAGTCTTACAATAGAAACACATGTAGTGTACTTTGCACTGGGAAACCTACCTTTTTTGTTTGTTTAAATATTTGTTTTTAATGATATCTGTAATACAAAAGCTTCTCTATTTTTCTTTGTAACTGGTCTTTGGAATACTATTTGAAGATGTCTAAAGGTTATTAACAATTTAACACTATTTTTAATTGTTGTAAGAAATACCAACTAAGTATGGCATAAACCCATGTGCCTATGACATAACCAGAATGATTCCATGTTTTGTTTACTGTTTTTTCAAGTGGTAGTTTTAATATTCTTCCTCACTGCTAGCTTTTCTTCACCAAATAGGCTTTCTAAATTGCTTCTATAGTTCATCCTCTGTCTGAGTGATGATCTGATTCTAAACTGAAAAGCTGAACTTTTGATTGCTCCTGTTTAAATAAACCATTAAAGGAGAACCCACATAGTGTGTAACAGATGGGCTTCCTTGAGTAAGAAGCTGCTCTAGTTCTGTGTCTCCACTTCTAATTTGGGTGAGGTTATTAAGTTCTGCATGTCACACCTTTATGAAATGCTTGTTGTCATTAAAGTGAGTGATGAAATTGAATGGCTTATTGCTTATGTTTATGGCCATCTCTACTTAAACACTGGTCCTGCAGGATTTAGGCAGTGGTCTCTGTGTTGAGCTTTCACAGAAGATGTAAAACCCCCAGTGGTGATGCAGGGACAGGACTGGCAGTGCAGCTGGTAGCATCCTTTACTCTGAGCTGACTGTCAGCTGATGCTGCAAAGTAGCGCTTGGCAGTGTTCTGTTGGGCAGCATGGAAGAGTCATGCCCACATAAAAAACCATAAGAATTAAACAACACCAACAACAAAACCCTCAAGAAGCCTTGTCTTGCAGAGCTCCCTTTGTGTTGTCTTGGGCAAGTATAGCATGAGTAATTACCCTCTGCTCATTAGTATTCTCTCTGCTGTTTCATTTGAAAAATTGGTGTTCCTGCACCAATTTGCATGCTTGCACTCTTATGCTTATTCTATGCTTATTTGTGGATTGTGTGCACAGGTCTCATTTTCTAGGCCCTTTTTAAAGCATTTGAGATCCTACAAGTTAGGTATACGCATACACATCTTTTGGTCACATAATTCTGTAATGGTAGTAACTGCTTACCAAATTGTTACCAAGCTTTGAGGATCAAATTCAGACTAATGATTTTCAGTCCATGTCATGCTTCCACAAAATACCATCCACATCATCTTCAAGTAATATTTAACTATAAGTAGTTAAAGGGTGTTTTTTGTGTTATGGAATTGCCTTTTTTGATAAATACTGTCAATAGAATTTAGTAACATAAAAAGAGTAAATTCTGCTAGACATTTCCAGTAACTAAAATCTCAAATACATTTTAATTTTAGACATCGATTTTTGTCATGATTGAAAAGATTGGAAACCAGTATGTTTAAGCATAATGAAGTTTGCCATATGTCTTGAGTCACTTGTAATTGTGTTTCTTATAATGGTGATTTTAAAGGTCATCTTGTCTGGTGTTGTTCATTTAAATATGTAAAGTACTCTGGTTTTCACTTGGAGCATAGAGGTTTAGTCTGTGTAAATGCAATGGAGGTATTAAATTTAATCTGGCCTTTCTGTATAATTAGATGCAAATATGTGTAATGCAGAAAATATGAGATATTCAGGCAGCTTGAACTGAGAAAGCAGCTTGGTTCAAAGCCTGCCAATATCTGTAGAGATCTTTTGATCAAAGCATTTTTCTGTTGATGCTCAAAGGTGAGCTTCTGTCTCTTTCTTCCAAGTTCTGATGGCAATAACTTTATTGAAATGTTTTATGTACCTGTGTAATACTTTTTGGACAGGAGCATGAGGTAATTACACACAGAATAATAACTCCTGAAATGACCCAATACTGATGCTGCAGTCATAGAGGTGGTTATCTAGCAGGTGCAAGGAATAAAACTTGGGCTGAAGTTTTATGCTGGATCTATTCAGGGAATATGATGTCATCCTTAACGAGGATAAGCATATAGACATCAAGATTTTGTAAGTTTAAGGCCACAGAAAGACAGAGTCGTTCTGGTGTAATCATGGAAATGGAATCTAGTGGTGAATAGTGTCACTGAAGAGCTTCCTACTACAATGAGAGATGGGCAACCTTCCCCCTATAGTGCAGTGTGGACACTTTATTGTGCTGGTGTGCAGGCAAACAAGCAAACAGAAAGTTCTGATTCTAGGCAGCTTATTATTTTACATCTGAATTGCTGTTGCCAGCTATACATGATGCACTAAGCTTTTGGAATGGGCATCATATCAAATTATTCTGGTTTGCCATCTCTGCTCCAGGTTTCTTCACTGCTCTGCTTTTTAGTGCAGCTTCTTCAGCTGATAGCAATACAACAGAATAAGTAGGAAGAAGCAACACAGATGAGTGAAATTTGGAATAAATGTGGAAATGCATACCACCAATTTTAATCATTCTTCATTTGATTCTGCTTCTGCAGCTGCATCTTCTGAGGTACTGGGCTCAGACTGAAAATTCACGGGTTTTTTTTTCTTTAATAATGACTATAGCTGCTTTGAAAAAGAATGAAATGCTAAGATGCTAGAAAGTTAGGATTAAAAAAGAGAGAAAAAATAGTGTCTTCTGTTCATTGGCCAGATAGAGCAGGTTCCCATATGTAATTCTAACTCCTTTAGCATGACACTAGCCTAGCCCTGGTGACAACCAACAAACATTCTTTAGTTTGCCATTTCTTAAGCTTGAATATATCATGCTAGGAAACATGTAGCTTTCTTCCTGATAGTATATAGGTGCTGTTCCTACATGTTATATTAAGAGAATTCCAGTTTTGTCAGGAAAGATGTGTCTGATGAGCTGCTCAGAGGCAGACAGAAAGGTCTGTGGGCCTGGTGATGGGGTGCTTAGGAGAGGACCAAGAAAACTGGTGACATGGAGTGACACAGTAGATAGGACCAAATAAATTAAATATTGCTTTCCTTGTCTCACAGATGAGGCAATGGAGGCACTCAGGGAATTGATTTTGCCATTGCACATAGATATTTTCTATATGTATTTGGCATATAGAAAATTTAAATTTTGGATGGGATTACAGCACGTATTTGACAACTTGATCCCAAAACATTAATATCCTGGAAGTACGAAAACTGTGTTTAGTCTCTTAAAAACCTCAAGTTTTATTGAAAAAGTCAATGAACAGTTGGTCTACCATTCACGGGTTTCTTTAAATTACATTCATTTTGGTTTTTATTCTCTGTGTCATACAGTGTGGTTTAGCTTTGTTTTGGTTTTGGAGTTTTTGTTGTTGTTGTTTTTGTGGGTGGTTTTTTGGTGTATTTTGTTGTTGTTGCTGCAGGTTTTTTTTGTTTTTTTTTAAACATTGTTCAAGTTATATTAACGTGGCACAATATTTTCAGGTCCCAGAAATGTGCAAAGGGCTCTTTAGGATACTTTGCCTCATGTAGTTTCTCTTGAGGATGAGTACAGAGATGGATAGAATCTTTAAGAAATAGTGTTAATTTTTTTTCAAGTAGTACTTCAATGAAACCCATCTCAAGCAGTTATCCTTTAAAATATTCAGACTTTCTGAAAATTGAAGATAAAAATAGTACAACATTTTATATTCAGTTAGTGTTTTGCATTTTATTTAATTTTTTTAGCTGTAAGCAAGAAAATGTTGGTTTGGGTCATCTGGGATCACTGACATAAAACTGATGTGCCAGAAGAAGAGTATACCGCAGCAGAAGCAGAGAGTGAAGATACTGTTTAACCTTTTAATTGCAGATTTTTTCAGATGTATGTATTTTGATTCAAAATTTTAACACTTTAGGACATTTCCATCCAAAAGTTTTCATTCAAGAGTTTTAACAGTGTTCTTGAGTTACAGTGTACAAATCAATTCTATGCTTGCATAAATACATGCAATCTGTAAAGAACAACACCTCCTTACATTGGTGGTAAATTCACTTCACTGACTGAAATGAGATTTTTCTCAGACACTGACTTTCATCTTTGGTTTGATATTGACTGGCAATATTTAGATACAGCATCTAAAAGTATGTACATCTAAGCAAAAGAAATCCCTGTGATACCATTCCATTTGGAATACAAGGTGTCCCTCATGAAATACAGGGCTTTTTTTCCAGTTTTCGTTTCTTCTGATTGTCAGATGAGGAGTAATTTCTGCCTCACTCTTTCTTGCTTTTTTTTTGGTTTAAGGTTTTCTTTGAGGTATTTGCAAATACAGTAGTAAAGATACAAGCCAAATGAAAGTTTCTATAAAGGGTTTTGTAAAACAGAGATATTACCAGCCTTGACTGAATTTTCACTTAATTAAATATTTAAAGTGAATGAAATTACTGTCTGCTATATAGCTTGTTCCTTCAATCACCAGAGGATTCCATGCATGCTGCAGGCTTTATGCCCACAGATATGCAGAAGTAAAACCATGGATAATAGTAATAGTAATAGATAATATCCATAGTAATGGATAATATTTATTGAAAGGTGGGGGAGGTATAATACATGATGATAAATCCGGAATAAACCTACTGAAATTCTAATCCTTTCTAGAAGAGATGGCTTTTGTCTCTAAAATTATTTTAATGCTACATGTATTATGGAAAGAAGGCTTTACAATAGAAAAACCTCTTCCAATTTACACCTTTTACCAGGATAGACAAGTAAAAATACAGAGAATTTAAATGGAAGAGAGATTATTTGTTCTGACTTTGATTCCCCAAAGAAAATATATTTAAATCTTCTCTAAGCTTTTACTCTTTTTCTGAACTTCATTAAATCCTAACTGATTACTCTGAGGCAATAGAAATCTTATTATTTAGAGCAGAGTTCCATCTCCCATTCAGGAACTGAAAGAATTTTCACCCAAGAATTTTCTTTTTCTGTCTTTAGAGACATAAACTGGAGTAAAAGGCAGAAAGCTGAGGGATTGCTAATGCTTGGTGTTAGGAGCTGTAACTCTGTGTCCTTCAGTTTGATTTCTGTTCGTACTTGAGCAGGAACAGAGGCAGTTTGCTGATGTTTCAGCTGATCTGGGCGTGGAGGTAACCACTGCTTCTGTTACATTCCTGTTGTGAGGTGTGTGCTCCAGACTCAGTGTTTAGGCACAGGAGACCACAGTAGCAGGTGATGGTATAAGGCCCAGGGACTTTGTCATCTATAATTGCGAAGAATCTGTGCAACAGGTGCTTATGATCAGTATTTCTGATGGCCTGCCAGATTTCAACTGATAGGCTGAGATCATGGAAGAAATACAAGAAATTCACACAACTGGATATTTCAAACGCTGCTTTTTTTTGTTGTTGTTGCCCTTGAACATGGTTTCTTTCTTTCTGCAAAAATATTGTAGTAGAATATAATTAAAACTTTGATGCTAACTGAAAAGAAGATTCACTCATCGTATTTGTGGATGATGTCTTTGGTTTGATGTGCATGTTGAAGGCTTGGGTAAAGATAAACAGGCATGTTTGCCAAGCTGCATAAGATTAAACAGTTCATTACCTGTTGGAATTATCAGCTGCAAGACACCTTGCATAATTTGGGCTACAACCTTTATATGCTTTTGGCTGGATTATACCTCTTATCTAGTGAGGTGCATTGAAATGTAATTGACAATGTGAGCTGGAAATGACAGGCTGAAACTATGTGTATTTTTGTGCAGATAAACAATCCTATATCTGGATCAGAAGTCATAGAAACATTTATCTACTAATTTTTTCCCAGTTCCTGTGTTCTAAAACATTTTACAGAGAAAAAGAATCTGTGCTCTGTGCCAGAGAAGAGCAAATAGGCACCAGCCATGTCTCCTTGAAGGCTTGACTTTAAGAGCCTTTGGAAAATTTTAAATCCTGCAGAAAACAGCAGTTATTTTAGATTTTTCATAATCTTCATTTTGAATGTTTTATTGAAGAGAGAATTTTGAAAATATATGGAGGCAGGGATTCTGATCCATTGACACCAGTAAGAGTTCTGCCTCCAGTTTCAGCAGAGTTCAGGGTTTCACCTCTGGCATTCTCTACACTGCAGCTGCAGCATCTGTTTCTGAGCTGAGCTGCTTGGATGCAGGTCATCTTACTTTTATGAAAGTGTAGTCCACATAAGAAAGAGCAGGACTTGGTCAGATACTTTTTTAACTAGGAAATCCTTCAGCTTTATGACAAAATGATAAATTTTGAAGTTGGTAGTCTTTGTCTGCTAAAGAGTAATCAGGTGTTCTATTTTGAACATTTACACTAAAAGCTAATAGCTGTTAATTTTAGTTCAGTGAACTTAACAGCCCTTTGGCTTTTACAGTTAAATTATTATTTTAAGATGTTGGTTTTCTATAGTTATGAGAAAAATATTTTTTTTACAAGTCAGAGCATATACAATGTGGAATTTCCAACAGAATCACCTGTAGCATTTGTTCTTGTTACTGCAGTAAAAAATGACCTGAATTAAATGTATTGCTCTTGCATTTTCAGGTTTCCAGTGTGCAATCTTCTGGGTATACATATGTTCTTGATCTAGTTCTTAATCTGTTTAAATGTTCCTTGATCTAATGGTCGAAATAAAAATTTTCCTGTGCCGGCAGAAAAATGTTAGAAGTGTGAAGTTTATTCACTTCTATTCAGTACCTATGAAAAAAACTGTGTGAGTACTGGTATAACATATCGTTCATCAGCTCATGAAGCAGTCAGCCACATCCTTAGGTGAAAGGATATAATTCCAGTGGGAGAGATGCCCTCTAAATAAACTGTAGACACTGGCTGAAGCATCAAAAATGGTGTTGTCCTTTTCACTACCTTAGATTGCAATGCAAAAACATAGATCTGGATATTTATTAGATTAGCTATTTATTTCTCCATCTTCTTTCTGCTTATGTGGTAAGTAATGACAGTCTAGGGAAAACTTGAAAGTTAGAAAATTCAAGACAGGGACACAGTTCCTGCAGCTTTGTAGTGCTGAACTGAGGTTTTGACAGTTTTTGGCAAGTACTTGGCTTAGTCTTTTGCCAGCCCAAAAAAGCATGGATGATGTGTCAGTATTGTAGTCCAAGGATACTTCAAGAGCAAATTGGCCAATACTCAAAAAGATGTTGCCTGCAACCTGTCTGTGGTATGGATTATAGACCAGAGGAAAATGACAAATAAAGCCCATGTGTCCTAACAGTTTTTGCCAATGAGGCTGGTTAAAACCAGTTGTAGATAGGAGCCATCTTTGTTCAGTTTAAGGAACAGAAGTCTGAAATTCTTTGGTTATAGCCTGCAACTACCTGCCCAGAGATCAGAACTTGATAGGGGAAACATATCTACAGTGATGGACAAAAAAAGAGAGCCTTTTGACTCACAGGACAATTGTCTTTTGCCAGAGTTCAATGAAGATTTTATTGTAAATGTCCAGTAACTGTTTGGGGCGTTTTTTATATTTAGTTGCAGCTGGAATCAGTTCAGAGAGATTTTACTGTGTTTTACAGATGAACAGGATCATCAAAAGCAAAAGTGTTCTGGAACTGTTGTTTTATAAATAGAACAATAACTAGAGAAGCTATTCCTCTTTGTATTTTTTTAGATGAATAAGGCCCAATGCAGAATGGCAACATTTGCTATTAGTGTTAAAATTAATTGGGTTGTGCAGTAATGCCTGGTTCTCTTCCTTCCCCCTTTTTTTCTGTAATTTTAAATTTATTAGCTCATGATGCTTTTCAATCTCTGCGTGGTTTACTTTTGTCTCCATCTTACGCTATATGAAATTGTTTTCTTACAATTCAATAATTCATTGAAGTCCTGCCTGTCTGAGCTCCTAACCATATAGAGTACAATTTCACACATTTTCCAGAACAGTGTACAGTTCACCAAGACCACACTCTCTACCTGATTTATTTATTCTTAAAAGAAGATTCCATACAGAAGCCTTCTCTGACTCAATTCCTCAAAGGCCCAGTATGTAGGCGTTTCCTCATTCTTATGCTGCTTGCATTTTGCCTCTCGTGGTGACCCCTGCTGAGGTTACTTATGTGGTGTAAGAGTGGATTGATTGGGGAAATGGAGACCACAGGAAAACACAGAACTCTGAAAGCATAGAGCATTTTACAAGCTGTCTGCCTGACCTTGAAAACCAATATTCACTGGTCTAAGTGGAAGACATATCCGCAATTTTGCAGGATAAAGTACCAGGGCAGCAGGATCTTTTCCTCTGTTAGAATACTTTGTCACATTGCTGCAATGCTGAACTGTAGCTGAGAACCATCAGATTATACATCTATTTATTTAATTCTTCTGTAGCATCCCCCTATAGTGTACCAGGCATCCTCTTACACCTTTCAAAGAAATATAAAGAAGTAAGAAAATCTCTATCTTCTAAAATTTTCTGAGGTTTTGGGAGTTGTTTTAAAAGTTCTGAACACACAGAGTCCATCATCTTTGTCATTCTCTATGTTTATCTCTATGTTTATTTTGTGCCCTCTTTCTACCATTACGCATTCTGCAAAGATTACATTTCAATACTTCTCCATCTCTGATAAATGCCAAGCATCTCTGCAGTAAAACAAAAAAAAAAAGGTTTTAACCTCTAAATTCTGATCATTCATTTGTTTATAACATTTCATTTTCTTTCCCCTCTTTTCACTCTTGCTATATGTTCACTTTCCTTGTAAGCCTTCAACTTTCTTAGAGTGCCGTTGACATGTTTTGCTTTATTTCTCTTCAACATTTTCTCATCTCTATTCAAATCTTTTGAATATTATTGGTTTTTTTATTTGTATCTGCGTCTGTGTAATATAAATTCATTTAGTTTATTATGCTGTTCTCTTATTTTTGATATTTTTCTATGCAAAGGTCCCTGAAGTAACTTGCATGGGCCCACTTCACTGATAGTTCAGTTTTCTGTTCTCGAAGTTATTTTTATTACCATTGTTTTTTTCCCAGTTTCACTGAGCTTTCCAAATTCGATGTTTAGTGTTACTTCTTTCTTTAAAAATATAGACCTTTTTCCTTCTTTCAACCCACGTATAGCAAACCTGAGTTACAGATTTTTTTTCTACTTGCATGGTTTGTGACTTAGGTGGTTGCTCTAAAAATTGCCAATACTTGCTGAGAAGTAGGTTGTTTTCCAGCCTACATGTTTAGTGCAAGAGAATAACCCAAATGGACAGCCATTTATGCTTCTTTCTTCTGTGTATATACCTTCTCACTGTCCTGAGAAATTTGTTTAGGCTGTATTTTGCATTTGGGCAGTGTGAACAAAGGGTGTTACACTTCACAGTCCCAGAGGCAATGTATCTGAAATTCTCAAGCAGGAGACCCATCTCTGTATAGTGCTCTACAGTGCCAGGTCCTTTTCCTGTCCCAGAACGTGCAGATACCATGAGAAGTGCCTTCAATCAAAATCCTGCTCCCCCTTGCTATAGGGTGGTCTGCTCTCATTAATAGTAATGAGGCTGGAAAAAACACTGTGCACTCTCTGGTGGACCTGCACTGTGGGACAGTTTCCTTATCACAAACCCAATATTTTTCTTACCCTGCTTACTGTGCCTGTTCAATGCAGTGCTTTAAAGGGTTTATGGTGGGGTAATCCTGGCTTTGTTGTGCCATCACACATTGCAAATGTGTGTTTCCTTCAGCAGTGTTTTCCAGGTTCCCATCTGTTCTTTCACTTCCGTTAGGAAAAAAGGTCCATGTTGAGCTGTGATGAAGTACTAAGCTCTCAAGGCAGAGTATGATGATCCCACAGAGGAATATTTTTCCTGTATTAAGCAGCAGACAGCCCAAGATGACTTGGCGTTGGAATTATTATCTGTCGTTGTTTCTTCCATGGCATTTTGCTGCTGAACAGTAGGACTGGTGATAAACTTGTATACCTAAGATGTGTCTGGAAGTTACATGAGCTATAAAGTTTAAAAAGGCAAAAAAGATGGATTTCTGGAAATAGCCTTCCTGAAATGATTGTTTAATGAAGAATTCTCCTTTAGTACAAAGGATATACTTCAGTGAATAGTTTGAGACTGAGTACTGTGAGCCTTCAAAGTTATAAAATAGGTAAAAGGCATAGTAATATAGAAGAGTTGTTGTCCAAGAATAACTCTGTAATAAGAAGTTAGGTAGGAGATGTTACCTGACTCTCTTGCAAAGGTCACTGGCACAGGAAAAACTCATTTAGCTTTTGTTCCCCATTCCTACTGCAGGTGATTGCTTTCTTTACACGTTATTTTTGTTTTTCTGGCACACTAAGTGTGAGTGACAGCAGGATCTTTAACTCTTCCCAGCTTTGGCAGGCATCCCCTTGCCTCTGTGAAATGACAGTTTCTCCGTAGGTTTTGATAAGATGTTCTTTAAAAGAGAACTTAATCTGCCATCATTTATTTTTATTAGACTGAAATATGTTCCTGCTGCCCTCTTTGTTGAGAGTTATTGCTTCAACAATCACAGGCAAATCTGATTTATTGTAAACAGTTATAACAGCAGAGTAGGAATGTGGGCTGTAAATTGGTTGGAAAATGGGAGCAATTTGCTAGGAGTGAGAAAGTAAGATTAACTTAAACTGTTGAAACATTCACTGAAGTCTTGTACCATCAGCTCCAACAGCTTAACTATGTACTATGAGAAGCCTTATGCCGGGTCATTCTTTGCCACTTACTTTGTGCTGGCATTATTGGAGAACAGCCTGCCTGGCAGGGTATGGCACTGGCTCAGCCCACTTGTTACTGGTAGTAAATCAGTTGCAATGAAGAAAAAAGGAAAAGGGCTGTTCCTCCCTTGTCCTGAGGGAGCAGCTGTGATTTGGATACTGCAAATAATGTATTTTTATTTCATCTAATGAACTGGAGAATTGGGAGAGAGGGTGAAGAAAAAAAACCAAAAGTTCAATGGAAGAATTTAAGTGATGGCAGGAAGGAGGCACAAAACTCAAGGACATATTTGAAGAAAAGGTATTGAAGATTGAAAGAAGCTTTTGATTTCGTAATGTATGAAATATTTCCTTCAGCCAAAAGCAAATTTTAAGTCTCCTCCCCTTGCAAACTTCTGGAATCAGGTGAATTGAATTTCCTCTTCCCCTGCCTCTCCCCTTAAAGAGCAAATGGCAGCTCAGTGGTCCAGCACTATGTCAGCGTGCAATATCTGGATTCACTGCCTTCTGTGTCAAGGATTTGAAACCACCCCTTCAGCACTTCTGACCCACTGAAGGGGGGTGATAGGTCCCCAGTAGTCAGATGTGCTCTTGAGGAGACACTGCACTATTGCCTCCGTGTCCTGACTACTATACCGGAGCATTCTCCTTTTAGGGGTTATAAAACTCACCCTGTTTTATCATGCATTGCCTTTCCTGGTGCAAACTGTCTCTGGAGTCATGGAAGTTATAATTATGCAATTTGTATGATTTATTGCTTGCACTCAACAGCCACTCTGCACTGCTGTTTCCATTATTTCTGAATTGGATCGATTTAAAAGTCTGATGTTCTTACAAATATCACATCAATATAATTACAGGTATTGTAACATTATTGGCCAGTCTTTTTTGGGAAAGAATTAATTTCAGGAGAAAGTATATTCTAAAATTATTTAATTTGGAGAAAAGGCTCATATTTGCTAAATTTTGTTTGGTGTGTCGGTTGTGTGACTGTTTTCATACAGAAGGGAGGTGCCTTACCGCAGGGTTTGTGCTGAGAGGCAAGCTCTGTACACATCAGGACAGCAAATAACAGATTTTACTTAAAAAATTAAAAAAGCAAAAAAAAAAAAAAAGCTTTTTAAATATGATGCATTTTCCGCATGATACCGTTTATACTGCCTCGGAATATCCCTTTTGACCTTGGTGAAAGGCTGTAATTAATCAGCAATTAAAGCGGCGGTGGCCTGGGGGAGCCCGGGCCGCCTCTGCCGGGCGGGCAGCGCGAGGGGGCGGCATTGCCGCGGGAGAGGCGCGCCCGCCGCGGCGTGCGGGACGGACGGACGGACGGACAGACAGACAGAGGGAGGGAAGGAGGGAGCCCCTCTTCCCGGACCACCCCGCAGCTGCCTTCGCCCGTCCTGCGGCCAAATGCGCGCTTGGAATGAGATAAACCGGCACGGTTGCAGTGTTGCTTGGTAGCCAGGTGTCCTCTTAAAACTTGATTTAAGGCTGTTATTGAGAGGTTTGAATTGCACTTTGTTCTGTCTAGGTTCTTCTTGAATGTGCACCTTGCTGTAATATTCCAGATGGCTGTCGTCTTAACAATAGATAAGAATTAAGGATGGTAATAGGGGATATTTTATTTAAATCCACGTCTTTATCTTTCATTACTTATTCACATTCTATTATACCCCGGTGCTGGATTCAAAACACTTGAGGATTTAACAAGGGGAAAAATAACCATTTAAATTAGGATATTATGTTGACACCTTTACTGATGGTAATTTTTTCAAGCAGTAGTACAGTATGGAAGAGCTGGAGCTGTTTTGCATGGAGGAGGAGGAGGAAGCTCCACAAACACAAAATTTTGTTTGAGTTGTGTTTACAGTCTGAGAGTTCATTCTGAAAGACCAACTTATATAATGGGGTGGGGAAGTGTTGCAAACAGGCAGAGACTGTTCAGTAAGTAGAATTGGTGAGAAGACTTTTGTAAGACATTTTGCTAAATCTTTAAATTTGTTAGAGCATCACAGAATGTTTTGCTGAGACTTCTGACTAAAACTTCCTCAAGCAAAGCATGCAAAACAGGTAGTAAATACAGTGATGTGGGAAACTGCGTATCCATGTGCAAGTCCATGCATGGCTTGATTCAGAGTGATATTGGATATTGGTTTCTTCAGAATGAAGTGGTAGAGAAGTACGAAGGTCACACTGGGCCTCTAGTGCTCCTTGCACTATCACCAGATTTCCTGGAATGGGTGAATCCACCTTCTTACTTGTAAATGGACACTTTGAAAGGATTGATGTTCCTTGAGATAGTGACCAGACAAGTCTGTGTATTGCCTGACTTAAGTTCAAAATATCAGAGTGCTGCTTTGACACAGAATTATTACCCTTGATCACTGCTGATGGTGTTGCAATGTGTAATGAAGCCAAATATTGAAATGCCTGCAGAGTAATGAGTGATTGAGCTGCATAAAATGCTTTTTAATAGAGAACACATTGCCTCAAATATCGATATAGTGGGAGTGGGAATAAAACTGGGTGCATTGACGCTGCTGTGGAGTTGTTTTGGTGTAGCCACTGTGTGCATAGAATTAGTATTCTGTCATGATAATTTTTACACACAGAGGTGGAAGTACCATTTTCCTTTGTTGCTGGTGGGATTTGAGCTGAGAGCCTTTATTTGGTTCGTAAAGACTGTGCTTAGTTTCAGAATGACAGTCAAATGCTTCAAGTAATCACTAATGAAAGGCAGGCCCTTCTATATCTTGATTTCCATATTCAGGATGGATTTGCTTATGTCAGATTTCTGAGTTAGTGGTAGTCTAGATAAAATGAATGTTTGTTACTCTACTTTTCTACAGCTCACCTAGCAGAGGTGTTATATACTTTGATGGGAATTGCACATGAGAATTAGCACTGCATGATAAGCATGGCACTTGAATCGTCTTTTAGACTTATTCCATGAAAGTCAGGATTTAGGTTCATTGGAACAGTGAAATGGAATTGGGGGAATGCTGTAATATGTACGTACACTGACTTTAGAGAGTCATGTATAACATTTTTATAATCCATTAAGGTGGTGTATGTTGTTAATGATTTTTAATAGCCCCTCAAGTGTCTGTCTCTCAACTACTTACCTTAATAGAAATTTTTGATTTTAGCATCTAGTTTTCATGAATGTTATTGCTCACCTGTATCTGATACTATATCAACATCCCATGCTGATAGAGTGTCAGACTTACTGTGTTAGTTAATGTATTATTCACCAGTTTGAACTAGAACTCAGTGGCAGTGTGCTAGGATAAAAAAAATCTGAATCTGTATCAACAGGGAACCTAAGAATATCAGTAATTTGCCAAACATAAAATGTCTTGGATAAAACCTTCCTTTCGCTGCAGTTACTTTCTTGTACAAACAGCTGATGGTTGCTGGTAAATCCTGCGTAAATCTGGTAAATCCAGATCTTAGCAAGGTAGTGCATATATAGAAGGAAACAGTCCATAACGAAAATCCAGATTCTTTTTACCTAGCATGCACTATCTGCATGTTTTGGAGCTCAGCTAAGTGGCAGGATATGCATGTGTAGTTGAAAGTTTTATCAGATTGATCAAAACATTTATAAACATTTATATAATGCCACTGATCAATGGAGTGAAGACAATGTGAAATATGTTTTAGGGGGAGATATTATTATCTGTAAAAATCAATACAAATGTTACAGGTGAATTATTGTTTCAGAATATGATTTGTTATATTGAGGTATGCAGCCGTCTTCAGTGTTAGTGTTCAGCCATTTTTTTTTCATAATGAATCATACTGAAATCTTCTTTTAACTTTCTTTATATTTTTATGTGTATGGAAGATGGGAAAACCTGCTGTTGGATTTGCAGTTGGATTACATTGCTCTCTGAACTTCTCTCTTATTTTTCTTTCGAGAACACATGGTATAAGATTAAAAGTGAGCAATTTTAATAAACACAGGTTTCTGAAACCCTTTTATGCACAATTAAAGTGACAACTAAGGAAGTAATGAGAATAATTCACAAAAGTCAGGTCATCATAACTCAATATTGTGTAAGAGAATTTTAAAAAGAAGGGCAAGATCTACACCCTGTGTGCTCTAGATCCCAAAGCCTTGCAGTCAGCAGTTTCTCTTCCTGGGGGTTTGTGTGATGTCATGAGTTAAGTCCTTAATGGAAGACCTTCTCATAAAGCATTTTTCCTGTTGAGTTTCGAGTACAGCTCTGTTTTACTCAGTACAGTTTATCCTTACGTATCCTCAGACACATTTTTATCTTCCATCTAGAAAAGTTCCTTAGGTGGGAAGAAATTTTGTGCTTTTCCTTAAAAAGCCACTCTAAGTGAGCTCATTTGTGCATCGGGCACACAGCTAATGTAGCATGTCCAAAAGGCCTACCCTGCTTTGCCTCGGTGTCTCCCTGAGACTGGACAAGGGTAGGAGTGCATCCATATGCCTGCCTGTGTGCATGTAGGTAGTTTTGTCTAGTCAGAGTGCAATTATCAATGCAGCAATACCATGCAAAGCTGGTTTGGGTCAGGTTTTCTTTTCAGAGCCTAATTTTACAGTTTTGTCTGTTTCCACTTTGCCTTTCCCAAGGGAAACAGATGCTTCAGCAGGCATTATGTAGGTCCACCTATGGACCTCTGACATTCAGCAAGGTTTCTACCAGGGTCACAGGAACCAGGATTTCTGCTTTTGTATCTCAGTTTTGAGGGTTGTGCCATGGGCACAATTGAAACTATTTGTGAAAATCAGTTCACGAAAAAAAGTCAGCCCTCATTTGCAGTATGACTCCCTAAAACACTTAGCCATAGATTTGTATGGAGGTTATGGGAGCTTCTAGAGTCAGGGTGAAATGAGGGGTAAGAGTAGGATAGAAATGTTAGAGGGTGGTACAAAAAGAGGTTGGTAGTCTTACAAAAACCCTTGGTAAGGAAGCGACTGTGTTACAGTCCCCATTTTCAGCTGGGGTGATTCCCCAGCACCATGGTGCAAAGCAGAGTTCACATGGAAGCTGATGTGAAGATGGCATTCTTTCGTAGTCTGTCCAAGGGGATAGTTTTGTGTAAAGTTCCTATTGAAATTTTAAGTAAGCTTTCACAACGAAGATGGTGTGATAGAACTTGGAAGGGCTAAAGTGTGAACAGAGGATCTTAGGGTTGTCAAAGCAGAAATGTTAGTTGGGGTGTGGCAGGTGCTCTGTGAGGCTTGGTGGGAGTTCCCTTTGTCTGTGAATTGTCTTCTAGTTTTTGCAAAAACATGTACATTCTGACAGCAGAAGAGATCTTTTATCACTGATGCTGGTCACCACATCCTTCTGCCATGAGTTCCTGTAGAATGCAGCTCTTGCATGTTGATTTTCAGACAGCTCTGGTGTGGTGGGCACAGGGCTATCCTTTGAGCTGCAAACCAGTGTTCAATTTCCTTGTTTAATTCTAAAAAGTCAGGAATTGAAAGCAGCGGAATGAGCCCTTCTTAGGAATGGCTTTTCAATTGTGTGCTGACTCTGGTACGTAAGACCTTGCACAGTTGCTCTGACTTATCTTTTCCTTCACCCGTCTTCTCTCTCTGCATGTTTCTTGTTCCGTCTTTTCCTTGATAATGAACTTATTCAGACACTGATGCTCCTCTTTGGATATCTAACTGATTTCTAAAGAAAGAAGCAACAGAATTGTGGGACTTTAAAAGGATAGGCTTTCCAATGTAATCCAAGTTTTGGATTTGTTTGAGATTTGTTGAGCTACACCCTTACTTGTCACTGCACTGTAGTAGCAGTGTGCTGGAAGTGGTGTGGGCAAATACAAAATCACTTGAGATGATAAAAAGTCTCCTTCTTTATTTAGAGCTTGTTTCTCACCACTCTTAAAAAATCTGTCATTGTGTTTGGTTTTGGCCCTAAGTTTTAGGAGTTGCAAAAAATGTATCTGCCTGCAAGTGCTACTTGACAGCTGAGGGGGTGAAGCTGGAAGCCACCTAACTTGGGGTACAGCCACGTGTCTTCGCTTAGCTTTTCCAGTGGAGTAAGTTATCCTAAGTGCTCAAGTCCTGCTGACTTTGACTGGAATTTAAGCTGTTTAATGACATAGTGACTCTGTCTTTCTGGACAGTTTTTAAAAAATATTGGATCATTAATTTTTTAATGAAAAGTGAGTAGAGTAATATTTTTATATCTTAGTAAAGATTTTTAAAAATATTTCTTTTTGAAGTGTACTTCTCATACTACATGAAAATTTGTCAGGAAAAATAAATTTCTTTAAACAGAAGAAGTTATTTATCCTAAGTTATTTATCTAAACCTGGGAGTCATTTGATTTGATTATGAAAGATTGGAAAACTGAGCCGGAGAAATTAGTTTCCTGAATATGTATTTTAAATTCTTCTTGCTAATTTATCCTTGGAAAGAGAAGCTACATTGCAACTGTTTCTGAAACTAGCAACTCTGTAAATGCACACACCATTTGAAGGTTGTGGCAAATGAGGTGGGAGTGTTCATCTCCCTCACTGTACTACTTAATGTAAATTACTTTCCTGAATATCCATTTTGTGAACAGGGAGCAGTACACAACAGATGCTTCATAACACTTAACTGAGAGAATTTGTAAAACAAAGCATCTCTGTAAAACGTGTCTCATCCTTGGATATCAGTATTTCATTCAGTGTTGGCATTACTTAGAAGAAAGTTCATCTAAGAGCAACACAGGCAGCATCTCTGCGTAAAAGCAAACATTCAAGATGGTGGAGGTAAAGTTATTAAGGGTATGTGATTCCAAGCTGGAGTTTGTAACCATGAGTATGTAATATCTTATATGTGTGTGAAATATCAGATATTAAAAGAAGGAGTTTGTCAGAGGAGTGTCCAGGTGTGCCATGCAGGCTGCCAGCAGTAACTTGCTCCCACTGATCTTATAAATAGTCTGTGGCTTGTTATATTTTAATTCAGAACACCTTAAAGGGCAGCATGTCATTACATAACCATGTATGTCCCTGTATGCTCTTTCAAAAATTAACTTTGGCAGATACACAAATGGTGAGCAGACTTGTTGGCTCCTCACATGGGCTTCTACAAGAGTTTTGTATGAGCCAAAATAGTGTCAATAAATAGTATGAGCTGTGGATGAAACATTTGCATGGAAACAGAGAAGTGGACTGATATAGGTTCTTTTAAATATACCCCTAGTAATGAATTGTTATTTGAGAAGTGATGCCTGACTATCCTTTTAAAGATGGTATCACACATACATTGTGTATGTCTTTAAAATGCTCCTCATTTTAATCTAAACTTTAGACTAAATTTTAGTCTCAGTATTTATTTTCTCTAATTTCTCAATAATTTGTGTCCTCTTTCTTCCTGCCATTTTCTGTACTTGTTCAAGTGATCTATGTTTTTTTTAAATGTTCTGAGACATTTTCTGTGTTTATGAAGCGCTTTTTCCTGAGAGAAGTAGGAGTTATTCTGCTGGAATGTACATGACTTGTTACTACTGTAAGGGTTCATCCCTTGAAAATAATACTACACACTGTGTGCTAGCTCTGACTTCTTCCCTTCCTTGGAAGTGGCTATTATTCATTGAGCACTGTCAACACACTCGATGCTGTGTGATAAAAAGAAAGAGGAGGATGTGATTTCTGCCCCAAAGGGTTTGCAGTCTGTTAGACGCACAAAACAGATTAGATAATGCTAAATATGGCACTGGTCAGATGCACAGATTAGTCTGAAAATGCCACAGATCTTTTTAATATAACGTCCTCCTTTGATGGATGTAGTCTGTGTTTTAATGAAAGTATAAAAATACTCTTGTCTTCCCTGAAGACTTTACAAAAAGCTACATCTGAATAACTGACAGGTAGGATCTATCATGCCACGCTTAAGCTTATTTCTAAGCCAGCATATCTGATAAAGATGGTTTGCCTACTGGCAAAGAATTAATTGGATTTCATACTTTGAGTCCTTTCTTTTGCTTCATCATTATTATCATGGAGTTACAGGAGGCAGAGATATAAAAGACCTATTAAGTCATCTAAGCAATAGGCTTCTCAAAGCCTGCCTTCTATTACCCTTCTTTTTTGTCTTGAGAGTCAGATGTTCCTTAATTTCATCTTTTTATTTGCAATTGTATCTGTTTTTTCCATCCTAAGTAATTCATTTTCCTTATTGCTGTAAATATCCTTCATATCCTTCCTTCAAACATTTACAGGTTTTAACTGTATCCCCCAGAAAGCTGTTCCCTAGTCAACCTTTATGCAGTTAACTTCTAGTGTCTTGATGTAATAACGCTCTTCAATCTTCACTTATCATTTTTGTTGCTTCTCTAATAACTCTGTCTAATGTGTTATCTTTCTGGTAATGAGGTGTCCGGAGCTGAATGTAATACTCTGTACGTGCTTCTGCAAGAGCTCTGCTGTGGGGGACTTGCAGCTCTCTACTGCAGGAAGTCACAGAAATGTTTAGATTAGAGAAGACTTTAGGATTCAGCCACTAGCCACCACTAAACCATGAGCCACCTGCAAATGTGGACAAAACCCCTTGGGCTTTATTGTGCTATGTCGCATGGCAAACAGGAGACCGACTGATTTAGGTGACAATGGCTTTGTATCATTTCAGGTGATAAAGCAATATTACGTGTGTCTTTCCATGCAAGTGTGAATGGGAATGTCTAGATTTTTATCTTTGCAGGAGTAAACTATATTCATCAAAAAGATTTGTTTCTTTTATCCCCTCTTTATAACATAGGCAATTAAAAGCAGAACAGACAAGTGAGGTTAAAATAACACAGAGGCAATTGGCAGTGCCCTGCTGCTGATCTCTCCTTTGAACATCTGCTGGCACCCTCAGGGGAATATGGTTGGGATAGGAGTGATTTCTGCTGACTCATTATGGTTTATTAACACCAAATTGAATATATTGGCAGTGTAGGTATCCCTGGAGAGCAGCTAGAAGAACCGGCACTCTGTAGATGTGCTTTATTTGCCTCTGATTCAAAAATAAATCCTCTCACTGGGAAGGGTAGGGGGCTGGAATCAGGATGTGAGTGATAAAGGAAAAGTGCTCCTGCAGTAAACCCTCGTTATTTCAAGGTGCATTTAGGGAATTTCAGCTGTGATTCATATCCTCTGTGTAGCAGAAGATACAAGACTGAAGAGTGATGGGGGCAGGGAGAAGAAGCCAGGGAAGTGCAGCCTGTCCTGGTGGTGTTCTCAGGGCCAGTGCCCCATGCAGCACAGCCCTATATCCATCTGCAGATCCCACATCCGGACACAGACCCCCAGCAAATACCTTGGCATGGGTTTAGAACCAACAGTGAAAACAAATGGTCTGAAACTGGGTTCGATACTGTTATGAAACAGCAAAAAAACTAAGCTTGCTGTAGTGTGTTAAATACATTTTTCATCTTTAGCTGCTTGTGTACAGAATGGAGCTATGTGCAGTTAAAATTTTAGCAGGGAATTGCAGCCACTGATATGAAGGAATCCCGGTTGCTTGGACTCCAAGCAACTGAGATCCCAGTATGAAGATGAGGTTTTTGACATCATGGTGTCATTCTTGTCTCTTCTGCAGGAGCTGTGAGGTAATTTTCTGATTCAATTTAGTGACTGGTTTATTGAGCACTGAAGAACTGAGTTAAAATACTGAGAGAAACCTGTTTATCCTCTTCCAATCTGCAAATTAAAGCTGTGTTTCAACAGATACATCTGTCCCTGTTACAATCTTGGAGTAATTTGGGACGTAGAACTGATTATGTCCACTCCTTATTTGAGGCAATGTTTCCTTTTGATCAATTTAAAATACAAATTTGGATAAACTTAACTTCCTTCGTATGTACACAAATCATGAAAAAATAATTTAGTTAATGAATTTGATACTATTTTTTAGTGTTCCTTGTGTGCCTTTTAAGAAGATCCCACTGTCATTCAAGCTGAGCTTGGTGTAAATATATTAACATCAGAATAGAAACACAGCTTACTATTTTTTAATAAAACAAACATGAGGGTAATACAAAGGTACAACTCTGGTAGGTTATAACTGTTTAAATAATGTTCCTGTGTTGTGCTCTTGGAACATATATATTCTGACGTACAGCATGATTCGGCTGTGGATGAACATGTTTTGATGATTGCTGTGCAAAGAGGACCACATCTTTTGAAGATTAGCTAAAAAGTAGAAATGTAGATTAAAACAGATTTAAACTCAGGCTGTGTTTAAAATACCATGCTGTTCCAGAGAAGAAAATGGCAACTTCCCTTGCTCCCCACTTTTGTATCTTTGGCTCCTGCATTCCTGTGCAAGGCTTGTGGTTCTTACAGGATAAATTTTTCTGGTACTGTTCACTTTAGCAAATCAGTGTTGGTGGAGGGTATCTGCATGTTCCCTGAGCTGGCAAGCTGTGGTTCTTGTTAGCACTGCTTTGGGAAATTTGTTCCCAGTGTCCCGGTTAGTATCCCAGTGTCTGGGATGATTTTCTTCAATGTTTATTCCTTTCCCTCAAGTACCTAGTTGGAGGCAGACTCTGGTTTTGTGCAGGAGGCATGGTGTGGTGCTCCCGTTCTTTTATCTCACCATAATTTAGAGCAAGCCTGATATCCTGATAATATGAAAGGGAATTCAGCCTCCCAGATGTACCTAATTCTTTTTCTTGTAGGTGATAACCAACGGGTAGGCATGTATTGCTCCCAACCTTCTGGCATGCTGAGGACAACAGAGAGGAGCAAAGGGCAAGCTCACTTGCCTCATTACAGTCTAATTCTTTAATTTATTCCTTAATTTTTCAGTTAGCCTTACACATACAGAATACAAAAGCAATGTGTTGAAGCAACAGATGCAAACATCAGCGTTGATCTGCAAAGCACCTTGTGGACTTTATTCAGTGTATCTTACTGGGAAATGCACTGGTACATGCTAAGGAAAAAGGAACCTGAATTAAATTAACTGAAGAAGAATAAATACTTTGCAAGCAGACTAGCATTATTCTTCCAAGTTTCTGAAGGGCTTTTAAAAGCACATGTTAATTAGTCTCCCAGCCCCTCTAAGATAAAGCTCCTTTTACACAGGCTTGAGGCCAGGAGAGACTTACATTATTTAGTCTGACTTTGCCCTTTGTGTGTGCCAAGCAAATGCTTTCTTAATGTCTCTCGTGGACAACCTAATGTGACTTTTCCTACTGGTCTTTAGCAAGTTATTGAGGTCTTGAACTGAAAGAACTGGGGTGCTGCAAGGCAGATATCTGGCTTCTAGGTGCTAAACCTTGCTGTACATGGAACAACACAGTATCATGTGTACAGATGTCCTATACAGTGCTTTGTGGGAATTAGTGTCTTGGGTGGGATCTGCAGCCACTGCTTAGAGCTAGCCATCAGAAAGGCTAAGGAAAGAGAGGAGTCCTCAGCCTTGAGTTTTTACAGAGCTTAGGTATTTTGCTCAGACTTCCAGGGAAATGCTTCTTTCCACTTGAGTTCACAGACTGTTGCCCTCTCCTATAGAGGACAAAGTATAGGCAGTATTTAATTTCTTTTATTGCCTGGAGGGATAGAGACTGAAAAATTTTGCTTTGTTGGAGAATATCCAGACTGCCAGGGAAAGAGAGAGAGGCTAGGTTTACTGCTAGTCCTCTTTGTCTCTGACCAAGAGGATACATAATAGTATTTCCTGGTGATCTCATCTTCCTCCCTAATGAGCAATGGAATATTTTAACTACACTGATACCTGAGACAGATGTTGAGCATTGTGTTCTTGCCAAAGCAGGGTTAGAAACTCATGAGACTTTTGCTGGTGGTGGAACTTGAAGATTAGTGAACTCAGAGGCATACTGAGTGGTTAAGACGACTAACAAATTACCAGAATAATTACAGCATCACTTTTCTGGATAATGGGAACTGATACTTCAGAAACTTTCCAAGTTGGAAAGTTTGTTAGCACTGTAATAGAAATCAGCATCTAATGAGTTTTTAAAACCCTTTTTCTTTATTACTGTGCCATTCTAATTGTCACATAATGATTTTGTAGTGTTCCAGAAGAGGCAAAGTGTTCAATTCTTTTCTTTTTGAGGACTTAAATGAGATTTGTGGCAAATTGGATCTTATGATTCTATTGAAGTTTACAGATCCCTACTGTGAATTCCCTTGGCGAATTCCAGTCTGTGATAGTAGAGTGGTGTGGTGGAAATATCAATACCATTGTAAGTGAGGAATGATGACTTTGGAAAGCAAATGACCAGTTGCAGTCAGTTAATTCTGTAAGAAATTAAAAGTCAGGACTTGGAAAATCACATCTTATAAAGTTATTGGCATGATCTGCAGGTGTCTGTTTCTAAACAGATCAAGCTTCCTTTTAACATCTAACATAAGACTTCAGTGTTTATAGAAGAGGAATTCACACTTTATTTTTTTCCCCTCCATGGTTTTAACCCCTAACTATAACTTGAAGGCTTGTGCCACTAGTTTTAGCTACTCAGTATATGGCTTAGGGAACTCTGTTCACATCAATCACTTCTGAAGAGAATGTCGGGGAAAGCTCAATGAAACGTTTGTTTCACATCTGATAGGCCTTTAACTCTTATAGTAGGCAGGCAATCAGGTGGCTTCTAATATGCTGGTGATTGCTTTGCTATCACTTCCAAATGGATGTGTCAATTATCTTCTCATGCTGTACATTTAATGGTCAGATCAGCCTCTGCACTGCAATTTTAGTTTGTTTTTACTGTACTCTTTTTAGTCATTGTTCTGGATGGCGTATTTCCAATAAAGTCACTTTATTCAATCTCTTAAGCGAAATTAGAGGAGAAGAAGATTAGAATGGAATTGTTAATACAAAAACATGCTTCACTAAGCTGCTGAGGGAACTACTTTGGAGGTGCTTCTTGCTGCAGCATGCATGGATATGAGTGTATTGATCATCTATCAAGCAATTTCTTGCAGACCACCCACATTTTTTCTGCTAAAGAAAAAAGAGTACTGTCTATTTGTATCTACAAACCAGCTTTCTTCTTGAATACTTTATTTTCAGCCTTAATTCTGTCACTCTTGAAGTGGTAGAGATATTTTTTTGCGTTCACCCCCCTCATTGCACAGCTTAGTGTGGATGTGTTTTGAGTTATCCTCTAGTGAGTGAGTACAAACCACTTCTTTCTCCCAAAAAGCACTGAATGAATTATCCTTCTTTCCTCCCTCTTCCTTTTCCCCCCAGATTTCAGCATATTTGTGTTACCTGAAAACCAGCCTTGCTCTAAGGTTTTGCAGAAGTTCATTATGTAAACACCAAGCTTAGGTTGCTGTCTGTGTTCTGCAGTGAACATGCATTGGTTGCTTTATTCTTTCTCAGTTTCTTATGATAATGGTTTTTGTTACTTTTTGTGATATCATCTTCATTTATCTGGAACAACAAAAGGGCAATAACAGATGAAGATGTTATGAAGATTTCAACTGTGTAGTAGGTGAAGTCTGTCATTGTGTTTATCTGTTTGGGGAACAGTGAAGAGTAGTAAGAATAGTAACATGCTTTCCACCCCCAGTCTTTTTTCATGTTTCCCTTACTTTTAAGGGGAAAATTCCCTGCTCCTCTGCTCCTGTCCTGGGAATCTGGGAAATGTCTGTGCGCAGCTACAGTGTGAAGACTTTATATGCATTTGATTATATTGATTAGTTCAGCAGAATTAATGTCCACAGCAGTAACCTGTTGATCATATTTTTTGTTCATCACTGCAAATTCTCAATTTTTAAAGACTCTCAAATCACCATTTTACTGTGAACATTTGTTTGTATCACCCACTCCTTATTTACCTTTGACTGTTGTTGTATGCAATAATCTAATAGTCAATAATAACCTAAAAAATAATGAAACCTGGAACTTCTCCAGGTGTAAACACATCAAGGCACCCAAATTATAACTTTTTATACCTTTTAGATATTTTTGCAATTTACTTTTCTGCTTAAATATGTCAGAGGTACTTCTTTTTTGTTCAGACTAGTACATATTTCTTGTCTCTTTAAATCAAGGCATGATATTCTAGTATGGCATTTCATCCTGTCCATCCTGCATCCTGGTTGCTTCCCTCCCTTCAACATCTGTGCCCCTGAGAGAAGCAACTACTTTCTCTTTCAAGTTCCCTGCCCTCTTGTCCTTATGCTCAGTTGCCTTACTCTATTCTGAACTTTTTTCCATGTCCCACTAAGAAATAGTCTGATACTTCAGTCTCAAACTTCTGCTTTTCTCTCTTAATATTTTTGGTAAAGTCTGTGAGGAGAGGGAATTAGTTTGAAGATGATGCAGGCTGTTTTTTCAAATAAGGAATTTTTTTTTGTAATTTAAAAAACTATCCACAACAGTGACTATAATCTAAACTATGATTAATAACAAATTAAGCATGAAAGAATCATGTGCATCAGTACAAATGCTTTGTGATGAATATAATGTTCATATTGGAGCATTATCCCCCAGTTCATGGTAATGATTAAATTTCAAAGTATCTAAAGAGAAGATGGAGCAACTGTGCTTCTAATGAATCTGTAATGAGTTCTAGGGCTGGGTAACCATGCAGAGTTTAGGGATTTGCATAATAATTGTTATAGCTGCACTAAAACTATAGAGATTTTTTTTCCAGAAGAAATGAGAATTGTTGCACAATTTAGTGAAAAATTCAGCTTTTGTAGCTTCTCCAGCAATACCACAACTGTAACTAAGGAAAAAAAAAACTGTAAGGAAGATGCAGTGATGGCACTTCACTTGTGCATGTGTAAAAAGTGGGCGTGAAAGCAATGGATTTCATAGCCTGTGTAATTACAAAGAAATATATTTGAATTTTATACTAATTGGGTCTTCAGCCAATATTAGGATTCAGAAGTGAATATATGAGAAATATAGAGTGTAGGTAAAATAGGTAAAAGCTTCCTCAGCATCCTTACTCACTAATAAACTGAGACAATTATTTTTTAATAAGAGGACTACTGATAAAGGAAAAAGATTATTTCATTTCCTTTGCAGGAAGAAGATCTTTGCTTAGCCCAGAGTTGTTGCGGGCTACCATTGGTGTAGTTACTTATTTGGCTTTTTTTCTGTTGGTTTTACTTTCTACTTAGATTCTTACAGTGTACAGTAAAGGGTTCAGAACTGCATTCATTGATTTCCTGTAACACAGCAAGGAAGAGCTCACACTTTCTATGTTGACTAAAACTAGAGGATTCTGAGGGCTCTGAAACTGTGAACTGGAAATTCTGATTCTTATTATTTTCGATACTGACATTGAATTTGTAATTAAGAATTCCAGTTGCACAGTTTTCCAGGCAGGCAATGTTCTACGATAAAATGACTTCATCTATATGCTGCCTGTCTTGGTTTATTCAATCGTTTATTCTGTCAGGAAACATTTTTCACTTTGTAGAAGTGTTGAATTTTCTTACCGATATCAAAGGGCAGCATTAAAATGAACCCCATCTCATGTCCACATGGTGTGGTAGGAGGAGAGTGGTACACAGTGCTGTGCTTGTGATTTGAGGCACTGTGCTGGCCACAGTCACCACCGTGACTACAAAAATAAAGCTCTTGTTATTCCTCTCTTTGGGTTTCTTTCTGCTCCATCAGGTGGTCAGCTCATGCTGCTTGGCCTCTTCTCAGAGCCAGGCTGGTTCTCTTTCTGCCAGGATCCTTTCTGCTTTTGTTTTCTATGGTTTCACTGATCAGATTGTATTTCTCCAGAAAGTGCTCCCTAGAGCAATTTCAGCTGTTCTCTGCCTCCTGATGTTGCGCCACTCGTCTGCATTTTTATGGTCTGACCCTGTCTGATGTTGTCGGATGTGAGGTGCTCTGACAGTACAGTCAACTTCTGGAAAAAGACAATGGAGGAAAAAAATCCAGAGAAATTCACCTCTTTGGATGGTGGATATGGTCCAAGAGTGCAGGGGTAAAACATATTATAAAAGCTGGTGCGAAGTCAAGTGGCTCCTTACCAGTTGTAGCATTTCATCTCATTTCATTCACTTTCTTTGCCTTCCAGAGGTACACGAGTCAGGTCTCTCCTTTTCTTTTTCCTGTGCCCTGGATGTGAATGTGCCATGGTGGCCCCCACTGATTAAGGATTGAGCACAGCAGCTGCTGATGGTGTTCAGAGCAGTTTGTATGTCTGAGGTCAGCAAAAGCAACCAGCCCACCTCAGTCTCCAGCTGCAGGCTGATGAGCTGGTTTGTCTCAATGAGACATGGATGCTGGGCTTCATGCTGTCTTGTTATCAGGGGCAGTCTGTTACAAAGAAATTCTCATTTCCTGACCCCCATCACCAGCCAGAAACCTTGAGGTTGCAGGAGGTCAACATTACATGTGGTGTCAGAAAGTACATGGTTAGCATCACACTTGTACCAGTCTTACAGTTTTGGACTAGAACAGAGGGAGCTGTCATTTCCTCAAAACCTGAAGTCCTTGACATGCTTTCTTGACACCAATGAGGTTTCTTTTTTTTAAGCTCTCTGCCAATGTTCCAAGTCTGGAGTAGGATAAGCATTCAAGATGATTTGAACTCACAAAAATATTTAATTCAGATTTATTTAGCTCTGCTGCTGAACTGAATTGATCTGTTAATGGCATCGAGAACAGCGAATGACTTACTAGCAAGAGAAAATCTGATTGATAAACTTCTTATTTTCTTGAAGAATGATTTGGCTTCTTTGAAGTAGCCTTGCTTTTGAGTCATTACCATGACATTGTTTGTGTGTGCATCTGTACTCCAAAACAATTTTTTTTCTTCAAAATATGGTCTCTAACAAGCTTTATCAAATATTCCTTGCTTCAATGCAACTTAGGAACACTTAGAGATTTGAAATTGATATGTTTTCGACAAGGAAATGGTAGTGTTTGAAAATGCCCGTCACGGTTTTTAGTTTATCTCAGTTGAAAACAATCAAGAGATTAGCAAGCAATGATTTTTGTCTTTAATTCACATATCAAAGCTGTTTGTGTTAACAAGATAAAATAGTTTCTGAGGCAATATGTGCAAAGGCTTGTTTATCAGCAAGAAGAATAAAGTTATCCTCACTTGACCTGTAATTTTTACTTTGTTTTGTGCATTTTCTGGATACTTCTAAAACATTAAAATTAAAAAATAATTTATATTTGAACCACACTAGCACAATTTTATATTCCTGTTTTGTGTTTTATTGTTTAATTTAAAACAAATCTGTAAGAAGTAAAGGGACTATTAATAAAATAGTACTGTTTTTTCAAAAAAGGTTTGATGCTACTGAGATTCATATCTCTAAGTATCATCAGAAATGAGTTATTCAGTAAATAAAATGATGACTTGCTACTTTCTAAAGTTATTATAAAGATAAATCCATCTGTAAGTACTTGTATTAGAGTAGCATGAAGTACATTATACAAAAAACTTCTTGCCATGGCTTTGCTATCCCATTTGAGCCAATTCATTGTATCCCAGGTGAGCCCCAGAACAACCACATTTTGTGTTTGACTTCCCCTTCCACACAGGCTGTCATTAGAGGAGCTCAGTCCTATGACCCCTTGCTCTATCCTTGTTACATCTTCTTGTGCCAGCTACCTACTGTGAACCATGAATGCTCATCAGGACTTGAAGCAGTAGGCTTCCAGACTCCAGGAGTTTTATGCAGGTGGACAAAGGAGCTATGATTGAGGCAAAGAGATTTTCACTTCCTTTTTTCCAGTGGCAGTACTGTGAGCACTGTCTATTTGAACTCTTTGATTCAATCTGCAGTGCCTCATCCCATCAATAATTTGGTCTGTCATTCTCTGTCAAATCTGATATAGTCTTCATGGAAGAGACAAAAGAATCCTTATAAATCTTGGAATGAAGATTTTTTGTTTCTTTATAAATTCAGAGTTTTGCTCCTTGTTCCTGACCACAGTTTAAAATTATGCTGTCTTCAATTATTGTTATTTTTTTATGCCATCTGCTGATAATTTGGGGCTTTTTTGAAGCAGAGTTTTAGTAACATCACTGAATGCTGTGGGAGGTTGAACTCAAGTTTATTATTAGATAAAAAGTTTAGCTGCTCAAGAAGAGCAATTAAAGGAAGGTCTCAGAGTTGCAGTTTTGTTCCCCAAGAGCTTGAACTACTGAGAGGTGCTGATCTCAGGAGATGACCAGGAAAAAGGAAACAAGGCTGTCAATGAGAGAATTAGTAACTGAACTTACTAAAAATGAACATCAGGGTGAGTAATGGGATAAGTGATTTTTTTTTTTTTTAATTTCTCCAACTGTTCACATGTTTTCTCTGGCAGGAGGGCACTTTCTGTCTCTTATGAAGAATATACCACATAACACAGAAATGCTTGAAGCTTGTATATCAAGCTTGGTTTGTGAGTGGTTTTTAAAGATTTTGGTAGTTTGAAGATGTTTCTGCTAATGTGGATCCTTCCTGCACCTTGTGTTTTGTGTTGCATTTATTCTTGAGGATGTTCTGGTTTCTTTTCATTCCTTTGTTTTACTTATAAATATTCCATTTAGCTGAAGCCACTCAGAACAGAGGTAAGTTTTTCAAGGGGATTTTTGAGGGATCTCTTAATATTTTTTTGTGTTTTTACTACAAAGTCTGAAAGTACTGGGCTCATAGGCAGAAGAATTTTTATCAGAATTGTAAAGGGAAATGTGAAAAAATGATAACAGTAGGAATAAAACTAATCAAAAGCATTGAATTGAAATACCATTTGACTTGTGCTTGGATTGGGTGTTCCCTGTTATGCTCTGTGGCAAGTAACTTGCCTGTGATGGATTGTGCTGATGCAGCACTAGAGACAGCTGTTCACACTGAGGTTGATCTTTGTGTGTGTTGGCCATTTCAGTATGTAGAGCTGAGCTGGAAGCATAGTAAGTAATGCAGCTAAAACAGGATTTTGCTGGCATCCCTTTTATCAGCCATTCTTTCAAAGATGCAGAGACCTAAATGTCCATGCAGAACAGAGGGAAATTGTTTTGTAACATGGGATCTTCCCATTTCTGTTTTACTGTCTTCTCCTCTCTCTTCCTTCCCATCTTTTGAATCTATTGGATTCAGAATTAAGTACTGTGGTACTCTCTAACCCCTCTCCCTGCAGCAGTTCCTCACCTCAGCATGTCCACTTTCCCAAAGGCTGCCTTCCCCACCAGCCCACCTGAGCTGCAAATGTTCTGCATGTGGTTTCAGGGTTAAGCTGCATGCTGACACTGACTCTATAGCAACAGAGACAGTTGGTGCAGGTATTGAAGCTGTGCCTGCAGATAGATGAAATACCTTTGCTGATTGTCTTTTTGAAGAAAGGTGAATGGAAGTAGAAAAAAAAATGAGGGAAAAAGCAGGTCAAAAGCAGAGCCTTGCTGAGAGGATGAAAGGAGTTAGAGTTTGTTTCTGTGGTATGTACCAGCTGATTAACTTTTTGCTTTGACTTTTGCAAGTTCCGGTCTGCCTTTGTCCTCAGAGTTTGAGGGCCCCCTTGCTAGGCATTGTCAATCACAGTAAGTCACAGAATCTGTCACCTAGGGTGTCTTGCCCTCCTCAAACTGTTGGCATGTCCCAACTGTCCTTTGGTGTGAGGTGTGGGGCATCCCTGTGCTGGAAGCTGGAAAACAATCTCCCTGCACACTGGCTTTTTCTGATAACAGGAATATCCCCAATGAACTTGTGAAGCATTCTGGTCCTTCAGGTGACACGGTGATCCAGCCCATCACCTGGGGTGAAACAGGCATTGACAGTGTGCAGTGTATCCTCTTTTACAGCTGAGGATGGGACTTGCTTTCACCTCAATAATGCTTTTAGAAATAGCCTTAACTTTGGTTGTGTTTAATAGTCTGTGGGTCTGTTTAATAGGCTGTGAGTCTGTTGAAGCAGTGTGCAGTTTGGAGCAGCAAACTGAGCAGTTGGACACCTGGATTCAGCTCCTGTCTCTGATCCCTGTACTATCAGCTGATGTTGACACAGTACCCATGTCTTTCTGAGTCTCTGTTCATGAAACTGAAGTGGTGAAACAGTTCCTCTCTCTCTGAAGAGCATCACTTAGTTTTTGTTTGGCATCCAACAGCAAATGGTATTCATTTAAAGGCAGAGTGATGAGTGGTTTATAGAACTGTAGAATGTTAAGTGTTGGAAGGGACTTTAAAGATCATGCAGTCCCATCTTCCCCTGTCATGGGCAGGGATACCTCCCACTAGACCAGGCTGCTCAAGGCCTTATCCAACCTGGTCTTGAACACTGCCAGGGTTGGGGGCATCCACAACCTCTTTGGGCAGCCCATTCCAGTGCCTCACCACCCTCACAGTAAAGAATTTCTTCCTAATATCTGATCTAAACCTACCCTCTTTCAGTTTGTACCCATTCCCCCTTGTTCTATCGCTCATTCCTGACAAAGAGTCGCTCTCTGGCTTCCCTGTATCCCCCTTGGATACTGGAAGGTTGCAGTGAGGTCTCTGTACAACCTTCTCCAGGCTGAAGAGATACAACTCTCTCAGCCTGTGTTTGCTGGGGAGGTGCTCCAGTCCTCTTATAAATATTGTGGCCTCCTCTGGACTTGCTCCAACAGTTCCATGTCCTTCTTGTGTTGGGGACACCAGTGTTGGATGCAGGACTCCAGGTGGGGAGGTCTCTCAAGTGTAGAGTGGTGGTATCACATCCCTTGACTTGCTGGCCATGTTCCTTTGGATGCAGCCCAGGATTTCCTTGATTTTCTGGGCTGTGAGCACACATTGCCAGCATATATTGAGTTGTTAATCAACCATCACCCCAAAATTTTTGCTGGAAGGGATGCCCTCAGTCCCTTCTCTGCCTAGCCTGTAGGTGTGCCTGGGATTGCCCTAGCCCACATGTGGGACCTTGCACTATGCTTAGTTGAACTTCATAGGTTTGCATAGACCCACCTCTCCAGCCCATCCAGGTCCTTCTGGATGCCATCCCTCCCCTCCCATCCTGTGGTGTGTTGACTGCACAAGGCTTGGTGTCTTCAGTGAACTTGATGAGGGACACTCCATCCCACCATCAGCATTACTGACAAAAATGCTGTACAGTGTCAGCTCCAGTAGTGACCCCTGAGGGACCCACACTGCTTCCTCATGGAGGGGGTTCCATGCAGCTGTCATCTGCAGCCTGCTGGGTACAGAATGTCCTATCTTGGACAGAAGCCCAAGTACCCTGAGAGCTGCTCTCTTTTTGCCAAAAGATAATACCCAAAGGGGTCTTCTATTAACTATCCTGCCAAGTCCAGAGGACATTTAATCTGCTCAGTGTTTTAGGAAAAAATGAGAATCCTCATTTCATTTCAGCCATTGCATTGAACAAAGTACACTTACAAGAGGCTGAGATTTGCCCTTAAATACAGTCCAGCCATACAAGCTGTCACTTTGGTCTCAAGCTGCTTGATCTGAAATAGTTGTGGTTCCCATCAGCTAGAGTTCCCATCAGGATACTCCAAGTACATTGCTGCCTCTGTGCTTTTTGTGAGAAATGTTTTCCTGAAATAGACTTCTTTGGACAGTGAAGGATTTTATTTTCTCTGCTGTCCATCTGGTTCCTTCATCCACATCTGGAATGCTATGATTACCCAATCCACAGCAACAAAGATAATTTAAGTCTTAAAAAGACAGCAGAAGCTTGTGGAAAGGATTTATAGCTTATTAGGGTGCCTGTATATTTTTTCTTTGTCTAAAGAATGTTTGCATTATTGTGTCATTTCTAAGAATGAAATTGCCCTTAGGGAAAATTAAAATCCATCACAAAATACTACTTGAGAGTAGCATTGTTTTCCTAGAAATCACTGTAAATACAAGAAGCACTATAGGTAAATAGTGAAGATGCAGTCTGTTTCTTGGGCAGTTTAGGGCAAAAGAACAAATATTCGCCAAATAATTGACAAAGCAGAATAATTACTTCTATTTTTGTTACAAGTGGGATGCGATATATCTGTGTGGCCTTGCCCATGCCCAGATATACTAACATCTTTCAGAACTGATGAAGTCTTAAGACAGTGCAAATCAAATAGAGGAAATCCATTTAATGCTTTTGTTGCTAATTCCTTAACTAAGAAGGGTAGAAGATAAAAGGTTGATCAAAGGTGATTCTGACTAGACTGCATGGTGATTTTTACGGCAGGGTGACAGAAGCTGTGGCACAAGGGTTTCTTTTCATTCCCCTTCATTTTGTGTGTCCCCCCACTCCTCCTTGCACTGTGCGAGCTTGGCAGGTCTGTTGTGCCATCTGAACCTGGAAAGTCATTACATGCCTGGCTGGCTGCAGGAGAGGGCTGGTATGGCCCATGAGCTCAGGGCAGTGGGGCAGGAGGTGGCACTGCTCCCTCTCTGCTGGCCTGGAACGTGCTGCTGGTCCAGAACCTCCATGAACCAGAGATTCTTGTTTTTCAAGGAAGGCATGACAGAAAAAGTTGAGTAGAGCTTCTTAAAGCACAGAGAATGGATTTTAATAAATTTATGAAGAAGCCCAGCAGGAAGAGATGACAACCTCATGTGGCAGGAGTTGTGGGTCAGAGTTCTGTGAAATGACCAGTTCAGCTGACCAATATCTCTTACATATCATCTGATTTGATGGGAGAACAGATGCTCAAAACTCTGTTAAAAAATAATTATGAAAATGTAAATATGTTAATGCTTTTCAAAGAACTGTAGCTAGCCAAATGTCATGAAACTTCCCACAAAAAATATATTTTGACCAAAGATGCAATGCCAGAAATCCAAGTAGGCAGCTGTATTTTCCTGTGCTGACATGCTCCATTTTGCTTTAGTGAAGCAATACTCACCTCCTGCTGCTGATTGCAGTCACGTGTCCTGTTTAAATATCTTCTGGGGAAGACCAAGGAGAATGAAGTTATTAAAAATCTGAGTTTCTCTGGGTTCATTTGTAATGAATCACTATTAAGCAATTGTGCCTCACAACTTTTTAGAAAGTGAGTATTTAATTGCTGCTACTCAAATGCATTTTCTTAGGGTATGATTTCCCTTTGAACATCTTTTCTCTTTAGATGATTTAGTTTTTAAAATGCTGAAAATGGGAATAATGCACAATTAAGAATAAGAGTTGCACCACTCATTAGGGAGGTGATAGACTGACAGAATAATGTTAAACACAGAGGAACCAGAGATAGGTTTTATTTCTCCACTCTTGTTTGCCCTGACCCTGTGTGGATGCACCTAGAAGTCTGACACAAATTCAGGTACATTTCTGCATCTGTGTTTGTTAAAAGGAAACTTGTAATTGATATTTCAGTGTGGATGTAGAAAGGCAGAATGACAGAAAAATCTTGGGGGTTTTGTTTTCTTTTTGTTCTTCAGGGCAAAATATTTAAGAATTTCTCTCCTCTTTAATGGTTGTATTTTGGTTGGCTTTGAAGAGTCCAATGGAAAAGAACAGAAAATTGAAAAGAACAGTTGTAATTGAAATAAGGAAGGAAAACAACTCATAAGCTGATTTGAAAAAATTTGGAGAATTCAAATTCAACTGAATAGTACTTTAAAGAGAAAATCCTTTTTTGTAGTAGATCCTATTGAATCTTGCATTAACATATTGCTTCACTGCTTCTGCAAATTCATTTGTGCTTGTAATCTAAGACTCCTAAGGCTAATCTAACATTTCCTGTGCTACTGAGTAGGTATACAATAAGCAGTCAATTGATTTGTGTTACTCTACCTAGTTTCAGAAGCACTTATTATACCAAATATCTTTTACTTTTCTGGGCATTCTAGCTCATCTCTCTTTGTTGCTGAGTTGTCATGCAATAGTAAGCATCTTATAGTGCTTACTTTCCAAAATACGACTTTTGTTTGTTTGTATTCTGACAACATATTCATTTTATTTCAATTTACGTATGCTTTCTGATCTTTCAAGTGTTACTGTCTTCTGTATAAAGCATTTTTCACCCAGCTGAGTATTCAATCCTTGCCAGCTATTTATAATTCACTAAAAGCCCATTTTCTGTTTCACACATCAGTTTGCATTGCAACTAGGGTTGAATCTGTTATGTATTTGTGTGCTGTTTTCTCACATAGGCAAATCCTTTCATTCTCACCACTTCCACCAGGAGGTTACAGCTATTTAGCTGGTCATGCACATGGAGCCGAAGGTATTTTGTAGATGTACTTGACTCAAAATATCTGAATTTGTTTCCCAACATCTCTTTTTTAATACCTTTCTACCTGGTCCTGTATATATCACAGTAATTTCTTTCAGGCCTTGTGAGGAGCTTTGCTTGGTTCAGCCCCTATAGGTCAATTAGGCTGCAGTCTAATTAATTAACAAATTATAAATATTAATGATGAAATACCCCTCTGTATCCCAGCTCTAGCCATCTTCTTGTGTGAGGAATGACCATTTTTATACAGTTGACTATAAAGCTTGTCCATTGAATGACTTTTGTTGTGTAATCGGAAATCTCATAATTTGTTATAAGGTAAAATAATTCTGAAGTTGCCAAACTGTTATTTCAAGCATCTTTCTGCAGAGAATGGTGATTTATTGTGTGTTAGCATTTACAGAATAAGCAGCCTTTCAAGGCAGCTACACTAAAATTTCAGAAGCTTAACCACAAAATGTTCCAAAGAATGAATCTTAAGATGATCATTGGCCAGGCAGAGTTAAAACCCATGTATTATGCTGACTTGATGGCTTGATAAGACTGACCTGAACTGGCTGTAGGTTCTAGACCAATTAACAGACTTGACCAGAGTAATATCCATTGGCCCTTTTATTTTTTAGGTGACACCTTCTGGCTTCATCAGACTTGTAGTTCTGAGGTAGAACTTCATTAGGATACTTCTTTTCCTGTCATGTCTGCATGCTTCTGTTCCAGCAGTTTGTCCAAAGATGCTGTGTGGTCCCTGAAGTTCAGTAATGTCTGTGTGCTTGTACATGTATGTTTGTGTCTGCCCTAAAAGTAAATAGTCCTACAGTATTTGTTACTGGGAACTCCTTGCCTTAATTTGTTGTGGGCCTCCTTTCAGCATTATTAAACTGTGACATTTTAGTCTCTGGCTGTGGGTTGGTGTGTGTGCTGGGTTTGTCTCTGTGGAGGAAACCGAGTATCTTTTGTGCATTAGTTGCATTTTTATGTAATATATTCTATGGTAAATATATTCTATGGTAAATTCACACATCCTCCATATCTTCCTCATGCTCACCTGTTCTTTTGATTTGGATGGGAAAGGAAGTGTCTCTGTGGGATTCTGAGGATTTCCACACCTCCTGGGAGTTAATTTTGCTCTCTCTTTAGAACAGGTCAATAGCGCTTATCAAGCATCAGGGTCACTGGCTGAGGCATTCTGGTTTCTCCCAGAAGTGAAACCAGACATATTTTCAGAGGTACTTGGCTGAAAAGAGGATTTCCTAGAGTTTTAATCATACCCCTTATGTTTTCACCCAAAATACTGTACTTTGGAGCTATGCTAATTGACCTGATGTTCTGGTTTTAGATTCATGGTAGTAACCCCCAGAGCTAATTTACACAATGTGCTTTGAACTGAACTTGGTAATGCAAATATAATGTCCTATTAGCTAACTGTGAATGGTTCCTACTGGGATTTGTACAATGATTCTGAGTTCATTATTACTGTCATTCAATACTGTGGATGAGTAGAGGAAAAATAATTAAACAAAGTAGTACTTTAAATCCCAGAAGGAATGTAAAATCAACAAAGTTGAAAACCCAGAGGTCTTAACTTGTGTTTAATATGTGGAAAGGGAGGGGTAAGCAAGAGTGTGTGTTAAATACTCAGCATAGCTCCCTAACCTAATTGGATGGAAAAATTGATACCCAGTGAATCATGTATTTCCCCCCAATGATTCCGTATTTCTCCAAAATTTAGACTGATAATGTTACACAGAAAATGGCTTAAGAAGTATTTTCTTTTAATCCTCCTTTAAATATAAGTCATCTTCCAAAAGTGTTGCTTGGAGATTTAGCTGTGTGACTCCAACTGATATCCCTGGAAGTTTCACGGCTAAAATGCACAAACAGCGCTTTGAAAAAGCCTCTTGCAATCCACCACTGTGGAAGCATTTGCTGTGTGAGCATTTCTCATTTCTACAACTTGATCTGGTGTTAGCAGCGAAATCTATGGGGTACCCTAAAGTTGGGAAAATGGTGAGTGTTCCTCAGCTTTGCATAAGCATGCAGGCTGGTACAAATTCTATTGGATGGTGGACAATTTTTCCTGATGTTTAAAATTGAATTGCAAGGGAAGATGACAGAATAACCACTCTGTTCAACCGACATATTAGTCAGTCAACCAGGCAAAGAGGCAGCAGCTCAATTGAAAAATTACTCTCCTGTGTGGTGAACTGTACCACTTGGCTCTACTCACACTTGAACAGAGTGCCCTAGAAAGTCCTAGAAAGGCACTGTAATCTGTTCATCTGCTACAGACCAACAGAGTTTCCCTTGGGCTCAGTTCTTTAACATCACCTTTCAACCTGCTCTTCATCATTACTTTTTTTTCCTATTTGTCTCCCTCCACTTCTCTTTTCTCCAGTGGTTTCTGGGCTGACTATCTCTCTTAAGCTGTTAACTGTCCAATAATTAGACTAGATACTGTAGCAGGAAACCTGTGTTATCTTCTCTATTTTCAGGCTGTAGGACTCAGAAAATTTAATTCCTTCAATGTCACAGCCCAGGTTTGTTGTGGTCCAGCTGGTGGACAATTCCATCTGCCTGTCCACCTTTTCCATGAAGGAGTAATGAGAAATGGATGGATGTTGTCTGTAGAGCTGATTAGTTTATCCTGAGAGTGTCCAGAACAAGTTGCTGCAGCTCTTGCACCTTAGTGAGAAGGTTAAGAGAGGAGGCATAATTCTAATTCTAATGTTGGACATTTTGGAATAGCCTTATAATGCTGTTCATGCTGCAGGTGTCAGGATGTTCTGAAGATTTGGGCCTTGATTTTTGCCAGAGTTGGATTTCTGCCCCATGTCTTCAAAACTCAAGAAACTAAAACGTTCCTTTTCAAGGTGACACTTGAAGAATTATTTAGGTCCTGAAGATTACATCAACTAAGCATGTGAAATCATACCTAAAGAGCATTTGGTATTAGAAAATGTTCAATTAAGCTATTGTAGAAGAGTCTACATCAGCCATTGGGGAGTTGTTTCAACATCGCCAGAATGACTAGTAAAGTGTCCAGAAACTGCTGTCCCAGGAATCCTTTCTAGCTTGTACTTAAAAGTTTTCTTTTTTGAAGTTACTTAAACACTGCAAGTTTGGTACAGAGAGCAAAACCAGAAGTAAAATTCCCTGTGGTATTGAATGATTTACAGCTTAAGTGAAAGAGCAAAGGTGACAAAATCTGAAAAAGAGGAATATGAAAGGCAGAGTAGAAACTGAAAGAGGAACGGAGGAGAAAGTGACTCAAAGAGCACAGACTTAGGGAGGGAGACAGCTTGGGTCATATGGCAAATAAAATGTATGAAAAAGAAAATCATAGTCACAAGTCAAGAAAGAGTGTCAGTTTCAACAGAAATTGCTATTTTTCAGGGAATTTTTTTTTAAAAACCACTGCATTAAAGTATTCTTCTGCTTTGAAGAATGAGTTCACCCATCCTACTTACAATATAGCAATACAGAGACTTGATATGAAGGGCAAGGCCTTTAATTTCTTCCCTTTATAGACATTACATAAACAGAGGTCTTAGGGCTTAATTCAAACAAGAGATTTTCTATTGATGCTGAAATTGTCTGCTTCAATCTAGAAAGAGATTTTTTAATAGAAATAAGGCTGCTTTTTTCATCATCTTTCTAAGCTAAATATGCATTCTCTCTTAAAAAACAAAAAACAAAAGGCTATAGGGAGCTCAAATATTTTATAGTTTATCCAGATAAGAGGAAGATGAAAATTTATGCCTGGCTCTAGGGACCAAAGAGGGTATCAAGGAAAAAAAATATATGAAGGAGAGAGTAGCATCAGGGAAGATTACATGGTAATATGCAATGTGCTGGAGTTTGTCTTCCATTGGAATGTCATTGGAATCCCTTTTTTTATTATGCAGTGTAAAGTGGTGTGTACAACTAATTTATAAAGTGGATTTTATCACCCTATGTGAAATCTTATGCCTTTGTTGTGACCACCTTAGCTTAGAGATATTAAAGCTGTTGTTTCCATGAGCTCTACTGCAGTAGAGTTTGGCACTAGGAGTCTTTTTAATCAGAAAACTAACGAAGAATTTATAGTGTAAACAACATTTTTAACTCAGCCAATTAAATTAATGATCCTGTCTTGAAAGCAGTTCAAAAAACATCTGTCCACTCATCAGTGTGCCCTTGTGTCTGTGGCTCTGCCCTTTTGGGTGTTCAGGATTAGTAGAAGCACTTAGTGCACATACGTTCTTGTAGGTACATCTGTTTTGCTCAGCTGCAATAATTCTCCCACTTACATTGTGTAAATCTCTGCCTCAGCTTCATGTGCAAGGAGCAGAGAGGCTTTTAAGGCATCCACTGCATGTTCATGGTCAAAAGCATCATGTTTACACTGATATGTCAGGCACAGCCAAATATTACTTGTGAGTTTAATGAAACTCTCATGCTGTTTGTGCAGGTTGCATAATGCCAGGAGTAAGCAGCTAGGGCAAAGATTATTAGGGATTAAGGAAAGTGATATATTGAAGCTCCCTTGTCCCTGAAATGGCTGCAGAACAGACTCTGCTCAACCTCTCTGCTGAGCAGCTTCACATTCTTTCTTGAGAGCCCTGTAATTGCATTGCAGAAGGGATGACTGGTATATCCCACAGTGGCCAAGTAGTTTGCAAAGGGTTTCTGAAAACTTCGGTGTATATGGGACACTGATTCTCTGTATCATGGTCTCATTGTTGGCTATTTTTCAAAACTGAAATTGCTGCTTCTCTGAAGTTTCAAGACCTGTTCTAGATCCTTGGAGAGAACAGCAGTACAGAAAATGTAAGCTAGTGCTATTTGCAGGTATTGTTTGTAAGCCTTGGTACAGGAAGTCCCTGCTTTATTTTATGTCATTTCAAGGTTGTTAAAAAATAGCTTGCAATGGTGAATATTCTTTCTCATCACTATTGCAATATGTAGTACTTCTAACCTTCAGTATATACCTTTAAGCTCCACTTTGCTTTCTTTAAAATTATCTAAAGGACTGATGTCTTAGTAGCAATTTGTTCTACTATGAAGGTAAGTGTTTGTGATTTTCCTTTGTCAGTGATAGCATTGGCTTTTTAAACACTTTTTTTTCCCTTTTTTGTGGCTTTTCAAAGCTCATACTTGTGTGCTGCTCTCCCTTTAATCTCTTTTAGTACCCAGCTTCTACAGCAGTATTTGGGGTCAAATTCCATTTTTCTAATTATTTTCCCGTGTTGCAGTGATGTGGTTTTGTTCTATAAAGAAGTTTTGAACACAATTTCTGCAATAATTAATTGTATTTGTTGAAGTAAAAATATATTTTATCCTCTGACTTAGGGCTGTCTCTCTATAAGTGCCTGGGTTCTTGCTAATTTATATGGCCTGACTAGCAAGCATGTTAAGGTAGGAAAAGAATAATCAGCAGTATTAAGACCAGCATGAAATTTTGCAGAGTCCTTTTTTGAAAAAAATTTCTGGAAGGATTAGAGTGATTGAGAAAAATCTTTGGTCATCTTTCCTTTGTGACCTTAAATTAAAAAGCTGAAGTACTAAAGCATTAGGTGTAAGTCTGCATACGTGGAGCAGAGCAGCCACCTGGAACCAGCTATTGTGTCTTTTGGAAGCCTTGATGTTGTTGAATGGCTGTGACATGTGTCCCATGTTCTATGGATCATCCATATTAGCTGTAAAGTATCCTCTAAAGCCAAAAGTTGAATTGTGATTTCACTTGTTTTATAGTTTGTCTCTTCAGACAAAAATGTTTGACCTGTTCCTGCCTTTCATAACATAGGCATTAGGTGTTGTCAGTAATTGTCATGGAGCTTAGCTCATGCGTAAAGCCTTAATTGTTCTCTGTTGTTTGTCTTGGATACCTATATAAAGGGCTCATTCTGTGTCTTTATCTTATCTAACAGTGTTAAAATAAATCTTACTTCCAGGAAAAACTTGTGGCAATTCAAGTAACAAGTTTGAACTCTTCTGGTGCCTTTGCACATGTTGAGTCTGGTTGCCTTCTTTGGGTGTGTAATGATTTCCAGATGATGTCTTGTGACTGCTGACAATCTACAGAGGGCAAGCTGGACACATGGCTCTCCTTGATGTTCAGGCTTTGCTTTGTGAGGAGGAAGGAAAAAGGGAAATTTTTTTGTTTTTGTTGGAGTGGGGAGGCTGAACAGATGGTCAGCAGAGGATTGAAGTAATAGGTGGCAAACAGGCAGAGAGGAGAACCAGGTAGGAGAAGATGTAAGCAGATTGCTCTCTGATACCTCTGCCTTCCCCTTTGTTTCTCCCCAGTTGCTTAGTAAAGAATGCAAGAGAAATAAGAATAGAAAGTGGAAGGAAACTTTCTCATGGGTTTTGGAAAAGAGATGATACTTTCAGTACTGAAGTAGGTTAATAAGTTGTTGTGCAACAAAGTGTAAACAATGATTCTGGTGGCTGCAGATTAGCAAGGAGAACAGGATGGTCCTATCCATGTGCTGGACTGGGAGAGGAAAACTCAACCTTCATTTTCCCATAGGAGAATTCAGAAGTCTCCGTCTCCTGAGGATGTTATCGGTGAAGATCTCCAGCATTCTTCCAGAAGTGGTACTATACAGTCACTCTGGAGCTAGAAATTGTGCATGAATCCATGTCCTATCTGATTTTAAATGAAGTTAAACCTGTCTGCAATGAAGAAAACCTTTCTGGGGAAAGTTGGCTTATTTGTGTCAGCAGTGTAAAGCAGAGACAGTTTGGTTTAAGCTCAGATTTCCCTGAAGTGAGAATGTTGCCATCCAGTACCAAACACATGAAGTAGGAAAGGTTTTCTCCCTCACTTTCTTCAGCCAATTTAAAATTCCATTTAGTGCACTCCAGTCATTTGTAGGTTTTGAATAAATCGTGGAAAAGTAACCAAACCTGTGATAGGGGATCTGCACCTAGCCTGTGGTTACTACAGAGGTGATAATTGCACAGGAGAAGTTGGAAGGCCAGGAGGCTGCTCCCAGACCTGGGGCTGCACAGGTGGGTGGTCTGTGCTATTTGCTTTGTGACACTCCCCATACTTTATATAGTCTCTTAAAGTTCAAGGCAGATCTTTTTTCATGTTACTGCGTGCTCTGGTGACTGCTGTGCCTACTGCCCCTTCAGTCTAGAATCAGTATGCTTGCTTTGATACTGTGTAATAAAGCAATGCATAAAATTTCAGCTAATTTTTTTTAAGGTTAATTATTTACTGAAAGTAATTTGCTTCCTTCTGCCTGCTGTCTCCCACAATTAGCATGGAGGGAATCCCTGTGTCAGGTTTGACAGATTTTGCAGAAATTTGAAAGAAACTCAGAAACCATGTGAAAGTATGGTAATTCTCTTGAATTTAGGCAATTTAATCATCACAGAACTTGAAGGGTCACCTGTCTCTTTGGATAAAAAGTACTGCATACAACAAAGAAGGTTCAGAAGGCAGATTCTGGGAATGTCTGTTTCTCAAATGTGCCTTTTTATGCAGGGTGGTTTTCCCCTGCTCCTTGTCACCTCAGTAAACCTTTTATGCCTTGCTCAAAGACAGAATTGTCAGTTGTTATAGGCAGAACTTCTGGCACCTCCTGTCATTTCTCTTTATAAGATCTATTTTCTGTTTTTTATTTCTTTGTCAAACTTCTGTTCATTCCGAGATTTTCCATAACTTATATCTGCCCTGACATCTAACTTGAGAGCAGAATGTGGTTTCTCTCTTAAAATTAGTATCTTCTGTATGCTATCTATGTTTAGCTGTCATTTTTTACATCAAAGGCAAGGTGCCACTTGTCTTATTGCATGCTCAAAATCATTATTGCACCAAGGTCTACAAATTAAGCCATCTGTAAATATGTTGAGAACTTTGACACAGGCAGAAGGAGCATTTTCTTTTCCTACTTCTGCTATGTGTAAAATACTGCCATCTTTCCAAATGAGCTGGAAAAACTTGGCCAGACTTGGCCTTTATGTGATCTAAAGAGAGAGGAAGGTAGTTCTCCAGGGCTTGCAGTGCCCACCCATTCCCAGCATGCCTGGAGGTTAGATTATGCTTCTCCCTGTTCAGGGTGTACCAATGCGTTAGGGAGAAATTGAACAGTAGACACTCTGTATCCACAGCTCCAAAGGGAACTTCCTGAGGAAGGCGAGTTCTCACTGAGTTGTTCTCACTGTTTCACTCTTTTCCTGTTTCAGTATTGGGGGCAAAATGCCATGCTCTCCTGTGTTCTGCCAATTTTGTATTTCTCCATTACTCTTTATAGATTTTTATTTCTTCCCTTATTTTACCAGAGTTAGAGTGTATAAAGTGGGAATATACTATAAGGATTTAAATGTAAGAGTGAGCATAGTATTTTAAGATAGTGATGCTCCAGCTGCAGCCTTTAGTTCTTTGCTTCTTTATGTCAGAAGTGTTGCCCTATGGTATCAGAGCAGTTGAGTGTCTAGTGCTGGAGAGGTAAGTGATGCTGATGGAAATTTTCTCACAGACAAGATACTACATACTCCACCCCTCTGAGAGCTCTGAAAGCAGTGAAGTGTCATTTGACAGCGAATCCCTGAAAGCCCCCTCTTCTCCTGTGGGATGGGATTGTGATAAGATCAACATTACTGAATCACCCAGCTGTTGTTGCAGACTCTGTTCCATCCAGAGGCACTGAGACTGTCTAGCAGCCCTGCATAGTACAGCCCTGCTGCATTCCTGGATCTCAGTCCCAACAGAACTGCTGCTCCTGAGCTGCCTGCCAGTGGTATGCCATTGCAAAGCACAGCTTTCCATTTCTGTGGCAGGACAGTATCCTATTCTACAGGCCAGCTGCTTACAGAAGGAGGGAAAAACCTTGTGACTGAGTTATGGAATCATGTCCAATTAGGCAGAGAATATTTTCAACTCCATCAAGTAAGATTGGGTTGTCTTTAAATGTCTGGCTTTATTTTCTTAGATGTTCAGTACAGATATTTGTTTTTCCAGTTCACCTTTATGTAGTGTTTCTAATTGCAGAATAGCCAGTCCAAATGGACTAAATTTTGGCCACCTCACCTCTTGTGACAGTAATTTCCCCAGTTGTTTCATGCTGTTCTGCAGTGTTATTTAGAACATGAGCAGATTTCTTACAACAAACCACAATTGTACCTTGTACCTTGGTATTTACTTCATTACTGGATGACAGGGAACCAGCATAGAATTTCATTTGCCTTTTTAAAGTATTTGCACTTCTTAATAAGGCACGTATTTCTGTGCCTTTAATCCTGACCTTTTCTGTTCTTTCTACTTGAGTTCCTTAGGAACAATGCATTGGAGAGTAGCCACTGTTCTTCACACAGAGCTTGTTCTTTGGGGTTTTTCCCTGTCTGTCTGCAGGATGCAAAATTCCTTACTGTGGTCAGAGAGACATCTAGTGAATTAGCTTGAAGAATTATTTCTCACAAGTTTGAGTTTTGCCCTGTTCTCAGGGTGATAAGAGAGAGTTCCCAAGGTGATAAACATGGTCAAAAACAGGTTGGAATTCGGAAAAACAAGTTGGAAAAATAAGAAGGAATTCACAACAAGGACAGACACCTAGTGTTTTTCTCATGGGACACATCCTGGGAGATGTTTGTCCCAGTGGACCAATGAACTATGGTTCTGTTCCGTGCATCGGAACATGCTTTAAATATGGACTCTCGGTTCAATAAAATCGGCTTCTTTTCCCAAAAGGAGTCCGTGTGCTTTGCTGTTCCTTTTGTCTCTCTTTCCTTTTATTTAGGTCCGATACCACACCTTACCATGCTGTAATTCAAAATTTTGTTACTGGGGCTTGATAAATCATCTTGACATGTAGTTGGGCAGCTGAGATGTCATCTCTGAAGTTTGACTGTCTTTTTAAGTGAACCTTTAAATATATCAGAGCAATTCTTCAGTTTTTCAGACCCCAAATTCACACATTAATGTAGCATGTCTTTCATGACAGAAAAGATCAGAATAATTTTCATAGAATCCTTTTCTGCTTTCATTTTCTCTTAGTAGTAATAGCAATTTTTAAATTTGAAAAAAGAATAGTGACAGGAGAAACAACATGTCAGCCTTGTTCACACCTAATTCTGTCCTCAGAGTAGATCAATGCATGTCTATGCAGTTATTTTTGTTTTTATTCCTAGATACTTAAGTCAGGCAAAAATTGTCGGTGAAGCCCGTGGGAGTTGTACTCTACCTAATAAAATATTTGAGAAGGAACATAATGCTTGTGGATCAGAAAGGCTAATTTTGTAGGTTTCAGGCTTGTCATGAAGGCAGGTAATGTCTGGCAGTTCTTTTTATGCTGGGTGTTGATGTAGGAGCTATTGCAGCTCTTCCAAACTTTAATTTTGTGTAAAACTATACGTCATTATTCATCCACACTGTCTATCCATTAAAATAAAAGAAAAAATTCTATCCTTTTAGGATAGAATGCAAAAAATTATTTTGGACTTTGTATCTCTTGGACTCAGTGGATGACTTGTCTGGTAGAGAACTACTGACCTGTGAAAACGACTGTGATATTGACTACCTGTTTTTAAGCCTCTTATTCAATTTTAAAGATTTATTCTTCTGAGTTGCCAAGCATCTATATCTGGAGCATCCATATGAACACTGGTTTGAGATGTCTTCAGTCAGATACTCAGGTTTTATAGAGTTTTAGAAGATATTGATAATAGAATCCAAAGCATATCTCATAGTCCATAGCTCTTTTTAAGTTCAATTTTTGAGGACCAAAGAATAAGAGACTGAAGAATAAAAGTAATGAAACACTTTCATGTGCAGGCTTGAATAATCTTTGTAAGTAATAGAAATAGCATTACCCCACTGGGGCTGCTTTCAGATGAGAAATGACATGTGATGATATTTCAAAGGAATGCTACGTAGGTTTATTATTGAATGGTATATATGCAACTTCTAAAACAGCAGATTTACATTCTGCAGCAATTAAAAGGCCACCGCAGGAGCTCACTGCTGCTCCTTAGTTCTATCTGACCAAAACTGATTCCAAGACTGGACTTTGCTGCTGTAAGGAGGAAGAAAAATTTAAGATAAAATAAGGTAAAGAAATGCTGACTCACTTTTCTTCAGTTAAGACTTCACAAGAGAAGTTTATTTTTAGTCTTACCAATAACCTGGTGTTCTGATCTTCTTTATTTTAGTAGAGAATTTATACTTCTTTATTTTAATAACTCCCCTCAAGGCCAATATAAGCTAAGCATGTAACTCTCCAGAGAACTGCTGGAAAAAGGCAACCTCATTCACTTAAATGTAAAAATAAATCATTTGGCATGCAGAGAAGAATATCATAAATTATTATTTCTTTTCTTTCTCTGTCATCTAGTATTTTCTTGGCCAGATTGAAGGCACACACGGTTTCCTGTTTGCGTTTTTTTGCTTTGAAGTGATGGTGAATAGATTCATTAAATTAGAACAAAAAAATCAGCTAATCTGTTGCTTGTCTTCTGTTTCAATGGATGATCTAAAAGGCTGAAAGGATTTCTGATTTATTGCAGTGCTGTCTACAGTTTGTTGCAAGGGTAGTAACCTTAATCAGATTTTTAAGATGTGTTTTCCTTCCAGCAAAATCTCCAGGTCACAGCTTTTCCAATTACACAGAGAAGAAGGCAAGGAGACAAAGCTAGTCTGGGGAGCTTTCTCTTTCAGCAGCAAAGTTTGCATTTCTTTTAATGTAGTTAAAATGTTTGACAGGAGAGAGTAGGGTTTAGTGATGTGAGGTGGTTTCCAAATGAGTGTTAGCTTTTTGCTGACCTACTTTTGACTAGTGGTGTATTCTTGTCCATTACTTTTTGTCATTGAATAATGCTGGTACATTAAGCTGTGTGCTTCAAGGGCATTGTAAAATTGCATGTAGGGGCAGGACTGAACTGTGAAAGTGTGAATTACTTTATCAGATCAAACCCAATTAAAAAGTGACAAGCACAGCAGGAGAAATTGAAAGCAAGGTTTATCTTTCATGTAACGTAAGAAGTCACTATATCGGTTAGAAACAAAGTGAGTGTGAAACAGATTCTCCACCTCTTCTCATCCCTCTCCAAAAATTAATAATATCTGCTGACTTTATTATCCAAAAGAATAAGCCCCTGAGTTGTAGCAGCTCATGTTGAAGGACACTGTGACAATGGCAAGTACAGCACCCGAACACCTTGAAGCTATTTGCTATCAAAGCATGCACTGGGCCTCAGGTCAGCACATTTGGGGGTTGATGGATAGGGAGTTTGCAAGAAGTGGTGGCTGTCTTTATAAAGCTGTAGTGTCATTAAATAAAGACTTGCTGTCTTACAGGCACTCCGCAGTTCCACAGGAAGTGTAGGAATAAAAGCATGGTAAGGAAACTGTGAGCTTTTACTAAGCCCTGTAATAGTTACAGAACTGCTACAAGCTAGGGAAAGTTATATAGTCTCCGGCACCACTGTAGAAAACATTATAAACCCTTTTCCATAACATCCATCAGCACTCTTCTAATGAGTAATTGGGCCTGTGAATGTATAAACTAATGCAGTTACCTATGTGCAATATAATTTTGCAGAATCCTGCTTCCAGACTACTGGGGCTGTGGTGGGTTTGGGTTTTTTTTTTTTGTTTCAGGTTTTTTTTGTTGCTTGGTTGGTTTGTTTTTTTGCTAATCTAATAAACTCATATAACAAACAAAACAAACAACCAAAAAGTAAATCAACCTTGCAAAGTGTGTTGTATACTTGCCATTGCATTGCAGACAGCTTCAGTGATGTGTGACTGCTGTGTGACCTGGTGAACACCACCCTCTGCAGACAGTCAGTGTTACACTGACCCTGATGCTTGCTGCTAATGGTATTACCTCAGTGAACTCCTCTGTGTGTGAACTTTAGCACAGCTGATTTGGCTAATGCTGAGTTTTCAGGTTAGGCTTTAGTGGGTGACATTCTACTTTGTGAAGGAAAAAAACCCCAACAAACACAGAAGGGGAAAGCACTTGATGTGTGTAAGCTGTGCTTGGAGTCATCATATTGTAAGGAAGGTGGGGGAGATGAGTGGGTGAATTCACAGGGTACCTCACCCGTGTAGCATGTTTTGCCCATAGAAATAGTGATGCTCTGTAGGATGCCTCTTCATACAAAATATGTATTTGATGTCCAATGAATTAAGACTTTAAAAGAAATCAAGTGATTTACAGTCCTACTAGACTTGGGCTTTGCAAGCAGCGGTTAAGGAGGGGGGAAGAAAAGTTGCCATATTGTGAAAATGGTTATTATCTAAAAGCCTCCATTTTCCTGAAAGAGGTTTACTTTCTACCATTGATGGAGTACCAATGATCATTCAAAAAAAACCCAGCTTTGTTGTTGTGTGTTATGGTAAGTGGTCTTTTGGAGTGTCTTCTGGGTGAAGAAGTTGTAGGGAATTGGAGAATGTCTAGGTCTGAACTTTAAAAACAAATAAACAAACAAGCACACATACAACTATCCCCCAGACACCAAACTACAAAAAACCCCAACCTAAATTTGGTAACAATCTTGAGTGGTATTTCTTTTTATTCTATAGTGTTTTGGTTTTATAAGAAAAAGTTTGATACAAGATTGATAACAATTTAAAGGACTGTTGTGCATGGACTGATGCATTTGTTAGGCCAGCTTACTTCTCCTACAGGTAAAGAGGAGGACCTAGCTGTGGGGGTAATATTTCCTATTTGTGAGGATGATTTTTTTTGGCTGTCGTTGTTGTCTTTGTTTTTCATTTTGTCAAGAGGAAACTTCTACAAACTCTACTTTTGTTAGTCTCACCATTTTTCTGTCCTAACTGAGAGGTTAATGAATTTGTTATTGATCTATTATTATAAATACAATAGACTTCGAAGAAAAAAAAGGAGAAGACACCCACACTGTAATTTAAATGTGAAAAAGATTAAGGAAATTCTTATTCCTAACTGATATGTGTAAAATATGTGGGTAAGAGATGAGTTGGTTTAAAAAAAGAAAACCTCCATAGAACTGTGCATTACCTAACTTTTCCCTTTATTTTGCAGTGACCAGTGTAAAAGAAAATGCTGAAAAGTACATGGAGATTCTGGAGGATAAACTACATAGGTAAGGATGGTATCATGAAAAGCTTTGAAATCTTAAAGATGCTTGTACATGAGCATTAATATGCATGAAAGTGTTAAGGAACTTGCATTAGAATAATACCAAAAATAGTTCAAAGTAGGAAATCCCATATGTGTTAAAAGCTCTGTTCATGGCTGCAATCAGCAGCCTGGCAATGGGTACAGGTGAAAGAAAGAATCACAGTGCACAGGGCTGTTCCAGAGCAGCAGTGGTCCAGCAAGAATCCCTGAAGTATTGGAGATATCACTGCTGGGTGAAAAATCATTCTTCTGCTCCTATGCAAAACCCAACAATGAGCAGACCAAAGAATCCCTTACCAGAATTCTGGATCTTTAGCAAGTAATGATAGTCTTTATAAAGATTTTGAAAAAATGCCAATTTGGGGTATTGCACCGAGGGAATACAAACCAAGACAATAATAGATACTTTAAGAACCGAATCCTAATGGAGAATTTACAGATTTTTATGCCTTTATTTTGTTGAAACAAATGCTAACATTTCCATTTCCTTCTCTTGCTGTGTGAAGTGGGTCCTAGGTGACCCCTCTGACTTCAGGCTTCTCCTTGAAATATGGTTAGCAAATATTAGAGTGCTGTTGTAAAGGAATCTTCCAGTGAGTGAGCTTTGCCCTGAATGAGTATACTTGTATTGAAAAAGGCTTTCATGGGCTGTAATTGGAGTTTGTGTCTTAATAAAATGTAATCCACCAAATAAGCACCACTTGCTTTTCCATTTCTGAGCAGGTATAATTAATTAATTGTTGCCCTTGCTATTTTTTTGTTGTATTGGTAAAGGAAGGATTCTATATATTTAGTTTTGCTTGCTTATACTTTTGAATAGAGAAATACTTATTTTAATCAACTCTTAAACTTGAAAGATATTCAGATGTGAATGAGAAATGATGGGGACAGACCTGAAGATCAAGCTTTGTTTCTGTGTGCTGCTTAACCCTCTCTTAATAACATTTTTACTCCATATACTTCAGTCCATAAGTTTAAGACAAGTCTTAAGGACTTCGTTTGCTGTCTTTTTGAAACCATACTCTTTATTAAAAAATAAAGTATAGCAACATGTTTTGATGCTTCTAGAGTGTATGGATTTAATTGACATATCAGGCTCCCAGAAGGATGTAAATTTCTATTTAAGTGTTAAATACTTGGAGAAGCTGGATGTTTGTTTCTCCTTCCAGAGGTTTATCAGATAGAATATGCAGGTCCCAGATGGTGAAGATTCAGTCCTGAACTTGTTTTCCAAGATGCACAAGTGGTATAAGTCTAAAAATAGTTCAAGTAATTAAGAGCAAAGAATTTGTTTGAATATTGATGGAAAGAGAAAATCTTTAATGTTTTTTATCATAAAGAAGTTTCCAAGATACTATGTCTTGAAAAATACTTCATTTTTATGCTAATAAGATGGTTGGTTATAGATAATTGTTTTTTGTAGGTTCTTTGGTCTTTAAGTAGTTAGCTACACCTGCTTTACAGCTTGAGCAATTAAAAAAAATAAAAAAGCAATCAAGAGCCCAAGAGGCTTCCCTGAACCCTGCCCCTGCTTAGAGCAGTAACTTGAGAGAGTTTCTCTTTTTTGGTCTTCATATAGATGCTCAGATTACTCATTTATGTATATCATAAGCTAAAGAAAGAGTCTCTAAGGAAAGTTTAAAGAGTAAGTTTTAAGATTACATTTTAGACAGAGATAGAATTTGCATCTGGCTCATGGATGCACTTTTTGGGATGCTCTTGAAACCAAAAGAGGATCAAGTCTGGGTAGCATGAATTCACATAAGCCTGTAAAGCTTTTCTCCAGATGAAACCTATAATTTTGCCAGGTAATGTTTCAAATAGAAACAGCCTAGATTCAGAACGCTTCAATTTAAGATACAGCTTCAAAGTAAAGCAGAACTCTTAGAAATGTCATTTTTGACCACTTTGTAACAGAATGAAAAGGAAGTTAATGGAGAAATCTCATAACAAAACAGCTTTAATGAAGATTCAAGTTTCAAAAAAACAATTTTGTCAGATAATTCCCCCCCCCCTTCCCTTTTTTCTTTTATTTTCTTAAGAAAAGTTTGGACTATATACCTCCTGTCCTTTTTTTTTCCCTTTAATGGGTGGACAGAAGGGAAGGAACCTAGCTTATTTGCTGGAATACCTTTTGGGGAGATGGAGGTTGTGGTTTTTTTTTTAGTTTGTTGGTTGGTTTTTAAAACAAATGCAATACTTTTCACTGAGGCCTAAAAAATTGCATCCATTGTCAGGTAGCTTAATAGAATATGTTTCATTAGGAATGCTACTCTTTGATAGCCTTATATATAAAGAAAAAAATGGGCAAATATACATTGACAAAAAATGGAAATGTGTTCAGTAGTTTCACCCCAAGGAAGGCAAAGCACCCACTAAGCATACAGATTACGTGACACTGTTTTATCTGGATTTAAAATATAGGTTATATTCTGACAGTGGACTGACAGTTGTTGAGGGCAGTATCCTTCAATAAAGAATGAACAAATAGCATGTTTAATGATGCTGCTGGCTGGCTCTTTCCTAGTCACCAGCATGCATCAAGCCATTCTTCAAGTTTATACATGAAATCATTGGCTGCTCTCTTGAGGGTGTAAATACCATTGCTTACCTTCTGTTAGTAAGCAGGAGATGTGCAAAAGTGGTCAGACTTAGGATAATAAAAGTGAGTTCAGCAGAGACTTCTGTTTCTGTGAATATCTGAAATACAAGAAGTTTTGTGTGGGTAACTTCAGCTCATCACTTGAGCCATTTTGGAAGGATTGTTTACAGGAGAAGTTTACAGTAATTGCTCTAACTTATTGAAATTCAGATGAGCATCTTCTCATGGGACCCTTGTTCTTCCACAGAAAGTTGTTGGTTTTTTTTTTTTCATTTCAATTGTTTCTACACCAAGTGAAGGCTCTGCTAGCACTTTATATCATTACCATGAATTAAGTGGACTTCAACCATTTGCCTCTTTCAAAAACCACCAAGTTCTGCCATAATTGAACTTCAGTCATGTAAATGGGTGAGGGTCACGAACTGATCCTAGGAGAAAGTGCTGTAAAGCCATAAGAGATTTCATCTTGAGCTGTTAGTGCCTGTGTGACATGTTACAGAAAATCTGATGTCTGCTGTAGGGAAACTGCTGCGCTAAGGCTGCTGAGTAAGGCTTTCTAAAAGGTTTTCCCTCTTGCTATGGAGCAGCATAGGAATGCTTGGGAGTGCCAGATGGTCTGTGGTGATTTTGTGTAACCCATGACCCTCCTCAGTTGTCCTGGGGGCTGTTCCAGCTGCTGGTAGTATCTTAGCAGTGCACAGATAGAACTGAAATGTCATCTTTGCCTGCCTGCCCCCAGAACTGTGTGTTTTCTACTGTGCTTCCAAGAGACTTTACAGCCTCATCCCTTGCTGGATAATGATCTGATCTTATTTTGCTTACCAACAGTTCTACTGCTGGAGTGTTAAAATGCAGGTTAGACAAAATACTAGATACTTCTAGTGACTCATTTAGTCCCTTTCTTCTTCCCAGCTGGTCTAAGTCATACACAGCTGTGAGAACATTAGCTCCAAAATTCTGAGAAGCCGACACTTTATATGTGGTGATGCATTCCTTTATATCTCTTGGCCCACATGGTGATGACTTCTAAATCCCTTATCATAGCTGCCTCAGGCTGGAAACAATTTTTTGTACCAGCTGATGTAAAGATGACATTTCTTGAGCTGAGGGAATTTAGTGTGATTGTACTGTTCTCCAGACCTCAAAAGATTATGCTGTGACTTCCATTCATCACAAAAACAGAGCTTTTAAGTGGCTTTTCCTAATTCCCAGATAGGAATCATGAAATTATTTTGGGGGAATAATATTGTTCAAGAATAACTGGTGACAATTACACAAAGGTGTTTTATTGAGCTATTTTTCTGTTATATCCTGCAAGAAAGAGGAAATGCATAAAAATAATAAGATGCAATACTGCAGTGACTGTACTTTGCCACTGTTGAACGATACAGCACCAGGTAACTTTGCAAATGTGTGCAAAACCTTTCTTCTTTAAATGACTCTCTTTTGCTGTTTGTCTTGGGTTCATTTTCTGTTCAACAATGTTTGTTTTCATATTAATGGTGCCTTTATTTTTACTCATGGATACGAAAAATGTCTTACTCCGTGGAGTCTTATTCTTATGTAAGTTGTGCTCATCTGCATGGCTCCTCATTCACTGAGGTGTTAAGATAGTTGGTGTGATAAAAGCAACTTGCATTTATTGAAGCAGCAGAAATTGAGCCCAAAGTCTCTTTTACCTTATCTCATGTTTGTGTGTTTTGGTTTCATTTTTTTAAGAGTTTCAATCAAATGTGACTTGCCTAGTTCAGAACAAATGTGGCTGCAGCCTGGTTGCTCAGACTGCTAGGGCGTGCATGTATTCTGTAGCAGAAACAAGGGTTTCTCATGCAGTTAGTGTTTTTAATGCATTTGAGAATGTCATCTTCACTGAGATCTTGTCCCTTCAGGCAAGATGTACAATGTTCTGAGGGTTCCATACCATTAGAGGACAGGTCAGGATTAAATGCCACCACATCACATTCCAGTTTACATGAATGGTCTTAGAAGTTACTGTCTTTCCATATTAGTCACTGTTAGCTTACATACCATATGCCTCAGGTCTCCTTTATAAAATACTAAGTTTCAGAAATGGTTTTGGGAGTAGAACTGGGTATGAATGCTCTGAATAGCACAGCACACTGAAAGGACAATGTTTCATACTGCTGATGGTCTTAAAGGTGGTCTCAGAGCACGTGAAAAGGACTGTGTATCCTTGCAGATTTGTAGCTCTCTTTCTCTGTTGTTCCTGTCTGTATGGAATATTTTGTTTTAATTTAATGTTGATTATATAGGGATAGCTTTCCCAGCTGTGTTGTTTGTGTATGACTTCAGACTGTTGTTTATGAGAGGTCCTTTTCTTCATGAGAAAATGTCCTTGGATGGCAGTGGAATCACTTGTGTTGCCTTCTCTTGCAACAAAGGACTGCAGGACTAGGCTTGGTGTGATTGACTTAAGTACTGAAAATTTGGAGTGTGTTTAAAAATTGATGCTACATGAAGTGAATATGGTACATAACTTGCCAGATTCATAAATTTGGATGAAATCTTTGCACTCTCCAGTGACATTTAAAGGCATTCTGCCTAATCATGGTTTGCTGTTCTCTCAGCCATACTGTCTAGTTTTATCATACTGGTGGGTACCCAAAAAGCCTTCAACCACCACCAAATAATTTCTCATGTTTCAGTAATGTAAAGAACACATTGCAGTGTCACCAAACCCTCATGGAAGCTATCAAACACTTTGGACAACCCCTTCTCCTTGTTGTGAACAAAGCAGCTGCTTTGTTTCAGTTACCTTATTTTACTGTCTAGATGAGAGAGGCTGTCATGAAAACAGAGCTATTGTTTCTTTAAGGTTCATGTTTTCCTGATATTTTTTCCAGCCTGAAAACAGGAGCTCTTGTCATACTACATACTATGCTGCGGAAATGTTATGATACCAGAAATTGATGGATTATGACTTTCAGCCATAATTGGTAACAAGAACATAGGAACTTGTGAATGAAAGTAACATTTTAAAGGTGTTTCTATAGGAGAGGGGGAAATTTGGCAAGATACCACTGATTTCTTGGTACTGTTGTAGTGAGGGAATTTTACTTGCCCAAAATACTCACAAATAAAAGGAATTGTAAATAATGAAAAGCAGATTGCTAAGTGTGCTAGTTAATAATTTACAGGTGATTTTTTTGGTTGCTATATTGGCCCAGTCTTATTTGGGAGATACATCCTCTTTTTAAAATAGTTTAGGAAAGTTTCACGCTGGTGAATCCAATTAACAAAGAAGAAAAATTTAAGTATTCTTTCCTGTTCTGTTTCCCCTCTCCTTTAAATGTTGTGTGCTTTCTTTTTTGCTGTTCTTTAATTGCTCTGTCTTGGTGTTAGTAATTTTAGAAAGGGGATTTTCTGATTCTCCTCCTGCTCTTTCCTTTATTGTGGTTCCTCTGTCTTCCTTCCTTGGACTTGTCTCATTTCCACTTTTGTGTATTTTATTCTTACCTTTGTTTTACTTCCATTCAACTTCATCCCTTAGGACACCTATTTTTGCCTGTCTCTTTTTTGTATCATGAAGCAGGGGGAAGTTGGATAGTAGAAATATAATAAGGCACTTTCTTTACAGAAACCCTGTTCTCACCTTTAAAACACATTAGATTACTTTTCAAGCTGTCTTGTTCTGCATGACCACAGTAAAAGTTCTTACCAAATATCCTCATTGTCTTCACAATCACTTGCAATATATTAGAAAATGTTTGCAGTTTCCTGACAAAGCATACTATCTTGGAACCTCTTAGTAAATTTAAATAATGTCAGAAGAAATTTGATGCTATTGCTTCACAGAAGTGGATTAGCCTAGATTAACTGGGTCTGGAGGAAAGGGGAGAATCTTCACTATGTGTTTCATTTCGGGCTGTGGAAAGTGTAGCTAATGCCCACAGGGTGTGGAAAAAGGAATTGTCGTTATAGAAGTGCAGCAGATTAGAGTTTCTAATCATGTTTCTGCAGCATAATATTGCATTTTATCGTCAGTGTTATCTGGTGCCATGTGCTAGTGGAGATCCTTTGATAAACTCCTGTCTGTTCCAGGATGGAGCTCTCAGTTCTCAGCCTTGAGCCTGTCTTTCAGCCCTGGCAGAACTAATACCTATCTACAGATGAAATGCACATTGCATAAGCAGTAAAAATGGAGGGCAAAGAATGAAATCTGCTTCCTGCAACAAGTGAGGAAAGATAATAAAAAATAAAACCCCAAACAAAGCAAAAACCAAACCAAAAAACACCCCCACTACCATTTCTGTCTGTGGCATTCATGAGATAGGAGATAATTGCATTGATGGAACCCACCATGCCTTTTGTGGCAGTAGCAGGAATCTTCTGAATTTGTAGTGATAAAATTAATTTTTTGCTACAAGGGGATGAGGAGGTTGTTTTATATCCTAAGGAACCATCTGCTGGTTTAAGGTGTGGAGGGAGATTTTTGCAGAAAGGGAGGGATGAGATAGGTAGGCTTTTGGGCGCCACAGTACTCTAGGGGAAGGGGACATAATACAAAATTTACTTTTTCACTCTAAATCCTGGTAGACAATTAGTATTGCACTAATGTATATGTGTTACATATAACATTTTTTAATGACTGGCTTCTATATGCGGTGACAAGAAGTGAAGTAGAGCACAAGAATTAAGAACTTAGAAATTGTTATTGTCTTTTTTTGTATTTTGCCTGTTCAGAGCTGCTGGGTCACAAATACTGATATTTAATTGGGAAGTGGGGGAGCTGTGGCACATGACCGTACTGTTTGATAAGAAGTAGCAGAAAGTTCTGTTCTTTTTAGCTGTTCTCAGCATTGAAACTAGATCTTTTTAGGGGAAAAAAAAAAAAGGTCAGATTTAAGGCCAGTTTCCAATGCCTCAGAGCTTTAGAAAAAGAAAAGCACATGGTTGAGCAGCCTTTACTAACTCCCTGTCCATATTAATTCAGGTTTCATCCAGGGCTTTTTCTGAGTTACTGAATTAACATCAGTAGTTAGTGTGCAGCATTGTCAAAGACAAGGTGACAGGGGATTTTACAGCTTATTCATGGAAAATCTTGCCCTTCTTTCCTTTAGGCTCTTTGTCTTCCATTCATTTTATTCTTAGCATAGCAAAAACTGTCAGAGGGCAAGGCATCTCCCCTTCTGAAAACAGAAAGTACTGCCCTTGCTTGAAAAGGAAATGTGATGAAAGTTCACAGCCTCTCTAGCTGTTTAGTAATTATGTATTTTGTTAGTATTTTATTTTATTTTATTCTGTATGCCGTTTTCTTATGCTGCATTGTTCTGGTGCTGGTCAGTGATGCCTGCAAAGCTTAGTTCAAGGCTTTGCTGAAATTCATTAGTGTCACGTTCTTGCAGTGTTACCCCCAGCCAGCAGCCAAGCCCTACGTTTACTCCCCAGCAGCAGGATCAGGGAGAGAACAGGAAGGGTAAAAGTGAGAAAACTCATGGGTTGAGATAAAGACAATTTACTGGGGAAAGTAAAAGCCACACCCACAAGCAAAGCAAAGCAAGGAATTAATTCACCATTTCCCATGGGCAGGCAGGCATTCAGCCATTCCCAGGAGAGCAGGGCCCCATCACACAGAGCAGTTACTTGAGAAGAGAAATGCCATCAACCCAAACATGCCCCACTTTCTCCTTTTTCCCCCACTTACATATACAGCATGATGTTATAGGTCTGGAATATCCCTTTTGTCAGCCTGGGTCACTTGTCCCACCTTCCCTGCACCCCTAACTTCCTTGCCAGTGTAGCAGTATCAAAAGCAGAAAAGTCCTTGGCTCTGTGCAAGCTATAACAAAAAAAAAAAAAATCTCGATATTATCAACCCTGTGTTCAGCACAAATCCAACACACAGTCCCATGCCAGCCACTGTGAAGAAAATTACCTGAGCTAAAACCAGCACAATGCAGTAGTCCTCTCTGCTGCAAACTCTTGCCTTGTTAAGAGTAATTCTATATCACTTCGCTGCTTTGGTGTGCTGAAATTTCCCTGTTTTGGAGCAAAAGTAATTTTTTTCTTATCTTTTTCCCTAATCTCTTGTGCTCTTCTTGCTTGAATTAAGTGAATTATATTAAGACTTTAAAATTCATATTATTTTTTTGTTTGTTTGTTAATTAGCGACATTTGTCAGTGTGGATAGAATCTCTTTTTATGAGTGGTGAATGTCTACCAGGACTGACAGCAGTCATACATACATCCTTCCTCTACCTCAACAGTAGGTTCTTGGCTTTTTGACCTGGAAGCCTATACAATTTCTCTTGAAGATATTGGTCCTAATCTATGTTTGCATTAATGAAGGGAAGATTGATACAATGAGCCTTAGTGGTTTGTTTTTAATAGTTTTCCATTTCCTATGCAAAACTGCTTTGGCTATGACATAATATTTTTTATAACAGCTCCACTGTGCTTCACAAAGATTGTTAAGCCACTGAACTCATCCTGGAATTTTCAGAGGGAGTTTGAAAATAAGATCCAAGATCAACAATACGAGGATGTATTTGCAGTGTGCTGTGGCTGCTGAGGAGTTAAATTTGGACAGTCTGTCAACCTAAAGGACAGTGGTTTCATCATTCCCTTCAAATAACAAGGAAAACATGCAGTAGAATATAATAGTGGTAGGTGGAAGGCAGTCTGAAAACCAGGGACTGTGTTTGAGAAATTGATGAAAAATATCCCTTTACACAGGGACTGTTTCCAGTAATTTTATAGGACTTTTCCCAGTCTTACTGAGAAAAATAACTGTAAACTCTTCAAAGTGCTTCTCCTTGCCCTTCAGCATCACCTGTGCCTTGCCCAGCTCTGCCCTGCTGTTGATTTCTTTATGAGCTGATTTCATGCAAACCTCAACCCATCTTAGCTGTGAAGATATGACTGTGAGGGGCAGGAGAGATAGCAGAGCTGTTTGTCACCTCTGAGTCCATGGCATTAAGCTTTCACTCTCTTTTTGCTCTTGGTGCCTGCATGTGAATACATGTAGTGAAAAACAGCTGCTCCCTTCTGAACTTGGCAAGAAAAGTGTTGGGAGGTGGATGTGTATTTTCCTACTGCTACTATTTTCCAATGCATTTCTGAAGACAAGATTTGAAACCAGTTTGTGCAGTTACAGAGGTTTTGTCATCTGTCTTGAGTGGGATTGTCATCAACAGTAGTAATGGGTGTGGAGCAGTCAAGGAAGATGAGGATGGATGCCTGACATCATCTGCCTGCTGTCTAGCAGTGCTGCTAAATCCTCCTGTTCTGTCTTTGGATGATACTTTGCACAAAGCCCTGGCTAGCCAGTTAGATAGAAGTGATGATAATTAAACAAATAGAAAATAAAGTATTGCCATCTGCATAGCATGAGTATGAAGACATAGGATAACTCTGTTTTGCATGCAGATAGGACAATCTTTCCTACTAGCATTTGGAAGTTTTCATTAATTAATGTATTTGCTACTGGGAGTGTACTCTGCTTTTCTGGGGAGACAACGCATAGCCCAGCAATTTTAAATGTTCTGTCAGCAGCAGTGCAGGGTTTTTGTAGCTAGCAGGGTCCAGACAGGGAAAATCTGCAGACCTTGCGCTTTGTCTTCTGCTCTTTTTGATCCAGAACAGGATTTGGCTCCTGAACCTATGTGACTCTGCAACTATAACAGGTCATATGGTGCCCTTGGATGTTGCAGAGGAACTCCGTAAGCACATGGCTATTGACATCAGTATTTGGCCAACATTCTCGTTTTTCCAGGTGTGTCTTCCTGGTTACAAAAGCTGAATTTCAAGGTACATTGCTACATGTTGACAATATATCTCTCCCAGTTGTACCTCTTCTAAAAGGTTATTTTTTTGCCCTGTTTTTTTATCATTATGTATGCTTAATTCCTGTTTGGTCATGGTCAGTGGATGATTTACATCCCCAAATTCCCTTGACACTGAAAGTCTAAATCTCTCATGCTTTCAGAGAGAGAAGTATATTTTATACTGTTTTATATCAGAGAACAGAGGTGAATCAAAATTATCAGAGACCTGCAAATTCCTTCTATGTGCTTCTTAGCACTGTGGTCAGAGAATGTAATAAGCAATAAGAGATCAGGCTCATTATTTTAATTGCTTTGAAATAAGAACACGTTCTTCTCTTGGTATTAATAGCCATTGCTGCTCTTGCAGCAGTGTGGATTTGTGGCAGCTGAGAATGTGGCCTCAATGCAAATGCTATGCTTTCTTCCTGTGGCATACTTTTAGGAACAAATGTATTCCCTTGGATTAGAACTGGTTGTGACTTTGAAAGCCCACTGAATGACTTCTGTTTTAGAGAAGGTCGCTCGAAGTTGGATGCTTTGTGGGGTTCAAGCTCAAGAAAGTATTGAAGTGTAGCAGCTGAGCTGAACAGAGCTCAGATGGATATGTAGATACTGAGATGCGTGTTTTTCAAAATTGGGGCCTAATTCATGCCTCTCCTTTAAATCTAATTTGGGATCAAATATTAAATAGTGCAGAAAAAATATCTCATTCCAGCAATTCCTATCCAGCCAAAATTAATGACATTGTGTGGCTTTGCTGTTATTGCAGGAGCCAAAGGCAAGCAGGATACAGACTGAATTATCAGTTAGTACCAAACTTGAAGGTGTTTTATCAGATTATGAACAAGGTGAATGATAGACTAGGGTTGAGAAGCTGGCTTTATGTGAACTGCTGAATAAGAAGAATTCCCTGGTAACTTTCTCCTCATCTATCAAAGTTAAGTTTTTTAGTCTTAGAATAAATTATTTGTAATAGATGTTTCAGTGGAGGTAAGGGCAGAGGACCATTTCTTTTTTTTTAAGAGAAATAAATAGCCCTGAAAGCAGGTAGTAAATTTTTACATTATAGATTGGGTAATATAGTAAAAATAAACTGCAAAGTAAATATTGGGACAAAATTGAATTATGAATGCTCTCAACAAGACGCCTTCCCTCTTCTCTTGTAAATTACTGAATTTCCTGCATTCAGTGTGTTGGTCTCATTCCTGCATCCACCCTGTGTTACGAATCAAAGTGAAAACCATCAGCTGCAGTAGTCTATAATTTTTTGTTTCCAGTGGAGATAATTTAAGTATAACACAATGACATTGAATATTGGTAAAAAGATGACAGCCCATGATTAAAGTTGTGCACCAGGTAAAATAAATGGCTGGAGGATTGAAAACAAAATGACAAAAGTATTGTTTGATATTGTGTGATATCTTGTTTTTTAATAACACTAATCAAATGTCTATTGTTGGTTTTAAGTACTAGATATACTGTTTTTAACAGGCCTTTCAGGAAAGAAAAAACAGACATACAATATATACATTTCACATAAAATACACGGTGGTAGTTCTGTTCTTAAGTTGCCATACCAGGGTGGTGTTTTCTTTTAGATAAGATGTTAATTCTTAGCAGACTGGTTTTAGATTTCAGTGTTAATATTTCAGTATCCTGGATACAGTAATTTTACTGAGTAAAAAAATTACGGATAGTGAGTGTATTTGTTAAGTTTAATTTTTTAAAGCACATTTGGCAGAAAACATTGGCAAATATTTATTTATTCTGGTTTTTTGTTTACTGAGATTACTGTGAGGGGGCATGTATTTTTACATGAATATTATTTCTTATTTATTGTTATTAGCATCTTTCTATGAAAAATTCTGCGTGGAAAGGAATTTTTTAAGAAATATGAAGGCAGTTCAAGTTTATAGCTTTTGCAAAGTCTGAGAAAATTCCTTAAAAATCTTAGAATCCATCATAATAGAATATTTACCCTTTTTCCTTAATTATGCAATTTATAGAATTGGTGGTTTAGCCTCATTATGAATATATACAAAATATCTTTGTCTAAAGACACTGCCTGGAGCTGCCCCAAGTTATAGAATGTTACCTTCTAGGTAACAGAACAGAGAGAGGGAGAAAATAGAGGCAGTGAAGAACAGGGTTAAGTTTTTAACTGAAAGGAGTATAAAGATGTACAAGGGTTGTCCCTGCTCCCAGACCTGCAGAAATACACTGTTCCTGGAGTGAGAGCTGAGATATGGGCATGCAGAGATGTGTAAGAAGCAAGGAGCATGCAGCAGCTGTCTGAAGAAGGCTATGCAGTGTTAGAGTGGTTGCCTTCCAGCATGGCATTTTTCCTTCCAACAAAGTGTTACATTTCAGTTCCATTCTCCTAAGTGTTTTTTATACTGGGCATAGGGCATCTAGAGTGTTAAATATCTCAGATGAGAAGGTGTCTGAATGTATTTGGGGTTCTCCACTAGGACTCGTCTGAAATTTGTGAACAAGGAGGGAATTGAGCTGTTCCTCTTCTTTTTGCTCACCAAGCCAAAAAGTGAGAGCTCCTAATCCCAACACAATTTAAGACTGGATGTTCCATAGCAGTATTGTAGGGATTAGATCACTCAACAAGGACACAGGATATCTGGCTCCAGGTACTCCGTCTACTGCACCTCCAGATCTACTCCATCCTGAGGAGACATGGCTGCCATAGCCACCACATTAATGGCTGGTTGGGAGGCTCTGCTCACCTTTTTCCCAAATCTGCCCCTTCCTGCATATTTACCTGTCTCCTGGGATGCTGTAGAAAGCAGAGCCACTGCCAACACCCATTCTTCCAGCTGCATGAAAGTGATGTCCATACCTCTGTGCTGCACTGTCATGTCCTGTCTGGGTGCACTGGATGTCTTTTAAATAGGACTGATGTGCAGAGAACTTAACCATGGCTATAAACTGTAGATAGTAGGAAAGTGAGCCCAGAATAAATTTTTCAGGTGTTGAAGATGTAAAAGTCTAAAAGTTAGAAGAAGATTGTGAGGATTGCTTTCTTGGGCTTCTGTGGTTCTGGTCCAGAATGTTCTCTAGTGGATGAAACATCACATTTAAAGAGGGAGAGCTAATTGCTGTTTTGTAGATATTATTGTATTTTTCATAAAGGAGAGGGCAAGGTCAGAGAAACAAGTTGCTGTTGCTTGTGCCAGGCAAAAGTACTATCAGCTTCAGACTTTGCCTGGGAGTTTTAGCTAGTCTCCAAGGTAGAGAAGGTTGTTATCTGACAAGGGAATATGTGGAGTCTCCTTCTGGGAGTGGGTCTTGTTTTCACATGGACAAATGTGACCATAGTGCTGAGCAGCAAACAAGTGTTATCAGTGAGCTTTAAAATAGGGGAGTAGAAAGGATGTCTCCCACACTGGGAGACAACCACATGATTGGAACCATATGAAATCAATTAATGAGATTTTTGGCTCCTGAGGAGAATGGAGAAGAGAGACAAAATGCAAAGAATGGAATTGTGAAATTGAGGTTATATTGAAGGCATTTATAGGATTAGGGAGACTTGCAAGAAGCAGGGGAAAAAATAGTTTTGATTTCAGATGTTTAGGAAAGGTGACTTTCTAGTGTTCAAGCCAAGGAGAAACGAAAGTTTTGATGTTCGGGCAGATGTTCCACATTTTCTTTGTACTTTCTCCCTTATCAGTCTGCTGTTGCACACCAGTCAGGTGGGAAACTGGATTATGTGCCTCCTTCCCCTGGAGCCTCATGTGAGTCACTGATTGGCACATTGTAGTCCTTGGTTTGTTCCACAGGTTGGCACCTTAAAATGTAACAGCCAAGGTTAAAGAACAAGAACTGATTTGGAAACTTCTTTTTTTTTCTTTCTTTTTTTCTTTTTTAAATGATAAAGAGAAGCAAAGTGTATTTCTGAAGTAGTAAATACATGTTAAATATAAGAAGAGTTATTAATGCATGACTGTGAATTAATATGATGAATCAAATAAAAAGGTGAGGCTCTGCTAAGAGTGAAACAATACAGTTGCCTTTTATCCTCTAAGTATCATTAGAAGATACTTTATTTTGCTTGCCTCCTTTGTTCGCTGCACGGCTATTGCCTACAGAAAAGGAAACAAAGTCATAGCTAAATATTGAGAGAGAAGAGCTCATTCCTCCCCTGTGGTGCAAAATATAAATAGAAGCAAGTGACCAAAATATAGAAAAACTTTCCCTAGTTTGTACAATAGTTCAATAAAGAATGGGGATATTGAACAAAGTCTCTTGGTTCACATTGCCATTTTATGCAAGCCTCAAAACTTTCCAATTATTTTAATTGTCATAATTAAAATCCCTGTTGTTTCTGCCAGACTGTTTTTGTTGCATTTTGTTTGCATTTTTTTATCAGAGAAAACTGCTTTTAGAATCAGTGAATGCAGAGTTAAAATATGTGCCAGGTACTGGGAGAACATAAGTACGTGGTTTCCTGAATTTGTACCTTAATGTGCCTCACCTATTAAAAGGAAGTAATCTAGAATATCTCTTCTTAGTGATGGTTGATCTTCCCTCCTAAGTTACCTTTTGATTATGCCGTTTCTGAATAGTTGTCACACTGTGTAACCTTTTAGCTTCAGTCTCACTCTCTCAGCTTTCATTGGAAGGGTTCTTACAGAGATTTCCTTTGAAATAAGCAAAATCATCTTATCAATACATAGTGTTGACCTCAGGGTGTTATAAACTACTTGTAACAATTCACTCACCTGAAAACTATAGATAAGATTTAGAAGCAGTGACATCTTCCTGTGTTGATTCCAATATGCTTTTGAGGAGGTTTTGAAGAACTTTATTTTGGTTTGGTTTTGGTTTTTTCTTTTAAATAGAGTTCAATATAAAATCTTTTTACTATTTTTACCCAGGCATGTTTTCATTTAGGCTACAGTGTTCAGGAACTGAATGTGCCTTTTGTATGTATGCAGAGCCCTCAGTAAAGAAAAATCATGTTCTTGCAGTTCCAGTTAGCACTATAAATAGCTTTAGAATAATGTTGTGCTGAGAGCCATAGAGAGCCCCCATAGATGCCTCCCAGAATCCCATCAAAAGGCAGAGGAGCAATGTTCTTGGGAGCTCAAAAGAGAAAGAACCCTTGCTAGTTATGTCTCTTGACACGAATTTCACCCAACATCACAAGAAGAGGGGAGATATCCTCTAGCTTCCTTTTACCCTGGTCATGTTTCCTATAAAACTGCTTGAACCTTAGTAAAGGCAACTGCAATTACAGTGTCAATTGCCACTTTATGAAGAGAACTCAAGGATAAGCCTCTCTGTTCCACATCCATTTCCTCCTATCCATAAACAGCCCTGTTTCTCTGACAGCTCTTTCATCATCATCAACTTGACCTAATGCAGAATTCTGTCTGCTGCGTCCTTTTGTGTTGCTGTGGATGTCTCAGCCATTCTTCAAGTCAGCTTAAGCCTGCTCTTGTAGATTCTTTGTGCAGGGTATCCTTGAGGTAAAACCTGTCCCAGCTGTCCATGCAGCTAGAAAATTACTCATGTAGATTCTTGCATCTCACTTACTTCACCATCAATTTCCCTGGCCGTGACTTGACAAAAGTAGTCTTGCCCCGCTCTCATTCATTCAAAATGAGCACTTCAGTCTTTCCATTTCACTTAGTTTTTCTCCACTGACTCCTTCTGTTCTGTCTCATCAAGACTAACTACTGGCTTCCAGTGTCAGGGCTGCTCACAGTCCTAACTCCCTACTCAGTTGTGGGTTTTTTTGTTGTTTTTTTTTTAATATGAAAAGACTGGCTTTCCTCTGTAGATGTTAAACTACATTGGTGTCAATCACTTGCCCATTGTATTCCTGTACTAGCATCTCTTACCTTTCTTACACGATTCCTTTGGGAAGGGGTGGAGATCTTGAATATCTAATGACATGTTTCATTTCCCTCCCACAAATCCTTAAAATGCTCATTCACTGTGATGCCTCATTGTTCTTGGCAACGCTTAGATTTATCAGTTACTTGTGTAACTAATTAAACTATTGTGGTGTAACTAACATGCCATGTCCAGTCCACCCTGTTTCTTTGAGCATCCTCATCTGTATCCTAGCTCTTGCTGATTGTTCAAAAGAGAAAAGTTGTTTTGAGAAAAAGGCCGTCGTTGTAATGTGTTTGGTGTTTGTACAAAGCCTGGCACACTGACTCTTGGCAGTTCAGAATCAGTAGGTGATTAAGGTATGCTTTGTGTCACTGGGTCTACATAAATGGTTGATGGATTGTGATTTGTTGTGGATTCCAGCAGATTGTTCCAGACACCTTCATTGAACTTGCCACATATGCCACTTTGATAGTAATATACAGGCAGGCATATAACACCTAGAGGTGTTGATACATCATGAAATATTTATAAGTATAGGAATAATGTAAAACCTCATCCAGACTCGATCCATCATCTTGAAACATTTTATACCTAAAAAATCTCACTGTGTTCAGTACAGCCACCCATAGAGGCTTCATGGAGACTGCAAATGCACTTTTAGTGTGTATTGAAAATGAATAAACCAAACTCTGAAATTCAATTTAGTTTAATTGTAACACCTGATGTAAAAGCTAAAGGTTTTTTGATCATTTGAAATGTGTTTCTGTGTTAGTTATTTGCAGCTTTAAAGTAATTTTCATTCCAAAAGTGTATTTGAAAAATGCTTCAAGGCACAGAATTCCAAAATACAGACTAAAAGTGGAGCCTTGATATGTTGGGCTTAGGTCTGTTCAAAATATCCAAGTATACATGCATTCACTGATTTTGGTTGAAAAGTTTAGCATAACATCTTTGCATCTTAGTTCAAGATGCATCAGAGTTTTACAGATATCATGATAAAACAATGCTGCCCTTCAAATAAAAGCCGTGTGTTATGAGTAGATTCAGTAATTGCTGATTGCTAAAATGCATTTAAAACTTAGACAAAACCACATTGACCAATGCACTGAGTCATGGCCAAATAACAGCAGCCCAGGCACCATCATGCTGTACTGTTATACATGCTGTTCATCTTCCCCACTGTGAAATCCTGCATACATCACCATCTCTGCCCTAATTTTGTCAATAAAGCTCTTCCTTAAATTAAATAGCTAAAACAAGTTATCCTTTGGAAATTCTGATTTAGCTCTCTAGAGTAGATTTTTTAGCCTTCAATAATAAGCCATACATAGATGCAAACAAACCTTTTCAAAAACCAAGTAAATGGGCTTATGTAAGTCTGCAGGAAAATGTTTTGACTGTGTAACTATGATAATGTGATTGACAAGTAGAGACACTGTGGGGGTTATTTAATTTTTCTGGCTTGGTAAGTGTAATGCTACCTGGATGGAAGACAGATGTGTAATCCAGTGAAGCATTTTTCCCTTTCTAATTAGTGATACTTTGAACTCCTTGGGGGAGACCAATTTGTGGACCCCATGCTGCATTATGCCTTCAATAAACATATATACTGATTCTTAAGCACAGATCAAATAGCTCAGCTTCTGAAGCCTGATTTTGCTCTCAGTCTCAGTATATTGCTGTATGATTTTTACAGCTTGGCATGTTATAGAATTTGTGGAGTTAAAAACATACTCGTGTTAGATTAATGAACTCATTGTGAGAAGTGCAGCTCCTTTTTCCTTCGTTTGGGATAAAAGAAAAGCCGGTATTTAATTTAGTCCAGAAAGTTTAAATCAAATGGTTATATTTCTTCTTTTAAATCACCTACAATTTCTCACAATTACATAGTAAATTATATAATTTGAAAAAGAACAGGGAAAAAAATATTGCTGTTATTAGCATTGAAATCTGTCTGTGTGTATTGCCATGGGAATAGTTGCTTCTCAGTCCCATCCCAGGCTCTGCCGCTTATCTACTATATTTTAGCAAGCAATCTACTTATTTGGTTCCTTAGAGACAAGGAGTTAGAGACAATGTATTAAATGGAGATGTGACCACATAACTTACAAACAGTGTGATGTTACTATTCAGTTCACAAAATCTATCTACACTTAGGATTCCTATTTATTTCAGGTGAAAATAATTTTTGGATGGATCTCAGGAACATTATTTGTAGTGTACATGTTTGAGAGATGATTAATGGATAAAAAGTTTATAGAAGTTTTGCATTTTGAATTCTGTTTTTGTTTTGGTGTCATAACAAAGTAAAAGGAAACCAAAGCACAGTAGTAAGAGATAATGACAGCACTCAAAAGTATAAGACTGAAAAAAAGGAGACTATTGTGGTTTAGTCTAATCTGATTCACGCGTGCTGAAGTAAGCATATTTTAATCTAATAAGAAATTTAGTGTACCTATTTTCCAAAAATTAGACCTGATTTAATGCAGTAAGTAGTGTGACTGTGCACACATGATCTTCTATGTGAAATTCAGGAAAGCCACATGGCTGCAGGATGACAGGCCTGTGTATCTGATATTGTAAAGGAAGCTCTGGTTGTGATTCAGGGCAAGACCCCTGAACCCGTGTCTGAAGTGAAGGAAGTCTCACGTAGCCAGTGATTGCTGTACAGTTGGAAGCAACATCTTAACCCAAGGAGGTTTTTCTGTCATCCGTTTTGTAATAGGACAATAATTTTACTGCTTTTCTGTTTGATATAGCGATGTTATCTCTGTGGGAATATTTGACATACTGCTAAGTTTTTTTGGTTGCTTTTGTTTTTCTCTCTATAATAAGCAGTTACTCTAAGTGTTACTTGAAATAGCAACTATTCTCCCTGAACTGCAGTTTTATTTTCTTTTGGCTTTTATTTCAGCTGCGGGAGCCAGCTGCTCCAAAGAGTGTGGGAAGCTGACTTGGAGGCCTGTCAGCTGTTGATCCGAGGGTTTCAGCTGAAAGAAAGCAGTTGCTGTGTTTTTGAGGAAGAAGAGAACCAAATGGATGAGATGGAGATGACTGCTGATGCCCCACCTGATTCTGAAAAAAGAAAAGAAGGTCACTTTCTAAAGGGCACAGAGTGGGGTGCTGTTTCCTGCCCCAAACACAGGGAGCTGAAAGAGGTATCTGAAATAGTAGTCTGCAGCTGCATTTCAAGGGACACTGCTGGTTTTCCTTTTGATAAGAGGAGTTGAATCTTTGTGATGGGTCAGCAGGGCAGGTTAAGTATGAACTTAACATCTGGCTTCCAGTCTGGGACATGAGTAAAATAGCTCATTAGCTTCTCAGAAGTCCCTCAACCCTTTCTCCTTTTACCATCAGTCTTTTTAAAATGCAGAAATTATTCAGGCAATATATAGAGAGTATACATCAGGATTTAAAGGAAAACCTATTAAGTATTTAACCAAAATTATCAGTTGTTCCTCATCTCACTGATGAGTTTCATTCTGAGTTGGTTCTGCTGACTTGTTAGCCTGGATCATTGTTAGCTGACATGAAGAGGGAGTTATTTTTCCTCCCTTAGTGAAATGGTCAAAGGCTTCTGAGCTAATAGATGCTAATAGGCTTAGAGCATCCAACAATTATTAAAAGGAGGAAAAAATGATGAAGCGTAGAAGGGTTGACAAATTCTTTTAAGTTTTCATGTTTTGATCTGGAATGCTATCCCTGGTTGAAAAATCAACCACTATCTAATGTCTTTTAACTGTATTGCCTAGGTAAACAAGCTGTTAAAAAGGCTTTATCACCCAACAGCACCACTGTGACAAAAAGACCCTCCAACAGCAGTTGTTAGTTTTATTACCATGGAATTAAGTTGAAAAAAACTCAAATTATGCTTAATTGCATCTGGTGTTAAGAGCCATTGAACTGTGCATTGCTCTGAAATCTGATGACTAATTTTGCATTTATACTGTCTGAGTCTTAGTGGAAAGCAGACCCATACCTGACTGTAAAATCTCTTGTTAGTAAAATTCTGGTTTTATATTAGGCTTCAGTAGTTCTTGCAGTCTTTTCCCGGGGCAAACGGCATCACAAACAGAACATTTTTATTAGAAATGGTCAATTTGGCTTTGATTCCACCCTCATCACTGCCTTGCCATATTTTTATGAGTCTGCTGAAATAATATGAGTTCTGTTGGTTATGGAAAACTGTGCTCCTCTTTCAAAAGTGCTTAGAGGCTCTGGAGCGTTTGGGATTTTGTGACTGTTTCTGTAGCACTCCTGATATTTGTGCTATAGAGTATCACCTATTTCACCCCTGCAAGCCCAGATTGTTTCCCTGGAAATCAACCTCGCTATCCAAGAATGACAGCTGGGCAGCTGAAGTGAGGTGACTTCTGGTTATGGAGAGATGTGTAAGACTTGAGGAATGGTTCCCCATAACTTGAGTGGAAGTATTTGCAGTGACAGGCAGTATTTGAACTTTTGGAGAAGACCCATAGCAGATTCTTCCCTAACATCTCTTAGTAGTTCATCACAAGTCAGAATATAAAAACAAAGGAAAAAGCCTGACACAAATCACGCTAACATCTGATTTTGAACCTGTTGAAGTGCAAGAAAAAATCCATCTTGGTTTGTAAATGGACTTGAAAAACAAACCACTTCTGAAGCTTTAAATGTAAATGTAGCATTTAAATACTCTGTTATGTGGTAGTGTATTTTTAATTTTAAAATAATTCGATATTTGTGGCAAAAAGAAGAGTGGTGTGGTGCTTAGTCTCTCAGTTTAGCTGTTTATATGACCTTTTCATAGCCATTTATCAGCAAGTGAGGATACCTAATTGAAAAGCAAGTATTTGTCAAAATATGTTGTTTTATATTATTTAACAAGGCTGTGGTGCCCTGTGAGAGAGGTAGCTTGCTCTGGTTGCTATGTTTCTGGAATGACTATTCTGTTCAACTGTGTCACAACCTCTGTTCCCCACTAGGGAATTTCTAGAGAGCACATTGGCCACTGAAGCAGAAGGAAAGAGTCGTGTTCTTTGTACTTAGAGGTTACTGTATTAATTCAAGACAATATACAAAAGGCTGATAATAGCGTTTGTGCATATATGCCTTGGAAAGTACATTTCATCCCCAGATGATTGATTGACTTTACAGTGGAATTCTAGAAATGAAGCTCTCCAGTTATTTATTGTGTCATATAGAGCTAAGCACTAGTGCCAGGTGAATATTGGTTTTGTCGATGTGTACTAGAACTAATTTTCTTGCATATAACTGTGTCTTACTCTATAGGTTCCCTTATAAAGAAAAAAAAAAAGAAAAACAACTAAAAAAACCAACTAAGTAAGAAGCATAACAATAATAAGATAAGCAAAATAAATGAAAGAGCCCTTCTCATAGATCCTCAGATACTGCTTTGCAGAAGGGCCATTTATCATTTTTAATTAAATATCCTCACTAAATCATAAAATATGACATGTTCTGGTATTAAAATATGTAAGGTATAAATTCTTTGAAAGTTTGTTATTTTACTATCATGTGAGCACAGGTTTATTAACTGTCAACAGTTATTTTATAGTTTTCATAACTGTGTTTTTTAAGACACTGCTGATTTCCCCCCCCTCCCCAGTTTTTATGTGGTAGACTGGCATCCCAAAATAATTCAGTAAATCAGGCTTCCTTTATAACACTGACTGTTAGCTAGGGATGAAAATCAGATGCATTGGCAGCTCAGCTAGTTGAAACATCATTAATGATGTTTTGGTAAAAACTAAATAAAGTGAGGCCAGCAAATAACTGTGAACCACTCTGAGTTACTTAAATAAGATGTGCTTCTCTCAATTGCAGATAACTCATTAGGCTACAGCATTAAGAAAACACTGGAGCAAAGTTGCAGACTATTGCTACCTTCAGTCATGTGGAAGTCAGCTTGTCTAATGTATTTGATATAAATTCTTGAATTCTCATATAAGTGTGTACTTTCCAGCTGGTAGCTTTGTTGATGAAATTAGGGTGTCCCATCATTTCAGTTGTAGTTTGATTTTTTTTTTTTTACTATTTGGGCTTGGTTTTCATCTAAGTCTGAAGAATTAAAGGTGGGTTTTAGTTTTCATCCCACAAATGTTTCATGCTTTTAAACTGAGTGAGGTGGAAGTTGCAATGATCATTGCTGCATGGTTAGATGCATATCTGGGCAATTTCTAAAATATACAGTACCATTTCATTTCTCTTCAGACATTAATGCCTGCATCTTCCACTCCTTATAATATCTTGCTTTATTTTTTTTGCTTCTTGATAATGTATGTGTACGCAAACGCTTTTATAAAAAGCTTTTAAAAACAGCAAAACCACCAGTGATAACTAATAAACTGAGAGATTTCTGTGTGCTGGGATCTCCTAACTGCAAGTAACCTGATGAACATGGATATGTGTGCACCTGCAGGCTTGAGTTCCTGACCTATCCTTTTTTCTTCTTCTGCTCTCTGGCATGCTGTGCAGTGCTCCCTCTTAATCACTATGAAGGAAAGAAACACCTACTAGATTTCAAGAAAATTGAGGTGATTAAAGTTACAAGGTAAAATCCAAAATTCAGTAGTTTCACCTTCTGTAAGTCAGCATTTTTGGTAGTTGTCCCATCAGAATTGTTTGTAGTTAATTCCTCAGTTTTCATCACAAAGGAAGTAGAGAACAAGGGTAAGGCTGTCTTTTCCTCTTCTCTACATACTTCAGTTTAGCCATCTGGGATGCTGTTTTGGGGTTAGCTGAAGATCACTCTGGTGTTTGGAAAATGTTCTGTAATTGTAAAGCCTTCATTTGATTAAATTTTTAAAAGATGCTGAGGTCTAAGTGGTATCAAATGGACCATCACAAAAAAATTGAGTGTGGTGTCTGCCATTAAAAAGAAGTTATCACAGAACATGATACAACATTTTTCAGAATTTAGTGATAGCAAGCACCAAGAAAGCCTTTGTGAGCAGACTGTAGCTGATTACTGTGCATTGGGATAGCCTGTGGTCCAGGAGGCAAACATGCAATGTGTAAACGACAATGCCTTTTGAAAGCTAAATAAACTGTGCATTCATTTGAGCTTTAATTAAACACTGTATTTGTGGAGCTTAGGAAATAATTTGGAAATTTTTAAATTTAATCTTAGTTTTAAATGTCAGCATTAAGCATTAGTGAAAGTCAGCATTTATGTGTTTCTTGTATTGATCCAAGCTAAAAAAGGAAGTCAGTGGCAAGAGGCAACTGGCTTGTACACAGTGGTGAGCCACGTGTGGAGCTGTACAGCACGGTGCCCCTCAGCTCATCTGAGGCTGGGGTAGAGTTCTGCTGGCAAAAATGCCAACTCTTCAGGTAGGGATTGTAGCACCTCAGTAAGCTTAATGCTTACATGTAATTTAGCAGTAAAAATACCATCAGAAAATTATTATTACAGGCAAGAGGAATTTAAACCTTTTTTTCAGATTGATTGCTGAAAATAGTATCCAGTAACAATTGTGATTTTATGGCAGATTAATTATTTTGCACTATATATCTGTGTGGGCATACCAAAGCAGTATCCCTATCTCAGTTTATTATCAACAACACTGTTATGTGTGATTAGTATTAACGATTTCCCAATAATGGTGACATCAAATTTCTTTGCTCCTCAGCCAGTCAATGAAACATTGGCTAATTTCTTATAGATTTCACAGATGAAGGAAATTTTGAAGGAAAAACTGACTCTAGTTAGCATCTGTTACCAATAGGAAACATTGATTGGATCTCTCATTTTTTCTGCCCAAAATAATTTCCAGGGTTTGTACCAAAAACCAAAAAACTCTGTAGACTCTTGAATGGCATACAGATCAGCAAGAGCTTGATAGAAAAGTTTGTTTCAATTTATAGTCCTTCAGTTTTAAAGGCAGTATTCTTTGTGGGTTTAAAGTGAGAAGCTAAAGCAGGCTTTAACAAAATGTATTCAAATATAGTTTTAAATACTGGGTGGCTGCCACTGCCCCATTACAAATGCAATTTAAGTCTTTCATGCATGTGAAGAAAATTGATGCAATTGTTCAGCTTATATAACTTTTTATTGTGCTATATGGTTTTTATAAGTTCTATTAAAATCATACTGTTTATATATAGCATGTATCTACTATATACTTAATAATTTATCTCTAACAGGTTATGGAAGACATTTCATTTGGAACAGAGGGTCATTTATCTGAGGTAAGTGTTTCCTAGGCAGTATAAAGTGGTGATATTGTACAGACTTTTCTTTGTCTCAATTAAAATAAATTACACTTACTTTTATTGTGTTACCTTTGCTTAAAAATTGCTGGAGTGTGTGAGCACTTGGAAAAGCAACACAATCACAACTAGAATGTGCCCATTCCTTTCTTTTCTTTTTTTTTCCCATTGAAGATAATGGCATAATTCCTGAGTATTTCAGGGAGTTTGTAGTTAAAACCTGTGCTAATATTTTAAACACGTACCAAGAACAGGATGAGCACACTGGGGAAAAGAAGAATCAATAATATTTAGCCAGCCCCACTGTAGCACTGTCATGATGCTTAGGAGTGGAACAAAATCATGATGCTTAGCCTTAGTTTTCTTGTGTGTCACTAAAAATACCTGTGAATCGATTTTTGAAGTATAAACGCATACAAGCATACTGCAGCAGAATACATGGTAATACATGCATCTAAATGAAAATATTAGATGTTTGTGATTTTACACCATTTTCATAAATTAAAAGATCTCAGAACCTAGTTCATGTATTTAAGAAAGCTGGGATAATTGAGTAATGTGAGATGCATGGCCTATGAGGAAAACCTGCTTGCATACAAAAATCTGTCTACCTACAAACTAAGAGTTTAGGTAATATATATGTAAGGAGAATTACCTTGGTTCTAAGAGCTGTGCTGTTTCAATCTGGTCCATTTTTATATCAGTATGCCTTGGGTTGCAACTTACATAGTAAGGAAATTTCGTATCTAAGCATTGTGTCCAGACAGCAAATAAATTACATGGAGAAATAACCCCAGTTCACCTTCCATAACAGCATACATGCCTCCTGTCAAGTACAACTGACAAGTGCTCCAAACCAGGCAAGTATTAAACAAATAAATATTAAAATTTAGGATAACTATTCAGATGAGGCATTTCTTTAGATTCCCACTGATGAATCCAAAGAATGTGGAGCAGCTGGAATGCTCCAGGAAAGATAATGTAACTGCAGTACCCAGCTCAGATTGTTGACTTTGTGTTCAAGGAGACTCCGACATGAGGGCACACCTAGGATAGACTGCTTGGCTGTGTGTGAGTTCAGCATAAATAAAAACAGGAAGCCTTGAGAATGAAGGTGAACTTTGCAGAAAATGCAAATGGCCTTTCTGATCAGTGAACTTTGCTGTGAATTATAGATAAACTGTGTGGCTGCTTGTGTCCATGCATGACATGAAATAGGGGCAGGTAAGCCTGTGGGATAAAGGCAGCAAAGAGCTCTACTGCTATCAGGCAAAATACTGAGGGCACCAGAGTTCACAAGTATACAAGGCTGCCACTGCAGAAAAGCTTAATATCTTAGAGTCCTCAGAAGCAGAGACACTTTTGAAGTTTTGACAGAGGGGGACAAAAGTGCATAAGGAGAATATAAAGCAACAATGGAAATAAAAGAAAAGGAAATATGCTAGAAAGCCAGGATCTACCACACTGCCACAGCTGGATTGATGGTGACTTGTGGAGAGCTTTGTGGAGAGCTTTCTCAGAAAGCTCTGTGAAAGTGTCAGCAGCCTGTACCATGTCAAGGTTTTGCCTAAATCTACCTTTGGTGCTCTGATTCCCTAACTTGCACAGGTCAGTCTCCCCACTGCTTCAGGAGGGTACCCACTTAGTCATTCCAGATTGTTGCATCTTACTGACTTGGAAGCAGAGATGGGAATGAACAATACTAGGAACCACCTATAAATGAAACCCAGATATACTGACTCCTTGCACAGCAGGGTGTGGACACAGGATAACAATTTGGTACTTCTGTTTCTTTTTCCAAGTCCTGACCTACTGTGAATTTTTATTGGGAAGACAGTAAATAGCCTCATCCTCCCGCAGCAGGAGCTGGAATTGTCCCAGTGTAATTAAATGAGCCAGTGCAGTAGTGTGCTCTCATTTTAGAAAGTCTGCAATTAGGGAAGATCTTCAGTCTACTAGGGATGAGAACAGGAAGACTGCTGTCAGGCCACAGCAGGGTGCTGGAAGGCAGTGAAAAACTCTATTCCTGCAGAGATGCTTTTCCAGGGGCACTCCTCTGTAGCTGTAATGGAAGATACACGAAGAGAAGAATTGCACACGTCGGACTGTAATTCTGATGAGTCATTTAACACTCCCATGTGGAGAAGGGAAGGGGATTAGTGCAAGCAAAGGGAGTGTGGGAAAAGCATGTGATGGTGGGAAAGAGGTAGGTCACAGCTGGCTGGAAGGCTTTATGCCTAAATTGTTGCATTTGAGAAAGTAGGGAGTGTCATAGTGCTGAAGTCTCCTAAATATATATAACCATGCTGATGGAACAAGCAAGCAGTCTGTAAGTGGAACGTGATAAGAGCAAGAGTAATTGGGGAACAACCTTGATCCCTCTTCTGAGAAAAGTTAGATAGCTACCTCCATGAAAGAAAAGCTCATCTAAACAAAATCGGGGAAGCAACAGGGGAGTTTCTGTGGGACAAACTCCACAGTTTTTGTAGGAGGAGGATTCAGCAGATATTCTTTGATGCTGTCCAGAAGACATCAGGTTTCTAGTACAGCACCATCTTCTTTTGGTGCAGAAAAGTGCAAACACGGTGACAGACTACATATCTACGTCAGCAATTTTTCAGTGGCTCAAAAGTTTTGACATGGAGAGGACAAAGGTATTTGTAAGAATGAGCCTAGAAGGGTACTGCATGGTGTAAGTGTGAAGCAGCAAGACCCCTGAGCACACTAAGCTATATTAAACAGAAGACATGTGAAATGGCAAGGGAGTTCAGGGCTACATTGGATGCAAGGGAAAGGTGAAAGAAAGCATGTGTGTCTTCCAGTAGGAAAGGTGAATGAAAAAATGAATGAGATCAGAAATTTTTTTTCTTCCTTATTCTCTGTGCTTTTGGTCTTTCTGAAGATTATAAGCTACATCCTATTATGTAGTGCTCCTAGTATTCACTACAAGGTAGCAAGAGACAAATGCGGTAAAAGATCCAAAGGCAAATGAGATGTACTCAAGTCAGTGTGGGCTGATGAAATTTCTCCTGAGCACATAGGAGCCAAGAAAAACAATCTCCAAACCATTAACAAGCTCCTTTGAAAACTCCTAGAGGAAGCTTGAACTCCCAAGGGATCAGTAAAAGCAGACTTTGTGTTTGCCTTTAAAAAGGAGGTAGGCCAGGAGTTTGTGTGCCAGTCAACTTAATTTCAATTAGGATTAGAGTTCCAAATGGTCTTGATAGATTGAAAGAATAGTCTGAAATCAATAAGAAGGGATATGTTGAAAGACAGGTGCAAATTACATTTGAGGGAGAAAAAGAGTTGGATTTATGTATACAGATGGTAAATAGCAACTGAGTTGACAATACTGCAGAAGAAGAATCTAGGTTTATAGTGGACTACAAATATAGTGGGATTCATTACCTTCATTGTGTTGGAAGAAAGGGCAAATGTCATTTGCAGCCTCATTACTGGGAATGTCAGTTGTAAGATAGAAATAATTACTGTGCTTAGCTGAGAATGCCAAAGCCTCTAGAGGACTATGGCTCTAGTCTGGACACCTCCCTCTATAGAAGACAGGAACATGGTGAAGAAAAGAAGGAAAGGAATAGAAATAAAAGGTTTAGAAATCCTAGTCTGGTTGAAAGTCAAAGTCTTCAACTGCATAAAACATAATGATATATAGGAGAACTATTAGTTATTGTTGTGTGCTATGTAAGGGTAAAATGGAATGTAACCATCTTGGTTTGTAGCAGGAAGAAAACGGGCTCACTGCCGGGATACTTTAGCCCCGGAGTCTGTACCCTGCAGCCAGAACCACCATATCCCATGTCAGCTGCTAAGAGCCATGCATGCAGATACCAGCTGAAGACAGTCACAGAGCAGGCTCTGGCAGTCCCTGTCTTCTTCCTGGGCAGCCTTGCCATGATGGTGTTGGTCATGAGTAACATGCATGGTTCTCAGTGGCCTTCCTCATCTACAACAGCTGCCCAGGACAACGCACATGGGGCAGGAAATCTGGGATGCAGAGGAGGAGAAAATTGTTTTGTTTGTTCTTCTCCTGCACTGTGGTCACCTCATGGCCATACAGCTTGTTTATCTTAGGGCATGTGCACTTAGCCTGCATGTGACTGAAGCATCTGCTCAAGCAGGACAAGTATGGATGGTTGCATTTTGCTTCTAGGAATTATTTAAGATATGTTGCGGCCTAACATTCTGGAGTTTCAAGCGTTGACAATTGCCATTCTGCAATTGCAACTTCTGCAAGGGTCGAGGGTAAACATGCAGCATTTGCCAACTGTAGATCACTGCTCTAAACCTTGTACCATAATGTGAAATATCTGCCTGCAAGGGCAACATTTTTTAGTTGTTATTTACATTTGAGTTGTTTTAACTATTATATGGGAGAGAATGTTTAGTGCAGGTTAAAGAAATCTGCCTTTGACTCTTCAGAAGATGTTCTAAAGCTTCTGTTTTATGTGGATTATGATATTGCTGCTCGGAAATTAGGCAATGCCCTTTTACAAAAGTTCCTCTGTAGGAAGAATGAATTTTAAGGATATATCTGGGAATCCTCCTTCTTAGCACAACCACCAAAGACTCTAATATAGACTCTAATCCCAAATAGAATTGAATTAATCTACCTACTACAATAAAAATAAAATTGCTAAACTAGATGGGAGAGTATAGGAGATGTTTGCACTGGAAAAGCTGATCAAACATTTTGCTCAAGTAATGCTGTTGAGGAGCTGTTGCTCATAGGTGGCTACAATTACTTGTGAAAGGATAAAACAAAATGCAGAAGACGAAAGTGAAAACCATTGTCTCTGCTCTTGAATGCAATATGCTGATATTATAGGAGTGCATTAGCTGGAATGTTATCTGTTTCTTGCATCAGATTTTCACATCTTTGGGAAAGAATGAGAATTTCTACTTTGTCTGAGAAGCCAGAAGAATTGCGCCTTAAAAATTAAATCACATCCATATTTGTGCTGTTTTCACCTGCTTAAGGATTTAGAGGGAGAAAAAATCCCAGCCAGCTACATTCCCTGTTCACAGAAAAATCCATAAAGCAATATTGCATTTCAGCTGTCTCCTGACTCCTGCAATCTCTCCCGCTGCCTCCTAAAAATGCTGTTAGAGCAAAAATAACTTAAAATAAACAAAAATAACTTACAGCATCTTGTAGCATTGACATAACCTACAAGCTTGGATGAGTTGTATTTTATGAATAAGTTGAGCTGGAGGCAGAGTCCACTTTCCTCTCAGAGATATTGTTGATCAGTGAAAAGTACCACTTTCCAACCAGGAGCTGTTCTGAATAGTTTGTGTATCACTGTCAAGAGTTTTCCTGCCTACATAGACAAATGTCAGATAAAAATGTTACCAATGATGTTACCAGGCATGAAAGTGACTAAGAGAAATCTTTTCTATCTACTTCTCTGGGCTATCAGACCTTTTTTGAATGAGGGCCTGGAGGCAGAAACTGTGGAATTGGTTGAATAGTTAGAATTATTATTGTGTATTTTTGAGAGCACTATATATTTCTTCCATTTCCATTTTCATATTTATTTATTCATATAAATTCTGGAAAATCATATGATGGTTCTCCTGCATTTTTCACATGACACTTGCAAGTAAATTCCTGGGAGTTGATGCTTGTCTAAGGTGTTGGAAGAACTTCTCATTTCAACTAAAAAGGCAGCTGGGTTGTGTAGGTGCAGAAATGGTTCATTCATAAACTATTATGGCTGTAATAAAGAGAAATTAAGCTGCATTATTGGGATTTAAGGATTAATTAAATATAATCTCAATCTTATAGAGCTATCTTGGTTACTCTGAAGTGCAACTGTAGCCATTTAGTTACAATTAAATTGCTTTCAAGTGTTTAAAGACCTAAACAAGTTTGATTGGACTTTTACATTCTCAGATTTCCCTGCCTTCCCATATTGTTGTTACAATTGGTTACATTTGCCTAATATTTATTGTTCCTTTACCTTTATTTCCAAAATAAACAGGATTTTGCTACATCTTAGGCAATGCATTATGTACCCAAAATGTGATCATTCACAAAGAATAAATACCCTGCATTTTTCTGTGTGCAGAGCTTTCTCTATGTGGTCATAATTTTAGATGTGCTTTCAGAGTACTCATTTGGGTTTTTTCAATATACTGATTTGTTTAGCCTGAGCCCTATGTTCTCATGGACAACTGTCACCTGTTCTTGCATGCATGTCTCAGAATGATTCCCTAAGAGCTTTCCACTGATATGAATGGCCTAGATTGTCCCAGTCCATAACAGCACATGGAGTCCTGCTGGTATGCTAGATAATAATTTATTAGCTAGATGGAAGATTTTTTCCTCATCTTCTGTCACTGACCTTCAGAAAAAGACATTCCTACTTGCTACAAGGAGAATGTTTATTTTCTCCTCCTATGTTCTCAGTTTAAAAACAATGGGGTTTTTTCACATCCATACATTCTGTGAAGTGCTGCTGTAGGTTCTCAGGTTTGGTAATACCTGGAAGTGCCAGGACTCTGCCATTGTGCTCCTCTGTGTCTGAGCTGCAGGAGTTTGCAACATAACCAACCTACCCATCCAGGGGCTGAGCTGCAGCTGGTCCCAGTGGGATCTGCTGGATAGCCATGTCTGGGAAAGGCCCAAGAGCAGCAGGAAGGTAAAGCTCTGTGCCATAACAGAGGATGTGCCAACAAGCAGAGCTCTTCTGGCATTTGACTCAGTGTATCCAATGTACTGTGTGAAGCAAAGTGAAAGGGTAGCACACAACTAAGATCTGGTAAATGTGTTCACCAAAACTCAAATTGTTTCACAATGGGCAGCATTCCAAGAAGTATCAGCATGATTTCTTTGGAAGGCCTTGGACTGAAGGTTTGATTTCTCTTATACCACCACTGATGTCTTATAGCAACAGATAAGTGCAAAGGACCCCAAGTACTTTTTTCTTTGGGGAGAAACATTTTCTGTAGATAGTATATGGCCACATTAGAAGCTGGCTTTATTAACGAGTGCACAAACTAGGTCTAGCGACAGTCCAGTTCTCTGGATGCCAGCTGATGAATTACTCTTTTTTTTTAACATGGTTCTAGCAGAAGTTCGTCTTGGCATCATAATATTTTTTTACAAATAAGCCCTGTCATTACTGTAGACAGCACTATGGTGCCATGGGAAGGAGAGGAAAGGCTTGTCTCAGAGCTGCACAAATTGATTGATTTTTTTTCACCTCTTCTCATATTTACTGCTTATTTGGGTCATTTCTCAAACTAACACTCAATGCAAAATATAAAAAATAGCAATTACCCTTGTGCAATGTATCTGAAAAAACTTATGAGAAGGACTTTGAAACTGGTTTAAAATACTCAGTTTAAAATAGACAAAGTATTTGCCTGTGTAAGTTCTAAGTAGAGAAGCATTCTTTTCGAAAATTTAGTCTTGTTTCATCATAACTCAGAAAAAAAAGTGCAGTTTCATCTTGTAATCTCGAAGACTTTGATGCATTTTCTTTGATTGCTTGAGCAAAGTCCCCAAGTACTCTAGCCAGATTTTTCTTCAAAAATATGAATACATTTTATGTGTGTAAGAGTTACCAAAATGTTGCTGCTTGAAATATTTACGTGACCTAAAAGTGTAAATCATATTTACACGAACAACTTGAAATTTGGGTGCCTTAATGGGTGGTTAGCATAAGACTTCCCTCCCCTGCTGTGATGAGACAACAGGGGGGAAGGAGAGCAGTTCAGAGCAGTTGTCTTCACACCCCTTTAATCATCTGCCGAAAGTGAGATTGTGACTTTTCTGCTGGGAAGAAGACTGAGACCACAGGCTAATTCCATTTCATGTTAATCAGCAATTTATTATATAGGAACAGCTTTTTGTCTCTCTAATGGGAATTTGCTTTTAGGCAATGTTTTTGCACTGCAAAGTATGATATCCCCTTACTAATATTTTATTTTCCCTTTAATTTGATGCAAATTTGATGTAGAAATGTGCAGTCAGCAGCAAACATGCTTTCCTTTATTTTTCAACTTTCTGCAGGAGTTCTTCATATTTTCTGCAGAGTTGGGAGAAAAATGTGAAGCAATAAGTGAGAAACTGGTGCATCTGGAAGATCAATTGCAAAGTTCCGCCTGCAGAGTCGATGAAGGAGTTCTTCATATCCTTTTCGCTATAGCTATAGATACATATCAATCTCTGTAAGCATGCACATGAGATACTTGCCTTTCAGATTCACATGGAATGCTAGTTCTTAGGGTAGGTTAGATACATTAAGAATGGGAGAATGTATTGTGTCACTGAAATGGGCATTTTTGTGTAGTAAGTCTTCCTATAGTGCATTTTCACTGTGGTCTGATCCAGCTTTAATTGATTCTTTGGAAATTAAGATTGGGCACTGAAAAGCCTTTATTTTACTGTTGTTTGTAATGCTCATATAATTAAATATGTAGTGCACCAAAAGCTGCATAGGTACAAGTGTTCATGCATCTGCATTTTCCAACATTATTTAGCTGAATTAGCTGCTACATTATTGACTCAGACTGTGCATATTGTCACCTGTTGTTTGGGGTTTTTTTCTTTTTTTAAAAAATGGGCAACAGATGCATCATGTGGCATCCTACACATTTTAATCTGCCTCTATCACTCCAATGCAAGTAACCAGATGAAATATTGCACACTATGCACACTTCTGTCCTTTACCTGTCAGTTTTTCTGAAGATTGCTTAACCTTTATGAGGAATTATTTGGCCATTTTTCAAAATTTAAGAGCACAAAGGTTTTTTTCATCTGTAACTTCCATAGGAACAACTTTCATAGAAGAAATTCTGTTCTTCTAAAGAAAGGGTTAAGAAAGTAAGAACCAGTGAAGCTGAGGAAGATGAGAGTACTGAGCTGGTTAGGTTTTAGTAGAGAAGAGGTGCCAATCAAAAGGATCATGAAGAAAAATAGATATGTTCAAGGTGCAGAGATTAGCAGAGAAGCCCTTGGAGGCATCTGAAGGTGAGTAGGGGTGATGATGGTGCTAGAAAGGATTGAGTTCCTGCTAAGAGAAGGTGGACAGTCCTGCAGAGGACAGTTTAGAGAAAGGAGAATAAATAGTGTGTGGAAATACCACTGTGTTTTAAGTAATTTGGCTTCTATTACAAGTAATTGCAAAATTCCTGTCCTAGAAACTTGGTTTCTTTAAAGGTAACAGAAGGATAAAGTGTGAGGGGCAGAGGGAAGTAAGAATGGTGCTGGGGGAAGGGGATTTGCACCAGGGGACAGAAATCCAGTCAGTAATCTGTCACTACTTTAGATGTTTCTTTTCTAAGCGTTTCCATATATACTTAATACACAGAAAGATTATTCAACGTTCTTTTCGTTATATTTGCAGTGTTACATCTTGGTTGCAGTTGTGTTTTCCCAATGCATTTTTTTCAGAGCTGTATGGACATGTCTTGTATGTATGTGTGTGTGCAGAGCATCCAATTCCTTTCTCCCTTACATATTTATCCTCAAACGAGCTTTCTCAGTGGCCCTTATAGAAGAACTCCGAGGGCAGGAGTTATAGATTCTTTGCAGGGGACTTAAGTTACTATTCAAACGGAACTGTCACGTCTGATCATAGTTATACTTTACTAGGTATGGTGAAATAAGCTAGAAAAGTTCATTTTTGGTTCCAGAAGGTAATACACTACATATATGTGAAATAGTAGTGCTTCTTATGTTCTATGGAGTGTGCCTATTTCTTCACAGCTGTTGGCACTGCAAGAGTAAGTTAAAAAACAGAATTAGTAATTGAAAATTTCAGGAGAGTTGTAGATTAGTCTCATTTTAAGCCACAGTTTTCTGATAGAGATCTGACTTCCTCTATCAGTGAAATTCAGCTCATGTTATCTAAATACAGAAATGCACAGTGTGTGATATCCTGGTCCTAGAAAGACCATCAGTCACAAAATACAAAACCATGTTTAAAACATAGGGACGTACAAAGAAGCAGTTCAGCAATTCAGCTAACCCTTCATTAACATTCAGTTGCTATTTCAGAGGTAGTCCAGGTCATTGTGCATAAAATGTTACCATCTGGTACATGTAATCACTGTGCTGTACTTCAAAAAGGAATGAGAAAAATAGCTACCACAGTGCTACAGACCTGTAGATTTTCTGAAATATATATAAAGACTGCTCAGTGCCTATAAAATTAGCTTTCACTCATTGGTAACTTGCCTGTATTGCAGGAACTAGCACTAAGATAAGAGACAATTAGCCTCAGTAGTAGAACTTATTTAATAGATGAATCTGTTGTTTGCATGGTAATCTCTTTGATTTTAGATAAAACAATTTCCTATCACAGATACTGGACAATCATGCAGTCTTCATTAAAAATCTGTAGAATTCTGAGACCAGGAGCATAAAGACCTGAAATAGTAATGAAAGCAGGATAAATTTTTCCAAGTCCATTCACTGGTTGTTTTCACCCTTCCCATATTCTTCCCAAAACACTGCCTTATGCATAAATGTTACAAAATGTATTAGGCCAAAAATGTCACTGGGGCCTTCACAGATGTAAATTAGTCCTGTGGTCTGATTATTAAAAGACTTCCAAAGACTCCACTGAGAAGAATAAATTCCTGATGCTCTCGAGCCATTTGCCAATGTTTAGTGTGTGTCATAGCTTTGATTAATAATTAAGTTTGTAATAGAAGAAAAAAACCAGATGTCATTGTTTTTCATTCTATGTTTTGATGGCATAGCACACTTAAGTCAACCATGCTGCTCATTGTAAGTGCCAGCACGACCTGAAAAAAGGAGAAATCCTATGATATTTCCTGGCCCTGAGTATAGGCACAGACACACTTGCAATTCTAATTTATTGTTTAAATCTTACAAAAAAACCACTTCTATATAAAAAGCATCAAACAATAAGGGCATGGGACTGGATGTTAGAGTTCTCTGTAGCACTATGACATATTTGCTAAATTCTATGTAGTATAACCAAATAAGCCTACAAAATATTCAATTATGGTTGATCATTAATGAGTATATGAAAACACTCCACATCATTAATTGGAAAAACCAAAGGATGAGAGGTGACTCATTGTGGTGTCTGCAGAGCTGATGAGAGGTGTTACTTTCCTGACAGTAAAGGCCTGGAATTCCCACTAAAATTAAATGGAGCCTATATTGCAATTTCACAGTAATTTTTTGTTCTTAATTAGTAGTTACATTTTGATAGACAACTTGAATGCATATAATAGTTTCTCTTGGTGGAAATGCTTTCTTGGAAGAAAACCTGGCTGTAGTATTATTACAAAAACAATCTCCTTCCTTACTCTAAAACAGGCATTTTAATCAGTTTTTTGAAAACAGAATTTTGTGCCTAAACATTCACTAAATGTCACAGGTCACTTTGCTAACCCTTCACCTTTATCCTGTGGCAGGCTCCCATACAAGTCTTGTTTTACACTAGAGCAGTTTTCAACAGAATCACGTAAAATTTAGCCCTTTCTGTAGCTCAGTGAGGAATCTGACTCTGGGTGAACATGTAAGAGATTTTGGGATCCTCCAAGAGTCAGAGGTGGCAATGGCACCCTCTTTGATTTTATTTTAGATGACATGAGGGTGAGCTCTTCCCACTGTGTGTCACACAGAGAACATGGTTCCACTTGAACAGTTTATGCTGTGACAGAGGTAAGTCAGTATATTTCCACCCAAGTGCTACGACTTCTTTGCCTTCCATTTTCTGCTGGAATGAGCAATTTGAAACTAGCTGATATTCAGACCACTGAAGGGTTCTTTTTTTCAATGTGTAGCAGTCATTCTGTTGCGGTTTTTTGTTTAGTAGTGTTTGAGGGAGTATTTTGGGTTTTGCATGGGAGGGGTATTATAGAAATAACATTCATGGATATGAAGGAGGGCAACAGTAATCAAGGGGGTAGTTGAGAAAATTCCAGTTGGTTGCACTACTGCAAATATCCCTGTATTTTGTAAGGAGAAGTGATGGATTTCCAAAAGCCATTTTGCTTTCTTGCTGTGACACAGCACACAGACCTCAGAAACAGTAGGGACTTGCTTAGTGTCTTTCCTTTGCTCCGAGAGTGCTCTTCAAAAAGGCCAAACCCAAGTCATTCAAAAAACTGACTGAATTGTCTTGGCTCTTCACTGGTCCTTTGGCATGCAGCACACACAATCAAAGAACTGTTTAGTTGGAAGTGACCTTTTGAGATCATCTGGTCCAACCGCCTGCTCAAGCAGGGTCACTAGAGGAGGTTGTCCAGGATGTTGTCCAGTCAGATTTTGAATATCCCAAAGGATGGACACTCCACAACCTGATTGTGCAAAATTGTCCAGTGTTTGACCACCTCCAAACAAAAAAAAAAAATTTCCATGTATTCAGATTAAATTTCCTATTTTGGAATTTCTCTCTGCTGCTTCTTGTTCTGTCAGTGGACGAAAAAAAGTCAGAAGAGTCTGGCTCCCTTTTCTTCATTCCTGCCTTTCAGCTGTTTACACACAGCAGTAGTAGCCCATGAGCTTTCTCTTCTCCAGGTTGAAGAGTCCCAGCTCTCTCAGCATCTGCTCAATTAAACTGGTCCTGTGCTGGAGTCATTCCAGTAACTCCTCTTTTATTGTGGAACCCACAACATCCAGATGGGACCTCAGCAGTGCTGATTAGGGTGGAAGGATCATGTCCCTCTGCCTGCTGGCCATGTTAATCCAGCACCTTTGCCTCAAGACACGCTGCTGGTATATGTACAGTTTATTGTCCACCATGACCTTAAGGTCCCTTTCTGCAGAGCTGCTTTCCAGCTGGCTTAGCCCCTCCATGGGTGCTGGTGTCTGGGATTAGAAGTGACACTTGCAGTTAGGTGGGACATTGAGCTGAGCTTCTGTCTGCAGCCACTGTAGAGTTTGGCTTTTGGAAACAAGCAGAATAGTTAACCAGATTAAAAGCAAGAAAAGACCTAACCAAAAATCGCTTTCTGATTATTTCTGTTCTTCAAGAACTAATTTCTTCTTCAGATGTCAGAAAAATGCAGTTACTTTCCAAAATCCCATTGGCCCTTAGGGCAGTAGTAGTCCTTCATTGTCCTTCCAATGTCTTTTATCTTATAATATGTACTCTTAGTTTCTAACCTTTCCTATAGGAAGGCAACTGATTGATAGTATCTTCTTTTTGTCTCTTTTTCTTAAACATCTGGGCTGAGATCAGAAGCTGCATTTGAGCAAAATGATCCCATTTTTTCCAAAACTTAAGTAAGTCTCTATTGTAATTTGATCTGCTTTTTATCTGCTTGCAAATCATGGGCTCTGAGATGATGCTCAAGTTTTTCAAAGAGGCAAAGTCAAATAGGTGAAAAGCTTCAAGCAAGACAATGTTAGACCTGCAGCATTGTTGAATATGGGTTGCATTTGTGTGAATATGGGTTGTACTTGTTCCCAAGTACTTTAATTTATTACTTATTTGACATTGTGGAGATTTTTTCAGTTTTCAGAGGAAGATAGCAGAATCAGAAAATATTCCTAGTTAGAACTTGTTTTCACTCCTGCCTTGGATACTGGCTCAATATTTGCAGCACTGGATAGAGAATTTAAGCATGAAGGACACATTTGCATATGGACCCATGCAAAACTGTTTCTTTGCATTTTTAAAATGGGTGAACCTGTTTATCCAGATATAACCTGTGTGTAGATAGAGGTGCCATGCTCAGCCATATACCATATATTTGTCTTAGCTATAGAGGCTGAGTTGACAGTTACCTGTCTACATATGATTGTGGTGTTATTTATGAGGTTATTGGAATTTGCTGTACTTAGACTATGCAGTCATCTTTTTTTGTTGCTCCATCTTTCTGTTGGTTAACAGGTTTTTTTCCTGTCTTCCTTATTTTCTTCCATCCTTTAAGATTTCTCATTCACTTTCACTGAAACATTTCAATTTTGCTTTTTCTCTCTACCTGAAAAGAATTTTTTAATTGTCTGGGATATTACAAGTAACAGCATGTAGTCAGAGACTACACATCAGAATTAATTAAACTTCAGAAGGTTTATGGTGTTCATGGACTGAAGAATTTATGTTTACCAGTTAGGTTTTCAGCAGAGCCTCATGATTAAGTTGCAGAGGGGTGGAGAATACGGAAATTAGAAGAGGATAATAATATTTCTGACTTCAAAGAAGATGCAGAGCATAATTAATTTGTCCTTGTACAGTGTTTTGTGATCCTGGGATAGGAGAAGCTTTGTGTGTACTGCTACTACTTGTAATCAGAGACAGAAGTCCTTTAGATTAACAGAGCTGTCCAGAAATTAGAAATATGCATGAACATATTAAGAGCAAAACATCATAGCAAATGCATGCAAAATACACAAAGATGAAATTTTGAGGAATTGGTATCAGAATCAAAAGCAGCCAAAACTTTTCAAAGACATAATAATTGCTGCCTGAAAGAACCATGGTTGATATAGCTTTACCATGGTCCAGTCACAATTTTTCAAACATAGCAGCTTAATTTTTACAGTTCACATAACCTGAGGCCATCTTTTTTTCTTGACATTGCATTGGCATTGGGGTCAAGTAAAACAACATTTCCTAATGTATGAGCTCTGCAAAGGATAAAGATTGTCCTTGTGCGTTGTCCTTTCTGTGTGTTGTACTTTTGAAACTGAGTTGTTTCAGTGTCATCCAGTTTCAATTCCCTTGAAGTGAAGTTCTGGCATAATTTGATGATATACTGTGAGAAATGAACCAATTTCCATCTTTTGGGGTCTTTACCCTTCAGCCATACCTTTCCAGGAGGCCTCAGTGGGGATGGGATGGGCCCTAGGCTTCATTCACAGACTTGGTCATTGGTTTACCATTTCAGTAGGATCTGACTTGCCCCTCCTTGCTTTCTTCTTCACATAGAGTAAGCTATAATAGAGGATAAAATTGGTTGTCTCATTGAGCTACACCCAGTCCTTGCACTTCCAACAGTGGATAGTGTTGCTGATTTAAGATTATCAGCAGAAAGGCCAGTAATAGGCCATATTGGTAGTACAAACTTATTCCCAGTCATATCACGTAAAGTTGTACTGCCCAGGAAGCTTAGCCAGTTAAAGGCTTGTGCACATGTCAATAGTTGCTACTCCGAGACTGTCCTACCTTCATCTGCAAGTCTGTTCTGTGCTGCACCCCTTGTTGCCACCACCTGACACCCTCCCTCTTGTCATTGTGGATGAAGCTGGGGAAGGAGGGAAGTGGAAGGTCTCTTTCTGAGCCATTAACCATCAGTTTCTTCCTGAATTCATCACAGGAACCCTGAACTAAACAGAGGAAAATAAATGTGGAAAACTCTTTCTTAACCAAATGAAGCATTTTATTTTATTTTATTGGATACTTTTCAGGTGGCCTTCTTCCTTTTAATGCACAACAGTACGACCCTGTTACTGCCCTCTTTGCTTTTCAACTTGTTCAAAGCATTCCCTGTGGAGTCTTGTATAGCTTCATATTTGTGTGTTCTGCACTATAATTATGATGATAATTCAGCTAACATGAAAGCTCTCTGGAGGTAAGTGTAGCAGAAACACTTTCTCTGCTATAATTTTCCTCCTTCCCTCAATTCCCACCCCACCTTGCATAGCACACGTTGGGCTCACTAATGCCACACAAGCTGTGGTCACTCAGCATTTATTTCAGACTGCTCCTTCTGCTGTGTTGCCTTCTCCTGGGATCTGATCCACCCAGGTCTGCGTCTCTGGTGTAAAAGCCCACCCTCCATCCATCAGGGAACTCACATCTAGTGCTGCTGCCTCCATGGTACACAATATTTTTTGTCTCTCTCCTTCCTTCCTATGAGAACAGTATCCAAGCAGTATCCCCCATCCCCTCCCTTTTTTAACTGCTAAATAATGCTACTTGAGAGCTTGAGTTTGCCTGCATTTTTCTTTTGCTAGCAAGTGTGAGAAATTTATTAATATTTAATCCAAACAATTTGGAAGAAGTTGAAGCTACAATTAGATAGCCATGGCCATCTGTTGTGAACAGCAGAACAAGAATGTACTTAATAACTTGGAAAGAGAAAAGGGACTGCCAATCACCTATAGATTATTCCTTAATAAAGCTTTCACAGTCTCTGCAGAGGGAGATCCAGGTGGTGAAGGAGACACTCCAGACCGTGCTGGTGCAACTTCAGTCAGCCAAGGAGGCAGGAGAAGAAAAGGCTGGAGACTTCCTCTGTGACAGCTGGTGTCCAGGAAAACAAGACTTGAAGGAATAATGAGCAGAAAGAGCTGGTAGGATGACATTAATTCACAAAGGGCTGCTTTTAGTAACTGAATACTGTTTTACTAAGCCTCAGGGATCTCTTCTCTCCCCTGCATAACTAATAACTAAATCAATTATGGAGAAACAGAGCCTGGAGGTCTATCATCAGAAGTATGCTACGCAGCCTCACATGTTTTGGCACAGATTGGGAAACAGCTTTCAGAGCAGAGCAGCTCCTGTAAATGTGTAGATTACAAATTGATACATTTCAAGTGAGTCTGCAAAGTTGCCTTTAATGTCAGTAAAGTGTTCTCCTTGAAGGCTCATAAACTCTGTCTTCATCTACTCATGGATTTTTTTCCCCCCGATTTAAAAATGCAGGATTAAAGCTGGAACATCTAGTATTTCTTGGAAAATAGCTCTAAGAATAATAACTTTCTTTTTCCCCCTTTGGCTTTAACAGCTTTCTTACACTGAATGTATTTTCACATTCCTGCCAATAATTAAATCAATAGGGTGAAATTCAAGCTAACCATGTTCTTTCAACTGAAATTTGGACCTCATTTTCTCTGTGGTATTAAGTACAGTGGAGTTAACTAACAGCAGCCCCTATAGGAGTAGTTTAACTCAATTTATTTAGGTATTATTATAAACTTTCTTTAGTATTTCAGGGGTTGTAAAGCAAAAAAAATGTCTATATTGGTGTTTGGTGTTGCTTATATTTAAACATTGTATGAACAATAAATCATTAAAGTCTCATTGTAAAGATTACTACCATTACTTTGATCTTCCTTGTAAGCTTCAGAAGGAATGCAGATTTTTTTGCAAGACATGTATGTCAATATACACACATGCATAGATAAACATGTATTTTTATAGGAAATAAAAGCAAGACTTAACTGAAGCCAACAGGATAATTGTTCAAAAGAATGAATGTCTTCAAAAATTCATGTGTACTTTTACTTTTATACCAGTATATGTCTGATACCATAAAAAATTCTGTTGCAGAGGGAGATTTAAAAAAAAAAAACCTTAATTTTTAAAAATACAATAGAAAATGTCTTGCAACTCAGTACTGTACTTTTTTGATACTGTTTTTCTGATATTTTTAGAATTTCTCTTCTACATCAATTACTCATTTTATAGCCATGTTGTGTTTTTGCAAATTTTGAAGGTCATTGGACCACTTTCCCACTAAGATCCTGTTCATTTTTTGTGTGTTTTAGTGCTAGTTGAAACTTCTACCTCAGTGTTAAGTACAGAAGGAGGGAGGAAAAGAGGTGCCAGGCAGCTGAGACATACAACAGGATTATAATTGCCTTCAGGAGCATGGTTGTCAAACCAGGGCAGCAGAGTTCAGGTGGTTTCTATACTCATCAGATCCTCAGGGTTGAATTACAACCCTGTAATTCAGAACATGGTTGACTTTTCTTATTGAGTAATTATACAGGCCAGCAACCATGTTGGGTAAAGACTCTTGGAGCTCCAGCTTGCCTGGACTCTGATACTCAGTTCCCTAATGGAGACTTCTTGCTGTTCTGCTTGACAAGTTTATCTCTCCATGTCCCTGTTCAACACCTACCTCCCCACCACAGCTGTGGCACTTTCTGAAGCTCCCCTGAACAGATGAACAAGGTGTTTGCCTCCAGCTCAAGGCAGGAGACAAGTGCAGGTGGCACCTTGATATTCAGCCCATGCCAGAAATCACTCGTGGAAGCCCACAGGAGTTCAGGTAAACAGCAAAAAAGAGCACACTGACAAGACACAGCTCTTAAAGCTTTCTTTAACACCCATAAAACTCCCTGAGGTTCAATACCTCAGAGGGCCCAGGTACTGCATTTCCAGTGAGGAGCATTTCTATAGGACCATGAGGACAGTCCAGAGATGAGGGCCAGTACACTGAACTAAGACTGTATGACACGCCACTCTCCCATCCTGTGGAGTTTTGACCTTTCAGTACTTAGTGCCTGCAATGTAGAGTTGTTAGGTCCTAGAAGTGCCTTAGAGCCAGGATCAGCTGTAGCTGAACCATCAAGTCTGCCTCCTTACAGCAGCAAGGGCTCAACAACAGGAATAGGACCCAACCATCACAGGGGCAGGAGAAGAGCATCCTCATTCCCACTAGAAAGGTTTCTTGAAGACATTCCCATTCAATTAAAAACGTGTGGCTTTTGTGTTTCAAAGCTTCAGAGCACCACTGCATTTTAATAAAAACTCAACTTAGGCAACCACTCTAATAAGACACTGAATTTCTAAGGAGGAGGGAAACTGAATCAGTCGTCATTCATGCTATGTTTGTATCTGTTAACATCTATTTTATATGTAACTACTACTACTTTAATTTATTGTTCCATTAACTTCACTGCTTGTTGTTGGAAGTTAGAGCCAGTAACCATCCCTTTTCTCAGACACATTTGATAATAAGCATACTTTTAAAAAAAGGTATACTATGCAATGTATCCACTGCCTTTTTTCTGTGAATAAAAAACTTTCAAATAAAGAGAAGTATGTTTTTAACTAACCCAATGTCTGTTTGCATTCTGTGCAGTCTACAACATTTTAGAAATTTCATTGCAGGGAGTGGAGGAGAGAAAAGGAGAAGGAAACCATGTGTGTGACTACTATTGTGCTGCTGACAACAGTAATTCGTCTGCTTGGGGTAGTCTATGATGCCTTTTGAAAGCAGTCTAAAGACAAATTCAAGACTAAAGTCTGACAGCAGCATGTAGCTCTTTTCAGTACGAGAGGGAGAAATAAGTATCACACAGTGAACTGTACACACAGGTAAAACCTGCACTTGGGTCCCAGCTTGACTCAGTCCTGTTGTGCAACTGAATCCTGCCTGCTCTCCCTCAGTTTCTCACCCATGGATCAGGGCTGAAGGACAAGCAGTGACTGTGCATTGCCTACAGCAATATCTGAGGTCAAAGTTATGCTCTTACACACATTCATTGCCATGATGAGAGGTAGGAGAGTGTATATAGTGTCCCAAAGACCAGTTTCATACATCCTTGCTACAATTCTCAGTTCTGGGCAGACTGCTCTCCCACCACCTGCAAACAATGAACATCTCCAGAAAGAAGTTCCTTTCCTTCCCAGGTCATGTCCCAAAAGATTTAAAGACTACATAGGCAAATAAGGCTTTATGTGATTATCTTCTGCCACAGGAAAAGAATAGTAAAATAATTTAGATTAAGACCTTAAGACTGAGCTCAACCATTCACTCAACATTGCCATGCAAGTCCACCCATAAACCACATCCCTAAGTGCCACATCTACACATCTTTTAAATACCTCCAGTACTGGTGACACCACCACCTCCCTGAGCAGCCTGATCCAATACTTGACAGCCCCTTCAGTGAAGAATTTTTTTCCTGATATCCAACATTATCCTCCCCTGGCACTTAGAGTGTATCTTCAGGGCATTTCCTCTTGATCCTGTCACTTGTTACCTGGCTACAGCCTCCTTTCAGGGAGTTGTAGAGATAAAGTCCCCCCAGAGCCTCCTTTTTCTTCAGGCTGAATACCCCCAGCTTCTCCTCATCAAATTTGTTATCCAGACTCTTCACCAACTCCCTTGCTCTTCCAGAGCACACACGATGGACTGCTCCAGGACAGCTGCAAGATGAGGAAAAGTAGCTTGCCTCCAGCAATCCCTTGCATGTGCTTTGTAGGAGGAGTAGTTAATTTTGTTGAATATACCCCCCTCTGTGTACAAACATGCTCTCAAGGGACTAAAGACTAAAGCAAGGAGAAGAGAGCACTCCAAAGGGTGTTCCACTCAGCCTAATATTTCTTTTCACAATCAATTAGCTAATCCATTATTTCTAAAGCATGACAGCTCAGGCTTTTGCTATCATTACTTGTTAAATCAAGATAAGTGCCTATTTTCTAGAGCACTGGAGAAGGCAGTTCAATAACGGGTCCCAGATAGGCAGTAGTGCTGGAGAGAGCTCCAGGGTGAGATTAGAATAATCCTCATGTATCCTCTTAGTTCACTATCCTATTAAAAATGAGGCTGGGACCAAGAGATTTTTTTTTCAGCCTCAGAGATTAACATGCTACAAAGAGGCTCTAAAATAAAATATTGGATATTCTTCTGTACTGCTAAAGATGATAGAAGTTTCTGGAGAAGCATTAAAAAATAATAAGAAAAAAGAGCCAGTAAATAAAGGAAATTCTGCCTGAACCTGAAAAGCAGCCAAGCCAGCACACTAAAGCATTTCTCTCAAATTTCTAATGAAGACTTGGAAGAACATCTGGGGTTGAGTGAATAAGAAATGTTTGAGTTGTGCACATTCATGGTATTCTGTCACACTTTTCCTGTTTCCTTATCTGGAGGAGCAGTGTCTATGGGAAGGGGTTGTTGGGGCGTTGTCAAAGACACATAATGGCAATACAACACTAGAGTATTTGTTCTTGGAATCACCTGCAAAGCTGAATAAATAGTTTATAACAATAAGCAGCCATACAGGAATACTAAGTGGCTAGAGAGATGGAATATTAAACTAGTCAGGCCCAGGTAGGAGACACATGATAGATCTCATTGGAAAAATGGAAAATTAAGAGACCTTTCAACAGTGATGATCCAGTTTACAAGAAGAAAATTACCTTGAATTTATTACTTATATTACAATGAGACTTAGAAACACCAAAGAAAAGACCTCTTTGTTTTCTTGTCAAAGTAGGCTTAAGATTTTGTCTATCAGCTCAATCCCAAAACTTAGTTTTGTGCCCACTCTTATGTTTCCCTGTAGCAGCAGCTCCAGGGCAAGGCTCGGGAGCAGCAGCAGGGAGCCAGGCACAGCTCTACAGGTAGAACTTCCGAGCTGCATCACAATTTACTCCTTTACTTTCAATAATAGGAGCTCCTGGAGTAGCAGCTGACTGGTTAATTCAGGTGTTTTCCTCACTTAGATGGGCAACACTGAAGAGCAAGAACACGGCATTGCATCTGTACACAGCACAGACAAGATTTTATGAGCACTGACAACTCTGCTGTGCCCCTACAAAGTAAAAGCAAGCGAGGTTTCAGAAAAAGAGATACAAGAACCTCTTTGGACATTAGGGCTAGCTAATAAATGTTGCAAGAAAGAGCTAATATAAGTTGCAAGAAAGACCAACACAATTCCTTGCCAGCTAAAGCCCAAAGTGTGAGCCACTTATGTCCTTAAGTATTTACATGGAGAAAGATTTGCAATGCCTACAGGTTGTTTCATCTAGCAGAAATCACAAAAAAAAAAAGAAAAAAAAAACAACAGGATATTTTTTGGCAGGGAGAGTAATTATCCAAGGAGATATTTTTTCCCCAGACATTGTGAATAAAGCCCTTCTGCATCTCAGATATAATGCACTTGACTCAGAAAACACCTCATTCAGTGTTATACAGCCTGCTTGATACCTGTAGAACTGAGGAATAGTCACAGCGCTCTACCTTAAATATATGCATTTTCCTTACTAGCTTAAAAAATATTTAAAATAGAGGCACAGAAAGAAGAAATGCTTTCATAAAATATTTTTAGCTCATAGGTGGAGCTGGAGGACAGGACAGCTGGATGTCAGCAAGTAGGGAAAGCCTCTTTACCCTCTCTCTGATCTTGACCTTAGCTCAAAAGGGCAAGTGAAACCAAATGCTAGGAAAGGCCTTCTTGTAAATCTTTCCCAGGAAGCAAAGGCTGAAGCTATTACAAAATGCTTCACAGCCCAGCTAGGGAGAAACCTAGGGTTATGAGCCAAATGTCTTCCCTCCCAGGTGCAGGCTGTTGAAACGGGCTTGGGAGCTAGGGACACATGGCAGTACCAGGGAGCACAGGCCACCAAGGCTTGGTGGCCAAGGAGCAGAGGCAGTGCTACAGCACTTGGACAGCACTGCTCATCATCCTCTGCAACAGAGAAAAACCCAAAAAAACCCAACCAGCACCAAGCCATCAGGCACTGCTTGTCTTGGCTGGTAGTGCTGATCAATACAATGCTGCTTGGTTTTGTTAAATGAGAAAGAAAAGGTGAAAAGAACACCCTGCCTCTCACAGCCATGAGTGATTTGTCATTGCTAATTTTCTATAATGAACTCTAGCAAGTGAAACCAGTCTCTCCCCATTAATCCTGATGGGAAATGTTTCTTGTCTGTCTTCTCATCAAGTACCCCAAATTCCTAGAATGAATATATGCTACAGCTGTACCAAACACCCAGCTGTCCTTGGAACTTCTCTCTAGTCTTGTGAACTGAAGGCAGCAACACAGAGCAGCTCTTCCAGCACAGTAATACTCCCTGGTTATGACATGGGAACAATAAAGCATTACATTATTTCCTTCTATGTGTGGAGTTTTTATTATCCTGAATTAGAAATGTAATATAGATTGGGTTTACCATACTGGGGAATAAAGGAAAAAAAACCCAAACTAAAACCCCATGAGCAATGCTGTGCTCTGAAAGAGAAATAAATCACCTGGTTAATGTCTCATGTCCTGGAGCCTTATTTCTTGGGCTTTAGGAAGTTCTTCCCACAAGATATATTGAGGTCAGCAGAACAATAACTTAGGGATTTCTTTATTCACTTCCCCCATAAATTGGTAACAGAGCCTTCTTATCTTTTGCAAGAGATGTTAGTAAGCTTGAAGTTTTGCCTCAAACTCTTAATGGTTACTGGGTTATGGGAGGTGTTATTTAGCTCTAGGGCTTGAATTAGTAGAAGAAAAAATTCCTAATTCCTGTGCACAGACAGTCTAAACTGACCAAACTAAGCAAAGTGTCTGATGTCTTACAGCCAGGAGCTCCCAGAGTGCTTATCCTTTTCTCCAGTCAGTCCACCCCGAGGTAAAGGCTCAGGCAAACACATGTGCTCCACATTCGTCCCTCTAACACCTTTAACATATGGTTTATGCATGTCTTAAGTGGTGGACTGATTTGAAAGAAAGGAGCAAATTCATCCTGGAATTCAAGGCTTTTTCCCCACTGCTGGTAGTCATCTTTTCATTTCAGCTTTCCTCTTTGATCTCCCTACACAGCATCCTGCCTCTGCCATGGGCTGGCACATCAGCTCTGGGACACGGGTGGTGGTGGCAGTGCTCACCCCTGCCCTCAGCACATCCCCTCCCCTCGCACACATCCTCCATGCCCGAAAACAAACACAGCCCAGATGCTTTACCCTCACTCCTTTGGGTCAAAGCCTGATGCACAGAGGAGGCAGGCATGCTCGCCAGGAACTGAGGATCCCCAGGGCTCAGGTCAAAGGGAGCTGTTTTCATCCAAGTCTCACACACATTTGCTTCTTGAGAGGTTGAGGCAGAGAGCAGAGCCCTTTGTCACCAAAACTGTCTACTAATCTTCTCCCTATCACTGCAGAAATCACTGGCAGAACACCACCAGACAGGCAAGAAAGTTTAGTTCCACTGGTAGAAATAGGAGACAGAAGGTACATTTGGGCAGGCATTGAGGGGCTTGCCCCAGCAGCTCCCCCAGAGGAGTTAATCTCATCACAGAATCACAGGAGGAGCTACAGGACCCTGTCAGCACCACATACACTTGAGCTAGGAAGCCCAGGACCTCACAGGGGATTATCAGTTATAGTGGTACATTCACACACCTTCCCTCCCATCTTTGCAGGGGCTAAGCAAACTCATCTGCCTGAAGATACAACAAAAGCAAATTCAAAAGTCAAAGGTAACCTGGATCTCCATCTCCACCCTACCAAAGCTGGGCTGTGTGAGCATGAGCTTTCAGCACTGTACCAGCCTCAGCTGGAGTTAACACATCAGTGCTGGGTGATTACTTGCAGCTCAGTTAGTGATCATTAGAGGCTTTAGAGAAAGAGGAGAGATGAACCTCTCACACCTGGTCGGTGACTCCAAACTGTCCCCAAATTAACAATTAGAAGTGCTGCCCAGTGCTGAAGGGCAGAGGTCCTGGTCCCTCAGGGCTTTTAAGCACATCAGTGATTTTGAGAATGTAAACCTAAGGCTCCAGTAAATTTTACCAATGTCCTTAAAATAAAAACATTGCATGCTGTCTAGGCTGTCCAAGGTCAGCTTTCTGGTGACTTTTGCTTCACTAATGCTAGGATGAAACCCACGTGCCTCGCTGGTTTTTGTGAACCCACCACTCACCAGTCAAGAGGCAGGTCTCCTGACCATACTGTGGGGACCCTCTAGGCAAGGATGCACCATGCATCAGGCACAAGATGTTCAGACCCTTTCTTTCATGTATGTCTCTAACTCTGGACACCAGGTAGGTTTGGGAAACACCTACAGTGCTTCAGTGAGGCTGGGGGTAATTAAAAAAGGCATCATGGTCCTCTGCAGTTAGGCAGGGCTTTGCATAGCCCTGGATTGATATAGAGGAAATAAAACTTGTGAGACATCCATCGCCCATGAAGCATTTGACATAGGAAAACGCAGAATCTGTGTGACACACAGACTGCAAAAGTCAGCACTCACTAGAAGACAAGACTTCCCTTGTGACTTGGTGACAGGATTTCAACATATGCTGTTGCAAATATCAGTGGGCCACTGAGTGCTGCTTAATTCTCACCCAGATTGAATAAATTGCCCCAGAAACTCTCAATCAGTGGCTAGGAATTTACACCAAGAGTCAAGAAGAGGTGGAACAACGTGTCCCATGCAATTTGGGGATAAAAGTAGGACTCGATGGCTTTTACTGTACCCCACATGGAAGAACAGTGTTGCTCTGTATCTGGGAGAGAATGAGTTTCAGCAGGAGCCCCTAACACGGATGCATTCAGCAAGCATCCCCTTACTCCAGCTTCAACTACTCCCCCAAGGGCCTGATACTGATTTTCAGCTGCTCTTTCCACCTTCTGGTGTCCTCTGGAGACCTTGCCTCCTTCTTCAGGTTTCCCCTTGCAGATATAGACCTTCTCTAGCAAAGGACAATGTATAAGAACTTATATGAACAGTTGCCAAAAGGAGAGCTTCTCCTGCACTTAAAAATAAGCATTCCCTCTGTCTTCTAAGCTAAAGACTGGGTCTTAAACCAAACCCCATCTCCCCTACCAGGCATCATTTGCAATCTGACAACTTTAAAACATAAGGAATAGCTGAATCTGAGGAAGTGGGGGGAGAGAGATGACTAGAAGATCTACAGAGGTCCCTTTCAACCACAACTATTCTGTGATAAGAGGGGGGGGAAAAAAAATCCAAGAAAGAAAACTGCACTACTTTGTTGCGTTTCAGATCTGCCAAGTGTTCCCTGTCACTTCTAATCACAAGTCAAAGTAATCCTTTAAGAGGGTTTGCTGGAGGGAGCATTAAAGTGTGCAGGATCATATGGAGTTCTCCAAGGAGAGTCACAAAGTGGTATCAGGAAAAAAATGCAGGCAAGAGGCACACCACTGACACTGCTCCAATGTTCTGCTATTAAAATGCTAGAGAAACCTGAGATTAGACAGACACTGACACAAGTTTCTTGTAATAGCAACCAGTAAGTGCATTTCACTTCCAAATTGCATCTTTATGAGTGGCACTGACCCAAACATAAGGTTTAAGCCCAAGTAAAAAATTACAATTTACTTTTGGAGTAACAGCTGAGCTGCTTAAGGAAGCTTGACCTAAGGCGACAAGAAGATAGAGTTCCAGTGTGTGCAACCACACCCCTTCAGCATCTGAACTCTGCTTAGGATCCTCATGTGCATTTACCCTTTGAAACTGGTATAAGATGGTCCTCTCTAAATTAATCTCTTTTGTGCTCTTAAAATAACAGGAATGAAGACATTTGACACAGAAACTCTGCACCAGAAGGTAGGCAGTGCAGCAGTAAAGTAAAAGCCTGGATCTTTCTGTTCAGGGACTTCAGCATTTCAAGGTCGCAGCAATGACATAATTGGATTCACTAAAAAAATATTCCATCTTCGTTTTTATTTATTTATTTAATATTTCATCCAAAACAATGCTGTGAACATTTTCTCCCTGGCTGAAACCTTCTCGCAGGTACATTGACCAAGATGAAAAGCTGCATCCAAGTGTGGAAAGAACCCAAAAAACAATGGCTGCCCACCACTTGCCTGCTCTGCACAGGGACCTCCTGCTCAAAGGGTTTCCCCCACCTGCTGCTCATTTCTATTCTGCACCCCACATTGGAGGCACCTTTGTCACTACCTTCTTATCCTCTCTCCTAGTTGATAAAATGAGTAGCATACCAAGATGCTGCTCAGTCCAAGGCAGAGAACCCTCCATGGCACCCACTCAGGGGCAGGAATAAGGAGTTTGCCATTCCTGCCGCTGTGTCTCATCAACTTCATACTGAGAGGGGGAGGGAGGTCCTGTCTCACCAATGACCCACCAAAACCAAGAGACGTGAATGAAGTGATTAGTAAACTTCAGTGCATTGGCAGATACACCACATTTCATGCAGCAGTCAGGGACAGATTGTCTAGATAAGGGCAAGATAATCAGGACTGGTTGGCAGACTGCAATTCCCTCTTTGTAGGGCACAATATCCAAACCACAGGGCCATTTCCCTTTGATACTACTAATTTCTATCTGCATATAAAAGACCCTGTTTTCATCATGACATGGGCTAATTAACTGATTCTGACATAGTAATTAGCTGGTAAAAGTAGGTCGACATTTTCTTACTTAACATAAATGCTGTAGTTCTCGTGCCAGGGAAGCTTCTGAATGTGACTGGGCAGCCTCGCTGCACTGCACTTCTCCACAATGCCAAAGAGCAGCTGTGCACAAAGTGACAGGATGCTCTGCATGAGCAGATGCAAAGGGTCACAGTAGGACTAGGAAAATGTCCACATCTGCCTCAGAACTCACTCCACTGTTGAGCCAAGTCCTACTTCAACACATCAGACGTGTTTTATATGAAAGCTCTGGCACATCCATAGCTGTGTCAGATGATGCTTAGCCAGTTTTAAAGTAGCTCTGTGATTCTAGAAGCCTGTTTTGACCATAGCTATGTCACAGCAAGTGGTGCCAAATAGCCTGCAGAGAAGGAATAACAGTTCTGTTGAGCCCCACTGAACCAGGGAAAGGATGCACATCCCTAGGAGAGCTGGCAAAGCAGCATTGCACATGCCATTTTGAACCACAGATATCAGCTTACTCTGCAAATGTGATGGAGTTTTAAATCTCAAATACTCTACACAACATGATATTTCTCCTCACCTTCCCCCTCCTCCCCCCACCATTCCCCACCCTCAGGACCATATTTCCCTCCTCTCTAGTTCCAGCTTGGAGACTTCTAATGAAATCTTAGTAACTCTCTTAACTCCTTTGTGAGCAGCAGGAAAATAGTATTGAGGAACAGTGTCTTCTGCTCAGAACAGCTGCACTCTGTGGCTGAGACAAAGAGAATGCTCTATTTATTATTAATTATTTTATTTTTATTTCTTAACTTTGTCAGGATAAGGAATACTGACTTTCTCGGAGCAAGCCAAAGCGAGCTATCCCTCTTCAACACCCATCAGTCCACACACTCTGAACTGGGTCCAGTTGTGGTTTTGTTAAGTCCAGGAGAGGAAGGCAGGGCCGTCTGCCTGCACCCCTCTGCTGGGTGTCTGGCAGCTGGACCAGTCTAGGTATATCTGTCTCTTCCCTTTTCCCGTACCTCTCACTAGAGGTACTGAATCCCAGTGCCACCAAAATCAATGGCAATTTACAGCCACTTGTATCTGGGACAAAGGCTGGCCATGCTCTGGATCAGCTCCTGGATTTTGGTCTGAAATAAGAATCTGGGCCAGGGTACTGAGAGGGGTACTGAAATCATCCATGTTTTACAGAGAAACACATGAAGTCTGCTAAGAGAAACCCTGTAGTTATAGGCCACTATGAAGATGCCACCATCTCGTAGCAGATGGCAGCATCACATGCTGAAGCATTTTCTAGAATGCTTTATGTGCCAGGAAGCAGTCACATCAGGTTAGCAGTTCACAAGCACACTGGAGTTCAGAAATTCATTTACTGCTGTTTTAACACTTCCCAAATGGCACTTGTGAGCCCTGCCGCCCCTCAGTTACTATATTGCTATTTCCCTGCCCCCAGTAAATGGAAGATGGATTTTTTTGTGATTTCCCCCTAGCGTGAATTCCTAGAAACACATGATTGTAAAGAAAGACTTTTCAGGGTTATTCTCTGGCATAAGTCATCTGCCTTGCCTGGGTTTGTACATCTTTAAAGAAAACACTTTGATGGTTGCAGGACCCACAGAAATGACCTTCACTAGTGGGCTTCCAACAACATTAGTAATGCAAACTCTGTCACACAAACCAGAGTCCAGTCAAATATTGAGCTGGTGTTATCAGCTGAAGTTCTCCCATTGCTGCTCTCAATTAAGCCTGAAGTGTTCAGTACCAGATGTGTTAGATGGTCACTTCACAAACCCCTTCAGCATCCTCAGTTTCAGAGGCACAAAGGATCTTAGTGGAAGGGCCAGTTACTTTAACCCATGCCATGATCCCTAGATGTTGATGGCTTTCAAATTTATCTTTCAGTCCATTTAATAATGTGCAAGGTGTTACAACTTAGCCACAACCTCTTGTTGCAGGTAGATATGTACTCCTCAAAAGCCTCTTTAGAGAATACTAGTCTTCCATGAGCTTATGAAAGTGTTCCCTCTGCCCTAGCAGAGACATTAGCAAGTTAAAAAAAATTCTCAAATAAATTGGTTGTCAGAGTTATCTGAGCAATTACCAAAGCCAAGAGGGAGAGCTGAGATTCAAACAGTGAAATGCCAGTGAGCAGCCTGAGCTGAGCCACCCCGTGGGGACTTGGACCCTGAAATCAGAGTGTTAAGACAGAGAATGAGGAATGTTAGAAGTCAAACAGATGAAGCTGGGTTGAGTTTAATCCCAAAGGTGAACAACGTAAAGTACGATCAGTGACTTTTGTCAAGATTGCTTGCATCTGCATGAGCAACACCACAGTATGAAAAGAAGAACATGTAGGTAAATTCCTGGACTGTATTTAAATAAATCCCTGATTATGCTGTGCCTTAAAGCAAGTTCAAAGGGTGGTAAAGTTTTCCTGCCTCCTAAATGTGTGATCGAAGCTACACTCCCAAAAAGACAAATTATCACTGTCAAACAGAACACAGAGTGTGGGAGGGCAGCAGCACCTTACTAGAAAGGTCCTCCTAGGGTTAAGAAAAAAAGCCTCAAGACATGTACTAGCACATCATGAAACACTACCTGATTATTCTGTATTTCTCTAGCTCAAAATGGCCAGGTCCCATGGGCTACAAATTCATGGATTAGTGTAATCCATACAAATGTAATTACAGATCTCTATGGCTCTTAGCAAGCTCTGCACACTGGCTGTGTGCAGAACTATGAGTACTTCTCTAATCTCATTTTCTGATTTTCTTTTCTTCCCAAAAGCACATCACCAAGTCTTCCTTTTTTCCAGACTGAAGTTTGATGCTTTTGATCTCTCAGGATTGAAGACTATGTTGCATACCACAGAAGCTTATTTTTCTTATCTCTTTCTCCACATCCCTTTTAGTCTGTGTGGGCACAAGAAAACATTCAGGACAGACATCAAGCAATGAGATCTGTGACATCAGCCAGATTTTAACTGCAAGCCTGCCCCAGGTTTAGCACAGACACGGTGCTGGTCTCAGGCTGAGTGCCACATGTGGACATACCTGGCAAGACCTGGACATTGGGACTGCTACAGGTGTTTGTAGCTGGTCCGTGCCAGCAGGCTGTACAGGGCAGAAGGACCAGCTCTTTGCCCTGCCCTCCCATCTCAAATGCTTCATGCAAGGGCTGGCCCAAGGCACTGCAAACACAAACACAGAGGAACGAGCATCACTCTCCTCTTCTGAAGTCAGGGAAGAAAGGGGCTGCTTCTCAAGGTAGAAGGGATCTCCCTGGGAGGCACCATGATCTGAGACACATTCCAGTGGCCGGTCCAAGACGAGGACAAGCCTGTTCTACACCTGCCTCTGGCCTTCCATGCAACTAATTTACGTAGCTAAAACTTCGGGAGGGTTTTAGGAAGGGTTTTTGGGTGCCACAGCTAATCCAGAATTTTTCTTGTCAGACTTGTGACCTGACCCTTGAACACTCATGGAACTCCACTACACTTGTATTTTCTCCACCAAATCTACTTCCAGTTCCTACTTGAGGCCTGGCCCTATATTTGGATATTCCCAGTGCTGAAGAGGAAGATCACAGGGCTCTTTGATGCTACTGTGAGAGGAAGAGCACTGATTAAATTGGCAGCTCTGGTGCCTAGTTACTCTGGGAATGCAGAGGAGGAAGGCAAGCTCCAAGGCCAATTGAGCATCTCTGTTACCGAGCAGCTCTGCAGGAAGCCCATGGAGGCCAGGCAGGTAACAAGGTATTGATGCCAGCTCAGCCCAGAGGCTGCTCCAGGAACAGGCAATTAAACAGCAGCCATCAGGACAGCCTGTCACCCATATCACTCTCCCAGACATCCTGTGGGGGTGTTAACGCCAGCAAAGGATGCCCTTTCTGACAGCCCCAGGTCTCAGCACTCCAGAGTGCATGGGGAGCTGGAGCAGCTCCCTCTCACACAGACAACATGCTCCATCCCCACACTGCTGGGACACCTTGAGGGGCAGAGGCAGAGCTTGTTTTCTCTGACCTATTATGTTAATGGCCCCTGTGATGGAGACAGACAAGAACCATGCCAGTTAATAGCAGCTGTAATGAGGGAGAGAAACAATTCTTTTTCCAGTTGAGGTCGATAACAAGGCTCCCATGGGTACCTATGGGAAGCAGATTAGGACTGTTACAGGAAATTAAGATGCACATAGAAGAGTGTAGAAGGAACCCAGGAGACTAGTTTCAGAATTCTTGTAGCCTGATGAGAAATTATTCACTTATTTTCCCAGGTGTATTTTAAGAGAAGAGGCACAGTTGCCCATGTGGAAGAAATGCCATGCCATTCACTGGTAAACTGCTCATCTGTAAAGCTCTTCCCAGACTCCAATAGATGTAAAAGCAGGTATCATTCCCACCTTCCTCTGCAGATGAGAGAGGCCTCCCTTCCAATGCACTTCACTTGAAAAACAAGTAGGGAGCCAGAAACAACTGACCTTACTCTCTACCAGGGTATCAGATGCATCAGTATCAGTGTATTCCTTTAGAACAGACTCACAGCTCAGAGGTGGGAGAGCTGCACTGGCATCTGAACCAGAGCAGCAGCTCTGTTGCACAGATGCCAATAGCCCTAAAATCTCAGCTCAGAACAGGGCTAAAGGCATGCTGGACAAGAGCAAAACTTTTTCTAAACAGACAACATTTTCTGCAGGCAGAAAGGTCTTAACTTCAACAACCATGTCATGGTTGTCCTGTGCAGGGCTAAGAGTTGTATTTGTGGGTCCCTTCCAATTCAGGACATTTCATGATTCTATGATATGCTCCCAGCTGGTTAGAGTTTATCCCTCCTCAGTCTCTGGAGTCAGAGCTCCACCTTTCACATCATGAATCATATCTCCCAGCAAGCCTCAATGGCCAATAAAGCAAAATCAGTGCCAGTCTGACTTGTCCTCTGCTTTCAGCCCAGTCAGCAGCAGACAGCATTCCCTGCTCAGGGCCAGTCCTCTCCCAGCCCATGTGCTCTGGGCCTGCTCACCCTCCCCTCACATGCAGGTGGCCTCTGTCATGCCAATTAGCATCAGTTCTGATTTTCCTTCCTGATGAGAACACATGCATTTGGGACAGACCAAACAGCCTGCCTGACTTCACCAAACAGCTGATGCTGCATTACCAGCAAGGACCACGTCTGAGTACTGGCTCATTAGTTATCTGTCCTCTGGCCATTTAGAGCAAAACAAACAGAAAATGCTCACGGTCTCTCAAGAGCTGCTCCTTTCCAAATTCAAGGCTCACCTCCATTTGCTGTCTTCCAACACCTGAAAAATATTTGCTTTCTCCAGGTAGCTAAGTTAGGACTACCACAGAGCTCAGTTTAAGCCAAGAGTGTAGTTTCCCATCGTAATGATCTTAACATTTCTGCCTGACAGCCCAGTGAAGCAGGTAGCATTTACAGACCTGTAAGATCAGAGTGTACACTGACACCTCAGGCTGCTGTCACCTCCCAAATTGTGCATGGACAATAGAAACCCACAGATCAGAACTTACTCAGGTAATAGTATTTCAAGTAAAAAAGCAGGACTGTCCTTGTCCTCCATGGCAGCTCCTTACTGTCTGCACCCCTGGCTGCCAAATGTAACAGCATAACCAGGGCACTGGAGTAAAGACTTTGCTTATCTTTTACTTGTGGGACTCTACAGATAAAACAGAATAGAAAAAAAACACTGCTTCCCTCCCAAACAGCAGTAAAACCCTGTGATTAGACTTCTCTGAAGAGCTGCATCTCACTAGCATTTGAGATTCTATCCCAGCAGGAATACAATAACCTATATTCTCCTATATTGTTCTTCTGTTTGTCTTATAGGAGCCAAAGAGGCTCTACTGGATTTTCAAGAAGAGTTCTCAGGCTTCTCACTGGTTTCTAAGGAAGCTGCAGGTGCTATGACCTGTGAGGATGAGGATCCTTCAGGTCAGGTGCTTACATGCATAATTTGAGTCTAGCTTGTTCCATTTAGTAACAGCTTAGATTGAGGCTCAGGAGGTCAGTCATGAAGGGTTGAACAAAATGACTGCAAAGCAGAAAAAGGCTTGGCAGTCCCAGGAAGAGCCATGCCCTGGAAGGCCTGGGAAAGAGCAGAGTCAAGAGGAGTGCAAGGTCCTGCTTTTGACCATCCAGTGTTACACTGAAAACAGTTTCATTTTTAAGAACTCTTTAATAGAAGGTACTCAATGAATTAGTGATGGTAAAATCCTGCAAGTGCCATTCAACCTTTCAATCTGACTTTGAGTCCTTTCAGTTTGATTTCCCAGGTATTGTTGCACTTCCTTGAGGTGCCTGGAAAAGAACTTCAATTACAGGCTTTTGTTCCATCTCAAAAGTCAGCTCAAGAGTCATCTCCTGTATTTTCTCTTTTATTGTAGTTATGGTGAAAGGGGATCTTTCAGAGCTCTTTTTGAAATGCTGACATAAAAGATGTCATCTAAGATTAGCAAAGTACATGCTTCCTCTACAGCTTTAAGGACTCCAGCAAGCTTCTCCCTTAGTGTGTGCAGTGTTTGAGAGCTGAATATAGCAGCTCCCAATGTCTTACTCTTACAGACATCAGGGACAGATAGAGAAGGGAGAACAGAAAGGATGCAGGGGATACCAAATTCTTTACCATAAAGAACACAGTGGTAAGTTTCAAATGAGAGCTCTAATCTGTCCCAGCCATACACCAATAATGCAGCTGGTGAGGGGGGGAAGAGCATTTGTAGCACATAGGTCAGAGACAATACAGCCCTCTTGGCCCTCCTTCACTGGCTCAGTCACAGAGCATCTGCAACAAATTAATTTCCCTTGGTGTGTTGCAGCACCCTCGCTGCACGCAGACTGTGTGCTCAGCATCTGCTGCCTTTCCTCACAAGTTCATGGTGTACTTTCAGCCAGTTGTCACAGCACCTATGACTGCAGGCTTTCAAAGTCTCTCACAACTGTGCACAAGATGGCTTTTCAATCCTAAAGCTGACACAAGACCTCTATGTTAAATTCCATACACTGTCCAGATGAGAAACTGAACTTGGGTCTTCCTGCAAGGAAAGCTAGGTACACAACTTCAAAGGACTCTGGTCCCTTCAGAAGCCATAACTTCACATCTTCTGAAGGAGATTGGATGGGGAAGTCCCTACTTTGGAATGCTGTTATTTTGAACATTTATACTTTTCACTGCCACTTCAAACCCAAGGTAGCATGTTAACAATTTCATTGTACTACACATTTTTACTGCCACAGAGCAGCAGCTATAAGTTACAGAGGAACAACTGTTTTGAAATTGCTCATCAGAAACCCATCAAGAGTACTGTTGTGTAAAGACTTTTTTTCTCTTCAAAGAATTTATAGCTTAAAACATCTATTTCAGAAAGGGTGTCAGCTTTTGAAGATCCTTTCTCATGCAAGGTGCAAAGCTCAGAAGAACGTGATGTAAACAGGAAGAGGATGCAAGATCTATAAACACAGAACTGCCAGAGATTGATGTGAGCTACAGCAAGTCAACAACTTTTCATCCCTCAAATTCCTATTTCTCAAAGCTTCCTGCTGCAGACAGGCCCTTCCTCCTTTGTTAGCACCTCCTGCTCAGTTTCCTTTGCCACCAGCTCAGAGGAACACCCAAGCACACCCTGCAAACATACTTTAGTTGAGAATTAACTCATCCAGCACTGTGTGCAAGAGAGAAGGGGTTTCCCTTTCCAGGATGGGAGATGCTGTTCTGCACATCGATGTGCCATCATCACTGGGAGGTGGCTGGGGAGCCTTGAAGGCAGGAAAATAACTAGTGAAGGGTGGGGGGGAAAGGAGAAAAAGACCAAAACTGCAGTACTCGCTTGCCAAAAGGCTGTGGTGGATGCAGCAGCCCTCTGGAGACCAGGGCTATGAGGCCAAACCAATGGGCAGGAAGAGCTGCCTCCAAAACCCGACCTCACACTGCACCAGCTGATGCTCTGGGGAATTTTACTAGCTCACCTTGATAACTCACCTGCTAGGATCCCTTTGTTGTGGTCCCACTCTCAGCTGGGTTTGGGCCCAGAGCTCAGCATGCCACACCCTGGATGCTGAGGCAGGACAAGCCCTTCCCTCTGCTTTTGTCCAAGGTTCAGTGTTCACCAATAGGAATTGCTGCTCTGGAGCACCACAGTTTGCTCAAGGATGTGGTTACAGGACCCCAGTAGAGCTTATGTTTTTTCATTTACTTAAGCCTGAAATAAATGAACAATCCTGGACAGGAAATCCCAAACATTAAGCAAAAGGTCTGGGATAGCTCTCATGGGTTTTCCTCTATTATATACATAGAATTCCTCTATTATATAGAGAGGATTCTACTGCCCCTTAAGCATGTGAAGCATCTCAGATCCCACAGTTAAAAACCTCTCTACTCTCTAAACACTTCCTCCACACATTTGCTTTTCCTGGCTGTTTCTCCAGTATAACCTTGCATAACTTGGGGTTTCATTCTCACCCAGCACTTCACAGTAGAAAACTCTGAGAGGTAAGGAGGAGAGAGGCTTCCTGCTCCTTTGACAGAACTAGCAGGCCAAGAGATGATCCTGTGCAGATGTTTGTGCTCTTATGACTGCAGAGCAGCTCATGGTGAGCAAGAATAAATATACAACAGCCAAAAATGGAGACTAAAAGGTCCATCACCAGTAGTACTGCCATTTTCAAGGTGTGTGCATCTGATAACCTGTACAAAGGCAGCAGAAAGCATTTAGAATTTCGTTAGTAATACAAGTATGAATTGGCCTAGTTTTGATGACTTTTATTTGTTATCTAATGCTTCAAGCTTGGTCCAGCAAAGGCTACAACTTCTTTTTTATTGACAAATGTTGTGTTCTGTACCCATCTTTGCTATGCACTAGGAATTGCTATGTAGGGGGTAGCTAGCAAGCTAAGCTCCAAGTGAGGGGAAAAACCAAACCCATCATTTCCTTGGAGTAATACTGTTAGCAACAGGGCTTTCTATGAAGTAGGATCCCTGGCAGCTAAGCACTGAGGCACAGGATTTGTTTGCAGGTTTATTGAATGCCAGTGCCTGCTGGAACCAACCTGTGTGCAGACTTCTCCAGGACTGTTCCCATCCTGCCAGCAGCAATTCAGCAAGAGCCAGATCTCACCCTGCCCCAGCCTGTGCTGCTGCTTGCTGCCCCCAAGAAGAGCAGAAGCAGCAAGCAGCATGTTGAGAAGCTACAGGAGAGGCTGGGACAGCAGCAGGGACATGCTCCAAGTGCCAAATCAGCCCTGCTGCTCCCTGTTACTCATTGCCTTCCATAAAGCTTTCTGCCCTGCTGGTACTCACTGCTCTCACCTAGCAGAGAGAGCAAAATTCCTATGTTTGAGGGAGCTGATGGCTTCTCCCTTCCCCATTGACAAGAGCACCAAGGTGCAGGCTCCTACAAATTGCTTTGATGAACTTGGATGGGGGAATTGCTGTTGACAGAACAAGAGCCATCAGCCAAAACAAAGTTCAGCTTGGATCAAGGCTGAGCTGCCTTTCAAGCCTGACTAACCACAAATATGAATGACAAAGCCTTCCCTTCCTGTGCACCTTCTGCCTCCCCTTGGATCATGCAAAAGCTGAGGGTGGATGTAAATGTGGGGCCATCTTTGACTAATTCTGTGCTTGAACAAGAGCCAGAAAATACTGGAAACAGATGTTTTTAGGGGGATACTTTTTTTCCTGGAAGTTTCCCATCTTCCCAGAGACACTCCTTACCCGAAATACTGTCAGAACGTACAGAATATTGTCATTAGAGCTGTGCAGGAAATATTTTTTCCTATCCTATTAAAAGAAACCTTCCTTCTGTACCCCTAGTGAGGAAATTGTGCTTTGTTAGTCTTCTTACACAAGGAAAGGAAAGCAAAACAAAGTAACAAAAAATCCCATCAATTAAGAAACCACCTGTGTTTTTTACCATAGCTAGTGGGCAAGCAATTACACAGAATATGCAGAGTTGGAAGGGACCCACAAAGATCACTGAGTTCAACTTCTTGTCCTGCACAGTACCATCCCAAGTGTCTCACCTTGCCTGGAGATTAAGTTTAAATTCTTGATCTCCTCAGATCAAAGAGGCTTGTAGTCATGTTTTATATCCCTAATAATCTCATGGGTCTCCAGGCTGCTGATGCCTCACTAATGATATTTTCAGGAGTTTTGGGTGACATGAAAATCTTTGCAGGATGGCAAACCTGTCTGGAGCCTGACCTCTGCTACAGAGTTGGGATAGGGAAGTTCACTTCTTGCAAGTAACTCAGAGCTATGGAAACTGCCAAAACAAAACCCAAAGAGCATTTGATGGTGTTGACAGACACCTCTAGATTGTTATCCAGGACAACATTTATGAGAAAAGTGTGAGAGATCACCAGACATATGCAAAATACCTTGCAACTTCTGAGGAATAAGGTTACCAGAGGCAGGTAAGAAAAGTGCCCTGGCCTGTTGTTCTCACTGTATTTCAGTCAAATGTATTAATCTTGCTTATGAAACTTGAGAGGGAGTTTCACACCATACAAATTCAGGGATCCTTCCAGCTCATGCCTGGCCTTGTAAACTGGGATAGGTGAACTCCACAGGCAGGACAAAACCAGTTTAGCAGCTTTGCATAGGGAAATGTTTGTACTGGTAGGCAGGAGCTTTTGAACCAGCAAAGGCAGACACCCAAGTTGTACAGCTATTATAGCCAAGGTGTTTTGGAAAGACCTTCAAAATTGCTGAGCTAGAAGATCTCTGGAAACTATTTGTCATACTGCTTTGAAGTTGTACAGGAAGTCTGATAAGGCAGAACTTAACTTCCCTGTGTGCTCTCTCAATCTCTCTTCTTTACTCACATGAGGGGAATGTCAGGAATATCCTGGTACAAGCAATTCTATACTTGGTCCTATACAGCACTCCAGTAATTACCACTTTTGCCTTCCACTCTCTTTTTTTCTTGGGAACATCACTGCAGATAACAGTACATATTCCAAAGCATGTGATGCTCCAGTACATACAGGTTAATTTTGGGCAGAGAAAGAAATACCTTAGTGTTATGGATAGCCAGATCCCAAAACCAGATTTAATTCCTTAGTTCAAGAATGGAAAAAAAATGAAACCAAAACCCCAAAATCTATTCTCAGTGTCTGAATCAGGCTGTGAAGCATAAAGGCCTTTTACACTGAAGTTGTCATACAGGCAGATTTGTCCTAAGGACCAGAAACAATAGAGTCATTTTGCCTGATCTAGATTGAAGCAGATTAGTGCCAACATACCACAGCAAGATCTCAAACTACAGGCTATCCTTTCCATCACAGAACCAAAACCAATTTGCACACGCTGACAAAGAAAGGTTCTTTTATACAACTTCCATGGATGCAGCTAAGAAAGCCCAAATATTAAACCAAGTATTAGTTCATCCATGTATGTTAATGAATGTATAAATCAAGTTGTCTCAGATATCTATTATCTCTACCTTAAAACAATAAAAATGTGAGATTACACGATTGAGGGGGCATATCTAGCCACAGACCTTATTTTTGACTGGCAATACTAATGTGACTTTAGAGAAGTTAGAAGCAGTTCTGCATAAAACGAGAATAACACTTGATAAAATCTGCAAAATCCTAATTAGCATATGCCCAGAAGAGAAGAAACATTTTGAAAATGGGCAAGTTGAAGTTTGTTTTTTCTACCATCTTTAGAGAAGTTGAAAAAACAAATTGTATTTTTGTTATTTGTTCACAGGGCCTTTTACTAGCATTTCTTAAAATGTGCCTACAATGTCATGACTGAGCCTTGACTTCTTTCACTCTGCCAGTTCCTCCTACATGGAAAGTCTCTGTGCCCGTTTCAAATTGTGGAAAAAGAAAAAACTATGGGTTTAAAAAAGGAAGGGGGGAAAAAAAAAAGTCCTGGATCCATGGCCTTATGGTGAAAGTTTCCAGAGGTTCCAAAACCTGACAAATTCAATTACCTTAATATCACAGACACTCAATCTGCTGGAAAAACTAGCGTTTTAAACAGAATACCTGGAAGATAATCTGGTATTTAAAACCAAATCAACTTTCCTGGTGACCATTTGCATTGCTGGAGTAGTTTGAAGCCAGAAATTTTGCTGTGCAGCTGCTTGAGGATCAGGCTTCCTCACCAAATGCTTGCTGACCTGTTGCCCATTATCACTGGTATAATCCAGGAGAGCCAGCATCCCTCCCTGCCCACACCAACCTGGAGTACACATTTCCCTCACAAGCCAACCAGCAGCAACAATCTCTTGAGGGGTTTTTATTTTTAAGACATACCAAACTCTTTCTCTCCTTACTCCCTCTCTGGTAAAAGGGGGTAGGCTCTGGGCAGGCTAATTCTTTTGTTCAAGGCTTGTAGAGCATGGTCCGGTTAAAGGCTGCAGCAGATGGTGAAGATGGGTTATGGGAACAGAGCAAAGACAGTGGGATTCACCCAAGATCAACTCAGAGCAGACATCAATAGCAGCAATACTGAATGGGGCATCATTTGTCATTGTAGAAGATAAGTTTAAATCCCACTGTATCCTTCCAGCTATCACCCTGCAGTTTTGGCTATGGAGCAATTCCACTTCCTTTTTTTCAATATGGCTAGATTGGCATTGAGCAGGGCAAGGACTTCATTGTCCAGTGTAGCTCTTTATACAGTGGAATGAGCAGACTCACACAGAACTAAAGAACCAAAGAAATAAGTGTTCTTAAGACTAGAAAAAAAAAAATGGCACAAAGCAAAATTGTCTAGATAAAGACTAGAGGGTGAAAACCAGGGGCAGAGCAGGAATGAGGAGTTATCCTGGCCATCAAGCATTACTAATTCCTCTGGATGGTGCTTACCCCCACTTGCAGAAAGAGTGAACAAAAGCAGTTTTCCTTTGAATGCCAATCAGATTCCTTACCAGATACTCTTAAATCTAACTCTAAACCCTGATTGCTGCAATTCTGCCACATTAAAGTGATTCTGTGAAGTAACACTGATTTATTCACAATGCTGCTATTTAGCAGCCAGAGCACCAGAGCAATACAGTTATGTTTTGATTTCAATTCAATTGCCAACAGAGTAGAAGCCACAGCACAAAGCTGAGATATGCACAGCACAGCTGTGATAGTGGTCACATCCCAGCAGCTCCCTGTCTCCCCTTCCCCAGTTCAAAGTCTTTTTGGAAATGCCCCTCTGCCACATGGCCTTGGGACAAGGCACAGGGGTTCACACGATTTAGACAGGCAGAACCCCAAGAATGAGGGGGCATTTTCACTGAGAAACAAATTGAGATCTCTCTTCACCCACAGAGAAAAAGCTGGTTTCTGGAAGCAGCACCAGCTGGGGAGGTTATAGGAGCTGGGGTTTGAGGAAAGGGAAATACCGTGTCCCAGGAGAACACAGCCTCTCCACATGAAAGGGATCTAAAAGCTGAAATTAAAAAAAAACAGTTCAAAAGGAGAAATTCCCTTTCAGAAGGGAAAAGAGAAGTCACCTCAGGCCAAAGCAAGAACAGCTCTTCCAGCAGACTTATTTCAGCATAGCTAGGACCAGTCCCTCCAAGCAAAAGGGATATTGTGTCCAGACCTCACTAGTCAAGAAAAGTCTGACTAGAAAAAGACTACTCTCAAATTTAACTCTACTGCAAACTTAAATATCAGAGCACCAGAGCTTCAACGTGCAAAAATATAACTGCCCCATCCGAAAATAATACTTTTCAAAGGACTTTACCAGTCAGACAGCTAAAGGAATGCTCAGATACAATTGGAAAGGACATAAACACTTTCAGCAGCCAGCTTTTACCACACTCTATTCTGCTAATTGTAGCCAAGCTGCTGCACAAGGGTTTAGCAGGTAGAAATAAACACTCACCAGTAATTTTTTGCAGATACCTACGAAGCTCAATCCAGAAAACTGCATTTGCACCTCTCAGCATCTACAGCAGGCACCCAAAGTCAATCAAGACCCACCTCATTTCCCAGCAGGACTGACCTTATTCCTTAGCCCTGTGCAGAAGCACCTTATCACTAGAGACAGCTGACGAGCATTCACCACAGTTGCAAGCCAGAGGATTAATTACAGCTTTGACTGCCACACTGATAAATTGAATTACTGCCTTCAGGTGGCCTGAATGAGAAGAAATATCTCATTCTCATACACAGTTACAACAGTAGCAGACCAGGTTAATAGCTCCAGTCTACCACTCTACTAAAAGTCTTGGTGCTTGTCTTAATCTCCTTTTTTCAATATCTCTGCACAATAAAGAATTCAATTTTGCGTGTTCTAGACACTGCTTTTTACCCAGAGTTGAAGGAGCTCAATGTTTTGGGAGGTCTATATCTTACCTGGAGGGATAAGCTGCTTTTAAGCAGAGCTTGCTAATGTGACAAAGCTGTGGCATGGAGGACTTCACCAGCGCTCCTTGAGGAAGTGGCTCAATTCTTCAGCTCCCTGGGAGCCGTCTTAGCTCTGATGGGCTGTCCTAGATGTGTTTCTGCAGTGCTGGGAGAATGCCATGGGCTCCAGAGAGCAATTCCCTCCCTCCACCTTTTCTCCCCTGTGCCCAGAAAAGGTTTTTTTACTATAATGCCAAAGACTCCATCTCTAGCTAGAGCGATACTACAGGTTTTGTCACCCTCAATTCAAAAATAGCAATGTTGTTGAAGTAAAAGCATCCTGCCCTGTACCTTCTAAGTCTTGGAAACAGAAATGAGACCACAGCATTAGTTATTTTCTGTTCCTGGGAATCCCTAGGAGCTCAGCACCCTACTCTTAGGGGCCATCTCCAGCCAGCTCCCTGCTGGTTCACAGCTCCTGAGCACCTGAAATCTCAAATAGCAAACACAATTGTTTTTTTTTTTTAATATCAAGGTTGCTGTGTGTGTCGTGCACCATGTAACAAAATGCAGTGATATTTAATGAGGTAATGGGTGTTTTCTCAGAGCAGGATTTTATAAACCAGTTGTTAGAAACAGATTCAACTACAAAGCCACAGAAATTCCCCTTACCAAATTTTTTGAGTTCTGAATCACCATCTGGAGGAGCTGCCTGGCTGTGGGGGAGGCCAAGGGATCAAATTCAGATTGAAGACCTCACTTGGGAAGACTAAAGTTAGGTGAGAGGAATCCCAACCAAGATGCTGCAACAGCTGCTGAGAGTATTTCTGGAGCAGCCACCAAATGAAATATAACACGACTTTTTTGACAGGGTACACTGCTGCTTTTAGAAATTAAGCTTTACAGTCCTGTTCCTGTACTTTGGTTCATCACCTCCAAGAAGAAATAGGTGTCTAAATCCCAGTGATTTCAGTAGGAGCTGAGATCTTCCAAACCTAGGGCTTTGGAGCCCATCTAGTTTCACTCTCCTGTGACTGGTTTGTCTGTATACATAACTAATCAGAATAAATTGGTAGAATCCATGATTTTTTTTTTCCTAAGCAGGATTAACTGAAATTTGGGGGAAAAGCAAGTCTTCTCCTTTGAGGTGTGGATGGAAAGCAGTGCTGCTCCCTGCATGGTCACCCCTGGCTGAGGAGGGCAGTGCAGGCAGTGGCAGGCAGCAGTGGCTATGTGCTGGGCAGCCCCTTCTGCTGCCTGACCTGACTGGCACTTGCTCTGCTGGGTCCCTTTGGTCGGCTGACACTGTCAAACTTAATGTAAACTTTGCAGATTTTTTTTTCTTTTATACTTTTTTCTATCCATCCACACTTACCACTACTGCTGGATAGTAGCCATATGTAAATCAACAGATTATTCTATCTGTGAGCTCTGAAATTACCTACTTTCAGCAGTCATCTTACAGATCCTGTTACTGCAACAATATCTAACTTGTTTGTATGCAGATTTTGTTTTCTGTTTTATTCCCCTTTGTGAATACAGCCAAAAAGGGCAATAGTGGATAAAAGACCAAACAGTTTTCTGCAAATTATGTCTGCATGCAGTGAAAATGGGCCGTGCACAGCCCCCAAACACTAGATTGTGTGTTGGCAATGCTGCATTAAATTTTAGAATGTACCTGGGCTTTCCTGTCTACATTTGCTTACTCTGAACACTTTAAAGACATCCTGGGAAGAACTGTCATTTCCTAGTCAGAAAGAACTGACATTTCCTAGAGAGCATTTATTGTAAGCATCAATGAAAATTTACTTCTACACTTGATAGCCTCTAGGATATGGGTTTTTAAGGAAACTAGGATGCGTTTTCAAAAATTATTTAGAAGTTAGGAAGAAGAAAAAAGATCATTTAAACTATCACTGAGAGATTCCTAACCTTTACTAGGCAGATTTTTTCATTGCATTTTCTTGTTTTAAGTGACAGGGGGAAAAAACCAAAAAAACCAAACAACAAAACCCCCACAAAAATCAAGCCTACATACAACACACACAAAAAAAAGATTAGGCATGCTACATGCATGCCAGTAGGTTAAGAGAGATCCTAGACTGGTCATTCAGCTTGCAAAATCAGATGATATGGAGCTGCAAAGTAAAAAAGGCTCAAAAATTGTAATTCCCAGAAATGTTAACTTGATTTATTACTGGCATTTAACCAGTGAATGAGGGTAGGAAACAGTGGTTAGACAGTAACTAGTCATAGCAGACTGTCAAGTATTCACCAGATATTTGGGCAAACCAGCTGTCTATCGTGCATGGCATCATACAATTTCTGGCTGCAGCTCTGCACAGATGGCTGCAGCGTTCTGCTTGCAACATAACGTAACATAACACAGCACAGCAGAGCATAACACAGCACAGTGTAATGTAACATGGCACACTGATGTATTCTTTGCATTGCAACAAACCTAGCATGGCATGGTGGCAGCCCCCATTTCCCAGCACTTCCTACCAGGAGGTGATGTGGGCACACAGTGGGAGGAGCTCAGAGTCAGCTTCAAATGTGAATGGTAAAACAACAGCTACAAAGAGATGTGTTGTAGACCATGACAAGTTTTGCTCAGAAAAGAGCCCAGCTGGAGTTCAAATAAGACATGACTGCAGATTTAAAAAGACCTTTTTGCTGGAAAACAGCTTGATCTTGCCTGAAAACACATACCAGACTGCAGAAATTTCTATAAGCAAAAGAAAGAGTCTGGCTGTGAATAAAGTGATTAAACAACAGTTTTAACATTCAGTGACAAATGTTTCAGCAGCATCTGAAGTCATTTGAGGGGCCCAATACTCCTTGTTTTAGAGTGTCACGGAGACAAGAAATGCCTTTAGAAAAGCAATGGAAAGCCACTGTGTGTAAAAGCAAAACCAGGCTCATCCTGATGCTCTTGCTCATTCTCAGCCACTGCCTTTGTTCCTGAGAGAAGGTCTTATTTTAAGTTCCTTGAGGTGATGCAGCAGCAGCTACAAAATGGGCAGAGCCCCAGCTGACCCCTCTCAAGCCACAAGACCTGTTGTCTTCAGGCCCATCTTGTAAATTCTGAGGATTCTGTGAATTCTGTGAAAATTTTATGGTCTTCAGCTGCTGGAATAAGAAGTGGCAGCAGGAGCAGGAAGGTGGACAGTGGAATAAGAAGGAACAAGATGATTTTTTTTCCCACTAAAGAATTGGCTGACTTTGGCTAAACTCAAACACACACATGCACTCATAGTTGTCACTGGCATAAGACAAAATACAAGAAAAGTTATTTCAAAAGTAGGTTAGCATTCTGTTGTGGTTTAACCCCCAGCCAGCCATCAAGCCCCACGCAGCCTCTCGCTCACTCCTCCACCAGGGAGATAAAGGAGAGAACAGAAAGGGTAAAAGCTGAAATACTCATGGGTTGAGGTAAAGACAGCTTAATAGCAAAAGCAAAAGCCATGCACATAAGAAAAGCAAAACAAGCAAAAAAAGCAAAACAATTAATTTACTGCTTCCCATGGGCAGGCAGGAGCATAGCCATCTCCAGGACAGCAGGGCCTCATCACATGTAATGGTTATGTGGGGAGACAAACACCATCACTACAAATGTCCACCCCTTTCTCATTCTTCCCCCACTTTATATACTGACATGATGTCATATGGTCTGGACCATCCAGCCTCCCATGCATTCCTAACTTCCTCACCAATGTGGCCATACAAAAAGCAGAAAAGGCTTTGGCTCTATGTAAGCCCTGCTCAGCAATAACAAAAATATAAATGTATTGTCAAGCCTGTGTTCAGCACAAATCCAAAACAGAGCCCCTGTTGCCACTGGGAAGAAAACTAACTCTATCCCAGCTGAAACCAGCACAATTTTGTAAGTAGATAAATTAAGTGCATTGAACTAGACTTGATTTTAAAGTGAATACTAGATAGATATGATATTATACCATTTTTAGGTACTAAAAATCTGGTCAAACCTTCTAAGGCAGGAATTCCTCAAAAAATGTCGTGCCCTTCTTGGGCACAAACATTGAGAAAATGAATTCTCCCAGTGTATCTCTCCAGTTATTTAGTTGCTGAGAATCTGTCTGAGCCTTTCTGAGTACTGGGAGCACTTCGACTAACCAGCTAAACCATCTCCCTCTGGGCGTCACAACTCAGGAAGGCTCAGTTGACATAAGAACTTGTAGAGTCCAAGGTTGGCAGATGTGATTTAGGACATACCTTACATTGTTGTGGGGAATATGAATCAGAAAAACTTTTCCCCCAACCACCATCCTGAAAGGCCAGTGAAGGAGCTGTGCGTTTCGGTGGGTGAGGAAGTGTTGCTGACATTGGCTTCTCAGGGCAGAGAAGAGCAGTCTCCTCCATGGGGGGAGAAGGAATCATGGAATCGGCAGAAGGGACAGGAGATTTCTTATTGTCCCTTACAAGCCTCAGCTGCCAGGCAGGCAGGGCATTGCTCAGCCTTCAATGCAGACTGCTAAGCAGTCCATCTGTCCACTTGGGATTCAGTCACTACTGCGCACTTTGAAACACTGAAAAATGCCTGCTTAGAGTAAACCCTGCTTTGAAACAACCCCCATCCTCAAGGTTCCTGGGGCAGAGGTATCCCTTTGGTTTCCAATACAGCAAAGCTGCTGCTGGTGGTGTGGTGGTGGCGGGATGGAGGGCTAGGCTTGTGTTGCCCACCATGTCCAAGACAGACCAAATTTGGGAGGAGATATCTGTGAGGCTGCTTCTTCCCTTGAGCTCTGACAGAAGAGAAGTACCAAGGACTGGCCATTGCTGAAAGCCCCTTTTGTACCAATTATTTATTAACCAACGCTGAATGCTCTTACTTACTATTTGTAATGATGCCATTTGTTCAGATATGCTTGCAATGGGAGCTCCCTGGTCCATGCTCTTCCTCTTGGGCCTCTCATGGATGGTGTTTATGGGTATCCAGCCGGGGCTGTGGCCACAGCCACTGGAGCAATTTGGACTTGAGCACCTGTACAACTTGCCAGTGCGATGAGCAGCTGCCTGTGTACAATGTATTCCTTTGTATGTGGATGGTGTTGAATCAAACCCTCAATAAGCTGAAAGAGTGACAGGGATATCCCTGTTTGTAGTTGTTCAATTGTTTTGCATGGCTTAGAACAGCCACTGCAACAACCACAAACAAGCAAACTGTGACAGGGAATGCTTCTCACCGGCTCCAGGCAGCATCTACAATCTTTCTACAGTGTGTGTTTGATTTTTTCTGGGGGGGGGAATGAAGCAACTAGGTCAGGATACTCTTTTAATAGGCAGGACGATAGCAGGAAAGCCTTGCAACACGCTGCTAGTGACATGCTAGGCAGAAATGACAGCAAGCTCATGGAAATATATGGAAATTTGACATCCCGCCTCTCTGTCCCCCTCCCCACCCTCTGGTATGTATGACTTTGAATCTGCTTTCGAGAGTCCCTGCTGTGCAGGGGCTGTCCATCCATCTGGCAAGGTTACAAACACATTTCGGTGCTGTCTACAACATGCCTGATGTAACCTCCTCTCCACAGCCCCTGCTCTCCTCCCTGCGATCTTTGTTTGATGTGGAGGAATGAAGCCTTGCAAAGCAAACCCAATGAACCGTGAAGAATCACAGGGCCCAAACTGCCGGCTCCCAAGAGGGAGAGGGGGATGGGGGGAAAGCACTAAAGGAAGAAAGGGGAAAGGAAGTGGAAGAAAAAGCTAAAAATCACAAAGAAGATCTTACAAAGGCAGAGTGGGGGAGAGATGATAAGGAGAGTGCCAGCAGAGATGGGCTGTGCCCTCTCTACAGGGGTTTAACACTCAGTTATTACTAGCTTTGCAGCTGTATTACATCTGTCAAAATCTCAGATTCTGCCTGTCAAGGTATTTACATTATGCTCACTCATGACAGCAGCAAGCCTGTCACCAGCTTTCCTTCTCCTCTCCAAGGCTGTTAAAGAGGGAGAAAGCCTTTGTTTATTTGTCAGCTGTGACTTCTTTTCTGCTGTGAATCTTGCCCAGCCAGGTCACAGATGGTCACTACAGAAGCGAGGCACAGCGGCATTGCAGATGTTGGGGGTTGTAATGGTCATTGGGGAAAGATGCTGAAGTTCCTGTTTTAATCAAGAATTGATTTACATATTTATCTAAGAGCTAAAGTGTTAATTTAGTTACTAAGTAATTGATTTTGGTTTCTTTATGGCACTGAGGCAACATATTCTGTACACATTAATCGGAAGTTCCATGGCCTGTGACTTTAGGACATTTTATTAGAAGTTAGCTGAGAAAAAAAAATTGAAACATTCAAATCTCTCTCTGATATGACTCTGCGGAATAGCTGTTTACAAGTTCAGAGCCAGTGCACTGAATACAGATATGAGAGTCAGAAGCACTTAAGACTGAAGCAGACTCCTGGTTTTGTTTTCCTAAGAAAGAAATTTAAATTATGCTGATAATTTATGGAGGAAGCCTAGGTCTTTCCAGCTTGATGCCTTTGAATGACAGCATAAACAGAAGTTTTCCTGAAGAATCTGCAGAGGGAAAATTTACCCTCAGGACACAGAGAGCTTTTCTGGCAGTTTATTGAAAGGTTCTGGGAGACTGGGACACTGATGGTGGCTGGATCTCCAGAAGGCCAACTTCTGCTCCTGGATGAGCCTTGCAGGTGTGGTTCAAATGCAAGAATCAGTCTGGGCAATCATACATCTTTAATGAGGGAACCAAATGTGTTAGCAACTAATACAGGAGCAGTGTTCCATTTCTCCTTCTCATTTTTTTTCTAGAGCAGGTCACATTCTGACTCAGCCTCACTAAAACATTCCCCTCAAAAGGAAAATAATCCCCTGTGCCCCAGCTTTGGAGATGGTGAAACATCTTGACGTGAGACCACACACGGGCCACCAGCAGATTTCCACTGACTTTTGAAAAACTAGATTAGCTTCTTTGATTTCCACTATTTGTATTTTGCACACACTAATAGAGGAGCACACAAAAAGGCAGGTGAAGAGCTGTATAGCTGTTGCTTTTGCTTTTATTTGGAGTTTCAAGGACAGTTTGGAAAGAATACATGGGCTGCAAAACTCCCAGGCAGATCTGCAACCTTTAGGAATCTAACAGTTCAGCTGGAGCCAGGGAGCTGGAGCCATCTTCTTTGGTAACAGCTCAGAATTCTGGCCCCAGGCTTCTGTGTTTCAAAGGGACACATTTCCCCTGGAAAAGGAGAAATACAACTCATTTAAAACAGGAAATAAGGAGGACCCAGGGAACTGCAGGCAGGTCAGTCTCACCTCTGTGTCTGGCAGGATCATGGAGCAGATGGGATAGAGTGTTCCCTCAGCAGTTTGCTGATGACACCAGGCTGCGGGGTGGGGTCAGCATGGTGGAGGGAAGGGATCCATCCAGAGGGACCATGACAGGCTTGAGATGTGGGCCTGTGGAAACCTCATGGAAGTTTAACAAGGCCAAATACAAGGTCCTGCGCCTGGGCCAGGGCAATCCCAAGCACAAATACAGGCTGGATGGAGAATGGATTGAGAGCAGCCATTATGAGAGCAACCTGGGAATGTTGATAGATGAGAAGCTCAGCATTATGCAACAAAAATTACATTTGTGGTCCAGAAGGATGAGCTGCATCCAAAGCAGCATGACCAGCAGATCAAAGGAGGTGATTCTCCCTCTCTACTCTGCTCTTGTGGGACCTCACTGTATCCAGCTCTGATACCCCCAACAAGAAGGACATTGACCTGTTGGAGTCACTCCAGAGGAGGGCCAGGATGAGGATCAGAGGGCAGGAGCTCCACTCCAGTTGTGGGTTTGGGGTTGCTCAACCTGGAGGGATGTCTAGGGTGACCATATTGTGGCCTCACAGTACCTCAACTGGGCTTACAAGAAGGATGGAAAGGGACTTTTTACCAGGGCATACAGCAACAGGACAAGAGGAATGGCCTTAAAGTGAAAGAGAGTGGGTTTAGATCGGATATTAGGAAGAAATCCATTATGGTGTGGCTGATGAGGCACAGGAACAAGCTGCCCACAGAAACTGTGGATGCCCCATCCCTGGAAGTAATCGAGACCAGGCTGGACAGGTCTCTGATCAAGCCAGTCTCGTGGAAGATGTCCTTGCACATTGCAGGGTGTTTGGAACTAGATACCTTTACGTCTTTTCCAACCCAAACCATTCTATAATTCCTCATCAAATTTGCATTTTTCCCCCTTTTCTGACAATTGGAATCAGAGCTGAGTTCTGCTTACTCCCTGAAGTGCACAGGTTACTGTAGAGTCAAAATCTGCTTACATATCTGTAGAGGAAGATCATATATCTGCTTGCAGCTTTTTGTATCTATTAAACTTAATTCAGTTTGCCGGGAAATATGTAAGAGATGGGATCACTCACTTGTTGTATTACTCCACTTAAAGGTCTTTTAACAATTTCCTATTATTTGACAAAAATTTATTGTCATCTGTTAGTCACATTCTTCCTCCTAGGAACATAGGCTTAATTAGTGTTACTAGGTTTGTGTGCCTAATGTGTTTGGTCCCACCTATTTCACTTGTGAACTGGTTATTTTCAAATACTGCCTTAAAAAAGAAGTACTTCATTATTATCACTGTATTGCCTCTTCACTAAATGCCATGGTATTTATCTTTTTTCCGAAGTTGGAAGGATGAGCAGAGTGTTTTGACTGCTTTTTTAAATATAGTGGCATCCCTGGCATTCCCTGTTATTCACAAACTATAGGTATAAACAGTTATGTGGTTTAACCCCAGCTGGCAACTAAGTACCATGTAGCTATTTACTCACTCCCCTATCCCCCTGGTATGGGGGGAAGAATCAGAAAGAAAAGGATCAATGAGATAAGAACAATTTAATTAAAATCAAAGGAAATAAAAAGAAATTAAATTGGATTAATAATAATAGTAGAATTTAAAGATAGAAAAAAAAAAAAAAAAGAGAGGAATAAAACCCAAGACAAGTGATGTACAATACAATTGCTCACTACCCACAGACTGATGCACAGCCTGACCCAAAGCAGTGATAGGCTCCTCCTAGCCACCTCCTACACAATTTATTTACTGGGCATGGTGTTCTATGGTGTGGAATATCCCTTTGGCCAGTGTGGGTCAGCTGTCCTGGCTGTGCTTCCTCCCAGCTCCTTGTGCACCTGCTCCCTGGCAGAGAATGGGAAACTCAAAAGCCCTAAACTCGGGGTAAGCACTACTGAGCTACAACTAAATCATCCGTGTGCTATCAACCTTATTCTCACACTGAATACAAAATACAGCACTGTACCAGATACTAGGAGGAAACTTATCTCAGCTGAACCCAGGAAAATGGTTCCAAAAAAAAAGTGATGCTGGATTGTTCTCATTTTATGACTGGCTGAAACTGAAGCCCATAGAACGGGAGGGAAGGAACGTGGTGGCAAATGCCCAACTGCAACAGCTACATGTCCCAGAGAGGCCACCAGAAGTAACCCCACCCACTTACAAATCTGGGGGTGTTTTATACAACCCTTTTTCCCCTGGCTCCTGGGAAGCTACTTGATAGAGGGGTGGCACCCCTATTGCAGGATGATCACTGGCAGATGGTTTTTCTCTCCTTGCCCACATACCAGGGTAAGACCACTGGCTTCTTTACCTCACTGCCAGGCTTGGTTTTGTTTACTTTCTGATTGTAATATCATCACAATAGTATGTGACCTGAACACAAAGGACAATTTTTCTTCAACTTGACATTTTTTTTATGGGGGGGTTTTCAGTTTTTGTTGCCTATAATAAACATATTGAAAGATAGCCATAGTGCTGCCACATTGACTAATCTTCTCTTTTCCTTTTTCTGCACTTATACAGATGCCACAAAGACAAGTTAGTGGACCATCCTGTGATACAGAGACAAGGACCCCCAGATTCTTTGACCTAACCACTTTCTTTTTTTCTCTGAAATTATCCTGATTTACAGTGTTACCTTAGTTACATAGCTGCAGTTTCCCTCCTACCCATCCCTTTTTTTCTACTGTGAAACAGTTGCAACTTTCTGAAGAAATTTCATCTCTAATACCAGACACCAAAAGTAATAGGAGAAAAGAATCTGGAGAGAAATGTCTGCTTTTCTGTAAGACAGTGCTTCAGATTGGTTTTTGCTTTGTCCCCAGGATGTCAGCTTTAGACTTCATTTTCTATCAGCACTCTTTTCATCTTAAAGCCTGTTGCAGTGTCATTAATAAGAATAATTTCTTTAGGAGATTAGGTCATTTAACATGGAATTCAGCAATAGTGGTACTTTTAATCTCATTCCATCCCAAAGGTGATAAATGAGTAATTGAGTTCAATACAGGCACTGTTTATTTGAAGTCTACATTTTCAGGAGTCCTGCAGAGTGAAGCTGAATATATTCTGCTTTTGTCTTAACCAGGTGCTAAAAATTTCCCAGATGTCAATCATTCCAGGAAAAACAGCACTGAAAAGTGTCATTAAGGTTATCAAATTATATGCTCAAAATTTAGGTAATTGGGAATGCATCATGTCTGAGATTACCTTGCCCACATCTCTTTTCTTATCCTAGAGCCTATTGCAGTGGCTGTGCATGGTGGGTTGTGCTTCCTTGATGGGCAGATATTCAATAGTTTCTCTTTCCAGTGTAGCCTTCTGCAAATGAAATCTACTTTTCTGCTCAAGATACAAAACCCTCTCAGAGAGCTGTGTATTTCTGGTCTGACTGTCTGCCAGATAAGCACTTCAGTCTCTGAATCCTTCTTGAATGTTGGTCCAACAATCCCAAGCTGCTTTTCCCATTACAGCCTTCCTGGTGAGCCCTGTAACTTCCCTCTTCCTTTGCCCTGTGGCCGAGACAATGCAGCATCCTCTGGCACTGCTTCCAGCCGGCCCTGTGATGTGTCCCACTGGCCTCCCTGCAGGCTCATTCCCACCTGTATTTATGTGTGACTCTGCACCACTGCGCTGCTACCAGGGCTGGAAACTGTCTCATCATATTTCCCAGCTAAGGCATAGAAAGGATAAGGTCAAAAGGTAGGACTGATTTCAGCACCTCGTAAAAGTGATGAGGGAGTAATGATTTGGGTATATTTGACAATTTAGAGCATGAAACACACCCACTAGCATTTTCCATTGTCAGCCTCTGCAGCTGGGAGAACTACAGCATCTCAAGTCAGGCAGCAAAAAATAGGAAAAATACAGGATCAGTGATCACTAATACTAGGTTTGGCTTAAATAGCATGTCAAACAAGGCACAAGATCTCTTCAATGATTGTAAGGACAGAATTTTATCTTTTAGAACAATGATCAATTGCTTTAACCTTATGATAAGGTTAATTTTAATTAACCCTTTTTAATTTCGCCTTTTAATATCCCTTTTAATTTCTGGTTCAACACCTAGTTCATCCTGCAACTTCTGATTTCTGCAGCAGATGAGGCTTCTTTCTCTTCCCCAGTGTTGACACCTCTACTAAATCTNTTCTACAGTCCCAGTCTCCCCTCTCCCCAGCTCCTGACAAATCTCCATCCTTCCCAGTGCCCCCACCTGCAGGACCATGCCTTCCCTTTCCAGCTGTGCTCCAGTTCTCCTTGCCAGTCCCTCTCTGCTTGGTGCTAGCTTTCCCTTCCATCTCCTCCCCACCCCAGCTTGCCCACCCCATCTCCCTTCTCCTTGCCTCCGATGGGACTCTACAGGGAGATGGTGGCAGCAGCCACCTTCTGTGACAAAGGCAGTGTGCCATGAGCCTGGTTGTGGCACACTGGGCTGGGGTGACAGCTGGGATGACACCACCTGCTTAGCACAGACGGGTGGTTTCCTCGTCTGAAAGACCCTAGGGGTGGACAGAGGCAGCTCCTTACTGCTTAATTGTCAAATTAAACAACTTAATAGTCAAAGTAGCTAACAAACAAAAATGGCTACACACACACACAGATGAAAGCTGTTTCCTGCTGTACACTGTGAGAATTCAAAGGCTACTTCAATAAGAGCAAACACTGTCAGAAACTTTACAAAGTAGTAAAAATGTGCTGCAAACTGAGAACCTATCAGAAGCACAAGGGAAGGTGCAAATATGTAAACTAAAAATGTTAATTTTTAGGATACATCCATTTGTTGCTTTTTTCTTCTAGTTGTTCTAGTCAGAGGCATTTTATCAATGATAGAACAAGAGCGGAATGCAGAAAAACTGTGTAAGGTGATAAAGGCACCAATTCACAAGACTTAGTATTTCCAAATACCTGAAAAATCTACTCAAAATTATGACATAACTATGTGAATAAAGACCATTTTTATCCTCACCAGATTGTCATCATCTATTCTTTTAATATCCCAACATTTTGTACTGTACATTATTCTCTTCTATTGTGAGTTATTCTCTTCTGATGAAGCAATTATCTCTAAAAAAAGGTCATTAATCAAATGATGGGGAATTGTAAGGTGTTAATCCACTTCAACTGTTTACTATATGAACAATAATCAGTGCCCAAAGCAATTAAAAACCTGTTGAAATACTTTGAATACATAAAGCATGCAATGAGTTACTGTGCCAGGCTAGACCAGAACCTAATCTGTTCTCTGAAAGAAGCTGTGTCTGGCCTGGGAGGGCAGGAAATTACCTGAGATGAAGATACGTACTTTGGTTCCTGAGTACCCCTCCAGTGACTACACCTGATCAGGGATACAGCAAACCTCCACAAGTCTTGGTATTCCTCTTCCAACACAGGACCAGGGCAGTTTCAGTGACATCACTACTGCCTTTGCAACTCCAAAATCATACCTCTTGCTCATAGCAGCCCAAGTGTGAGCAATAACTTGTCCTCATCTCTTTGGACCACAGATGACTTGGAATGGCTACCTAGAACAGACACTAGACAGAGTTAGAGAATAAAATAGGTATTTATTAAAGGCCTTCAGTAGATACACCTTGGGCAGTGCAAAAGCCTCGCAGAGCCTACACCCAGGATGGACAATGGTCACAAGTTTCTCAGACAAATATAAGTTTGGTCTATTTGCATATTAGGGGTTAATTGTCCAGTTACAGCTTCTGGTAATGAAGTCATATTCCCCCAGTTTGCTCCTTCCCAATTCACTTTTGTTTATACTTTTCAGGGCCTGAGGCTATGAGGATGACCTTGGTTCTCAGGATTGTTTTGTCTGACAAAAATATGAAGAGAGCTTACTAATACTCTATATGGAATTCAGAATAATACACTAATGCAGTACAGGATCTGAAAAATATAAAAGCTAAGAACTTAAGGCATCACCATAACATCAAAGATAGGTGGGTCTTATTTGTGAAGATTAGAGGTGCTGTGATACAACCTTTGGTCCTTCACAGGTGCATCCAGGAGAGTGAAAACAAGTCATTTAATGCTACAAAGTTAATAAGCAGAAGCTCAGGTGCATTCAGTTCCTATGCAGATGCCTTCCTCTGGGAATAAAGCCATTCTCTAAATAGGATGCTGCATTGAAAACATAGCACATATCTGGAAGAGTCTACTCACCTGAGGATTTAACACACTCTACACCCTGTAGTTTAGGTGCATTAGCATCACAGCCTGGGTTGGATGGCTTTGTAGTGATTGACTGTGTCCCATGTGTACCTGCTCATGGGATGCTCTGTGTGTGTACCTGTGTGCTCTGTCCCTTTCTCCACTTCTGTTCCATTTGAAGGAAAGTCTTCAGCATCAGAACCCTTTCAGCATGTGCATCTCCACTGCCTACCAGTGACTCTACACAGCCCCACGACACTACAGAAGTACAGCCAATACATGCTGGGATCCTGGTTCATGCTGCTAACTGTAGGAAACAGCTGAGAAAGTGCCTCATGTGGAAGCCAGCACACATTTTGCATATAGCACATCCAGGCCTAAGGGGTGAATTTAAGCCCAAGTTTGGTGTGTGAGATAGCACAAGTGTTGCAGAATGGCAGGGAAATCACAGACACCCATCCCCACCAGCACCAAAGCCAGAAACCTTATTGTCATTATGCTATCACCATTGCTGTAGCTGATTATTTCTGCTGACAGGCAAGACTAATTACCTCACGTACAACCCTGCTATCTTCCACCTGAACGTCCTTAGGGAGTCAAACTAACATTTGTTATCGCTAATAACCTGCAGCCTGTGTCATGGTGGCCCAGAATCATCAATGGTAGCCTAGGATTCCTGGCACCATGCTCTTGTGTGAAATAGAGGTAACAGCAAGATCCCCCCGGGCATTCCCTAATGGTCAGCAGCAGTGCTTTCCCTTCATCAGAGTCTGCATGCCACCTTTTGTAGTATTCCCAGTGACATAATTTTAACCTGCTGGACAAAACCAAACTTCTTATTCCTTCTTTTTGTTTTGGCAGTTCCCTTAGACATAATCAGATTTTTTTCCCCTAATGATCTATTGATCTAATATACTGCAGTTTCATTGATATTCCCATGTTAATCTGACTCTTGTCTGGCATCACAGAAACTTCTGCTTGCTCATGCAGTGTAAATTAGCTTCAGCTCAATTAACCTCTTGACATATGTTGTTTTTTCCAATTTCTCCTCAGACTCGCTAGTTTTCCTTCAGAGCATCAGTGCTCAGCTCCTTTGGTGAGAATTTCTCTGCATTGCAATACTATGCTGTTTCAGCAGTGCTGATTGTGACGCAAGGGCACAAAGTCATGTCACAGCACAGCTTTCTGAGGAAGGCTGCAGGATATCCTGGAGCATGAAAGCCCCTGAACTCTTGGTCCAGAAACTGTGCACTAGCTCAGTGGAAAAGGAATTAGAGAATGGAAGAGCACAAGAGCTAGGGGCCCTGAAAGGAAGCTTGGGAGCTTGCATTTCCATTTAATGCCTCTGCTTATATTAGAAGAATTTGCCCCAGTGCTGTCAGGGTTAGGTGTGTACAAGATGCAGTATTCTGAAGCAGTTTACCCTATTCATCTTCATTAGATCCTTTCCTTTAAATTACCCCTAATTCAATACAGGGAGCTCCACTCATTACGGTCAAGGCGGCCATTACTTCATATGAAGAATACACAGATTTCTAATGGTGTGCTCCTGGTTAATTGAATTCAGTGAATGACAACACCATGACATTGCTAAGATTAATGACTCAATAATTTTTGAGACAAGGCAAAACGTGAAGCAAATTGATTGCACTAATTTTTTTTTCCCCTTGGAAACAGTACTGCATCCCAGCTCAGCACTGTCCTGGGGAGGATGCTTTGCTGATACAGAGTGAAGCCCAGCTTCCCCTTCTCCATTCAACTCCTGCACTCTGACATCACTTTGAAGTAACTTTTAATGTAATTTCCTAGTTGCAGAGATGCAGACTGACAATAATTGAGCTGAGATCTTGACAGACCAAATGATTAATGCAGAAGGCTTTTTGGAGAGGAAATTTCAGCTATTATTAGATTATTCAAGAGAAAGAGAGAAGGTGTCAGAGCACAGAATGGAGGAGTGCTGTGCCTACATATCTCACTCTTTCAAAAGTATGAATAGATTTTAATTTCTGCCATTTTGTTGCTAACTCTTATTCACATACTAATCAGTTCTTGCATTAATGCAATGTCAGATGTAACATCTTGTTTAAAAATCCATTTGCAGAAAATGAGATGGCTGCTTTTTTCCAGCATGTGGCGTAAGCTGAGATGGCTTTTCACGTAGTATCTGTAATAACATCTATCAAAAGTGTCTCTGAAAAATGTAGAGAGTAGTGTTTGGTGTTGCTCAACACAATCTGCTTTTTTTTAGTGAGATAGTCACCAAAAAAACAACGGTTATAAATCCAGTAAGAAGAATTACACGGGCACAGTGGTTTGTTTGTCTGCAGAAGACAGTGACAAAGACAAGTATTCTAGAGCTAGGATTTTGTTAATTAAGATATAGATCAAAAATATTAATGAAAATATCATGAGAAAGAGGGAAGACAGGGGTCATATGATGCCATGTAGAGTCCAGAAATGAATCACAGATGTTTAGAAGACAGTTTTCATTAGTAAGTTGGGGTATCTGAGTTTGGGATGGGATAGCAAAACAGTTTTAGCTTTTGCCCTCTACCCTTCCCTCCCTTGGGTGAATAGGGAGTGACAGGGGAGACAGTGGTGGTGACAGCTATCTCTGACAAAGAAACTCCACCTTATATCAATAAAAGATGATTTTGGCACCTAACATAAGAAAAAAAAATAAAAACGAAGAATGGCTGAGACCCACACAGGATTTTTAGCTGTAAATATTATTTATACAGCAGGATTTTTATTACTTAATCTGTGTTCTATTCCATTGTTGCAAATATTTTTCCCTTAAATTTCATCTGATAGTTGAATTTATCCAGAATCAAGTGACATGTGACACATGTTCTTCAACCAAAGTTTTATAACTTAAGGAGGGGTCCTGGTATGGTATCCTGCTTCCCAACACAGTCTTTTCTGGAAGACAAGGCAGATCAGGATCACAGAAGCTGTGCTGACCCCCTCCAGGAGTTGCTTTCTCAGGACTTACCAGGAAAGAAAGACCTCTTGGGAAACAGGCACAAAAGAAAACCTACAGGTATGTCTGAAGGAGGGTACAGCTGAAACTGTGAGTTCCAGAGGAGGTGCTAACAATGCCATAACACTTGTCATTTCCCCATTCATTCTCTGGGCTTCTCTGCTTTTAGTCCTAGAGCAAATCCACCTGATGTCCAATGGTGGAGAACAGGCACTATTGAACCAGGGCCTAAGATAAGGATTGCTTGTCACAACAGAGCTCCCAGTTTCTCTGGCAAAAACTGGGAAGTCCATGGCTCCTGTGAGAACTGTAGAGGAGTTGATATCCCTGAGAAACAGGATCCTTAGAGAATACCTACATCCTGACTGGCAGGTCCCTTATGCAAAAGGGGTCTAGATGTAGGCATCTGGGCCATACTTCAGGAGGAATAACAATGATAAAAAATATCTGAATTCAGGCCTACTGCAGTGTGATGTAATTTCAATGACCTTTGAAATTTAATGCAAACCAGTTGTTCATTTGACTTATATTTGGGGCACCTGCAGCCAAGGATTTCTTCCTTCTTTGCTGTCTGACCAAAAGAAATTTCATCACTATGATGAGACATTTATATGAATTGTAATTATGGTATCTCCCACAGCATGTCTTGTTTTGTAACAGTCAATACTGAAGGGAAAAAAGCATTGTCAGCCTGAAAACAGATAATTTTCTACCTCAATGGCTAAATGTGATCTCCTTGTTTTAGTGCTGTATCATTTACCTTGCTGTCCAACTATGAGCCACCTCACCCCGACCTAAGTGCAAAAGAGGTGACATGAGCAAGGAAAACTGCTTCTTTCAGTAATGTTGCAGCAGCACAGGGAGTTTATGACCCTGAAAACATGGAAGTTCACAGTCACAGAACATGTAATAGTTACAAGTTTTGAAGCAAAAAGGGCAAGGACAAGGTTTCCCTGAGCAATAAATAAACTCAGAAGGTTCAAATACCTTTTGGTATGAGCTGATGATCAGCTCCTACTCCTACTCCTCAGTTTCTGAGGCTCCATTGCAGAGACAGAACCCGCAAATTCAAGGATTTCTGCAGCAATTCTCTCACATGCCTGGAGAAAGGCTCATTGCACACTTACAGTCACATTTCCAAGAATGCCAACTCCTTCCTTTGGGGTGCTGTCAGCTGTTCAGTCCCAATTTCAGGCATGATGACCTGTCTCTGAGTAGTGTCAGAGGCTCACAAGTCTGCAGGAAGTTTACAAGGAATGAAGTTAAAAGACTGTCCTTGCAAATCAGAGCATGAATGCCCCATTCCAGACATACAAAACCATTCTGAAAAGGATGACTTTTGGAGAGATCATGCAATGTACAAACTGAATTAATTTATCAATGTTTGACCAGGAATTCCAGCCATTTGAAAGGACTGTTAGCAAAGGAGTATGCTAATGATCTGCCCTGCTCTTAACCAGAGGAAAAAGCATTTAGTTATAGCCCACAGTCAGCAGAAATGGCTCTGGAAATGCTCACCAGTCAGCTGAGGAGCAGTTTTAAGGTATGAAGAAAGCAGGGAACATAGGGAGGGAGCAAAGTCTGGCCAAAGGTTTCCCAGGCAAGTAGGAATCTACAAAACCAGTCTTATTACTCCTTCTGCTACTGAAGAATTAGACAGGATGAAGACGATTGCCCTTGTTAAAAGTCCTGCCCCAACAACAGTCACTGCCTCATACTCTCTTACTTTACCAGGCAGGAGCACCACCCTGGTTTCCCAGGGTAGTGTCACAGGCAGAGCAGCCAGAAGGGAAACCAGGAAAGACCTCAACTAATGGGGTGTGAATCACTTAGAGATGCTGCTCCCTCCTGCCTCCATCACAGCTGGTTCAATGACTTTCTTACTCCATCCTCTTCCTTCTTTCCCATCTGTTGTAGTTAAGAATTTTGGTAAGTGCCTGGTTGCCAAAGATGACCATCACTAATGTGTTTCTCATTAAAGTGGCACAAGCAGGCAGCAATTCAGGGAATCCACACATGATGTATAGGGGTCTGGGCTTTATTGTGAGATGAAAGATAGGGACCTCATAAGGGTTTCTTTGTCCTCAATAATCAGCAGAAGAAAAAATCTTACAGCAGTGCTGACACTTCCAGTTTTGGTTTCCTACTGAATTTAGACCAGATGAGAGTCAAGTAACAAGTCATTTGAGAAAAAAATAGTAACAGTTCCTTCTTATTTTGTAAGTGAGAAACCTGCAGAGGGTCAGCTTTAATTAAATAATAGTGGTAGTGAAATGTGCAGGTGAAGGAAATACCCAGATTCATTGCTGGATTTTGGTTTTATGTTTCTACGAGCCTTCACTGACTTCAGCTACTTTAGATAGGCTGTTTCCCTTTGCTCTTCTCTCTGTGCTAGAGATGGCTCAGATCTCTCCTTAGGGGCAGAATATTGACTACTACTGTCCTCCGAAGAGGGAGAGACTGAAGTACTTTCATCACAAGAATTGGAGAAGGGAGCTTCCAAAGGTAACATCCCTTCCCCTTTCCCTTCCCTTCCTCTCTCCCTCTCTCTTTGCCAGGGGCCCAGGCTGCCTTGCTGCATACTCACAGACACCTACCACAGATAAACACTTACTGTGACAGATTGGAGCTTGTTCAGGGATCCCATATGCCTGATTTTGTAGTGCCATGGCTCAGGATAATAAAGAAGGCAATGCCAGAAGCTTGCCCTACTCCTATGGTTCAAAACTGCAAATGCATCTTAATCTGCTGCCTAAATTCGGCTGGGCTTTCATTTCTGCCACCACATAAAACAGCAGTATCAGGACGTCTTGGTGAATCTTGCTATTTTGGGTATCCAGTGGGAAAAACCAGCACTTGTAGCATCCCTGGGTTGTGCCTACCATGAAACCAGTAGGAATCTGAGGTAAACACAGATTTATTATTACTGGCTTATTTGGAGTCAGACATTATTTTTAAAAGTGCTGGTCTTAGGTTGCTTGCACTAAGCGTGGGTCTAAGCTTACCAGTAAGAAAAATAAGTGGATTTCAAGATGTTTTTACCAAAATTTCTGGCATTAACCTTCTTCTTGACAGTGTCAGAAGAACATTTGCACAGCCACAAAAATTCTATTTTTATTTGAGATATTTCACATAAATTTTTCCAAGTCCTTGGAACAATAGGCACAGTGTAATTGGCCTTCAAGGAGCCTGTGGATAAATTACAACTAACAAATGATGGCAACACTGGTGGTATATGGTGAATTTCAACCAAATATGACTATGTTCTCAAAAGGTTGGGCAAGTCCAATACGACTGTATACAGTCATGAATTGCCTGGCTACAGAAAAAATGTCTGTCATTGAACTTTGAGGAAATGTGGAGAGAAAGGTAGGAGGAGATGCATTCAAGAGCAGTGGGTCTGGGCTGTGCCCAGCAGCATTGTGAACACACCCAGCAGAATGGAGAGCAAAGGCTCATGCCAAGACACATCTTTCAGCTTTGAAGTGAACAGCAAAGGGCCAGCTCAGGATACAAGATCTGAAGCACACACTGGAGCGGGTGTTTCTCTCCTCTCCTGTGCTCAGTGAGGCTGCAGGTGAGGAGTGGTGTGTGCTGCTGGTGCGCGGTGTGTGCACAGGCTCAGCTCACTTGCCATGGCTAAACCACAACCTGCTCTGAAGTGGTAGAGGGAGGCCTCTAAACTAAATGCATGTCTGCACAGAAAGTTTGTGATCAGTGCTTTATACAAGTAAGTTATAAGGAACCTGAGACATGTAAACTGTAGTAATAGAACTGGAACTCACCCAGGACACTCAAGACAACAAGCTTTCATTACTGCTATGAAGATTGACATGGGACCTAGATGTTTGTAGCTTGTTCAGAAGACTGCACCTTTGACAGCCAGCTGACCTCTGGCACTATTTGATTGCACTGAGTGATAAAGGGAAAAAAAGGCCAATTGTTGACCTAGTTTTTGTGGCACCAACACTTGCTGTGTGTCGTTTCAGGGATTGAAAATTCCCAGGCTCGCCTTATTTATACTATTTAGCTGTGTTACAATGCACGGTTCAAAACTAGGCTGTGGAAGAGTAAATGTCCAACTTGAAATGAAGGGTGCTGTGAATAAAATCAAGTAACAGACCCTAGAGAATAATGGTAAATGGCCAGGTAGCGGAGAAATAATCATTTTACCACATTGAATTACAGCATATCAAGGGAATTGTCATTGAGACCAGTTTTATTAATATAATACATAACTGATTCAGAGGCAGCAAAATGCAAACTCCCCCCTGAATCAGTTTAACCAATGTGAATTTGTGGGTAGACCAGGCCTCAGTCAGAACAAAAGAGAAAATAATCCCCTTGTAATACAGCATTTAACACCTAGCAGTCAGGTGATAATTGCTTCAGTCCAAGGGGATTAGCACATTGCAACCTCATTATAATGTAAAATGTAACTTCCCTATATGGGGTTGTCTACATGGAAAACTTACAGTGGCATAAACAAAGGTATGAATTCAAACTGATTTAGTTTTGCTGTAATAATTCCTAGTGTGAATTTATTTCTTTGGGGAAAAGAAAGTATTTTGTTTGTGGTGCCTTTTTTTCCTGCTTCTTTTTTTTTTTTTTTTGCTGTTCAGTCAACTTCAGTTTATAAAGTGTGTCTTATAAAAGTCCACCCAAAATGAGAGATACTGGATGTCAGCCAAGCCCATCATTGCTTAAAGACACCAGAGAATTCCTAAATTAAGGAAGTAAAAGGTTTGGGGAAGTCAAGTAAGAATGCATTTAAGGATAACTTATACACAGAAATACTGAACATATTCATGCTGAAAAAAATTATTTCTGCTCTCAGTGACAAGTTTGGCTTAATTGCTGGTACAGGATCAGATGCACAGAATACTTGTGACATGAAGATACATGAGAATAAGCAATTCCCAGTGGTTCAGTGTGAAGACTCACCACGAGACCTGGTCCCTGAACCGGCTGCCAGGGTCCTCTTAGCAGGCCTGAGTTATGCAGGGAATGGCTGGAGCTGGCAGAGGGGCAAAATTCTCTGAGAGAAGCATGGTAATGAGAGCCTTAGTAAATGCTGATGCTGAGGAATAGGTGTACTAATAATTCCATGCCACTCTAGCTGTCCCTGTGTTTTGGGCCTGCTCTGCTTTATCCTGACTTCTTCAGGTCCAGCAGCTCCATGAATGACTGCAGATCCACGTCCTGGGACTGAAATGCTAATGTTCTTATGTAGGCAAGTCTTGAGGAGAGTTTCCTTATTCTAGGATAAAGTCCTGTTATTTATTGCATCAAACCAGTTCAGTAGCAAATAAAATCTCATTTTATCAAGGACCCCAAACGAACATTAACTAAGGCTCAAGTCCACTCCGAAAATATCTTGAGCTATTTTGATTTTGAAAGTGATCTAAGCAAGGGAAAGGGGTTAAAAGAGCTTTGGCCCATAGCCACAATGTGCAGGAATGGAGGAGTTCGGGTTGTGAGGGTCTTCTCCCACATAATAGCAGAATCAAGAATTTTATCACACACTTCTTTTCATTTCTCCCTAAGGAGCAAGCCCCAGTGAGTTCTCACCTGCTGTGATTTTCTTCATAGCCAAGGTCACAACAAAGAGTAAAATAGGAAAATCTGATTTGCTTTGCTAATGCAAAATAACTTCTTTCTGTATGGAACCTCACACAAGGTTCAGCCACTTAGATATAACAGGCTAAAGATTGCTTTCAGAGGTTTAATTCAATTTTGGTGAGCTTGCTGTGCACTCCCAGAGAATAATGCAGGTTCCTCCCTGCCTTTCCTGAAAGGAATACATGGCAAACCTCTGCAGGATGAGCTCTTTGATTTCAGATGCACTCTTACACACATCAATCAGCTCAGTTGCATCCTTCAAACTTGAATCACCTGGGGATTTGATAATCTTAGAAACAGTGTATGTTGTCACTAAGGAGGCATCTACATATCAGAGAAACCTAAGAAAAATTCTTCTTCCACATGCTGTATGCTTTCTCTTAGCAAATGGGCATATACACAAAAGCATGTTTTTCTAAATAGGATTTCCATTATAGATAAAATAGTGTGTGATAATCCACCCATGTTTTACTCTAAACAAGTACTCTAAGGTTTTTTGGCCGTTTTTATTCATGGGTTACCAAAAGCATTTGTTGATTGTGCTGTTAACTTCTCATCACTTGTGCAGTCAGTGGAGTTATGCATCAAAGAGCATCTAAAAATCCAAGCCAGAGGTCTGTCTCTTCAGCCACTCTGTTTTAAACACCCACTGTCCAGCCCTTTGCACCTTCCTCTGAAGAATGTGCCACTGCTAGTACAAAACACTGGCTTGCACTCACCCCCCAACCCCATCCCCACCTTCTGTATACTTCTGGTGCCAATGGAAGCTTTTAATTTGAGATACATGGGATCATACACAGGATCATCACCAAGTCCTGCCTTCATTCCCAGGAAGCCAGGGCAACAAGGCAGAACTGACTGTAAAGATAGAAAAGTGGTGGTATAAATTGATTAAAGTGCATTTCCTTACATTGGAAGTGTAGTTGCAAATATCTCCTGATCTTTCTGTTCAAGACCTTACAAGGCTTTATAGACAAATACCTTCCTTTATGGTGGCACTGCTTTCAAGTACTTAGGATTGACAATTCTTTTCATAGAAGCTGTTAGCACCAGTAACAGGCAGTAAAGAATCTGTAAAAATAAACGTGTTGTTCAGTTTAATTGGAAGTATCTAACGGATGGAGCTATCTATAAAAGGTTTTTTTTTTTTTTGCCAAGAAATAAATACTTATCTCCCTACAGCAGTTAGCAGTTTCCTGATTCTTTATAGGATGCATTAATCGTTCTGTGCTTGTTCCTCCAAACAACTAGAAGAAATTGTTTATTTTTAATTGCTCTGCAGCATCTTTACTATATTATTCATCTCAGCTTTAATACTACCCTACTACTACTACTATTTAGCACAGACATAGCCTTTTACATCTTCACAGTGGCTTACAGCATTAACTAATGCATTCCAAAGCATCCTGTACTTGAAGTAAATAGGTGCACTACTGCAGGTAAATATTTATTTCCTTAGTGTAATTTGTGGTATAATTAAAGATTACACAAGCATAACAGAGGTCATATTCTTCTTCAGTGTCTAGGACCAGACCAAGGTCCTAGCATTTCTCCCTATCCTCTTTACCTTCAACTGTGGTTTGATGTTACTTTCCCATCACATACACGTGTCAAAGAATAGAGCTCTTTTGGGATAAAGTATGTGCAGCATTCTTTTAGGAAACTATAAACTGCAGGCATTCTCCAGCCTGGGAAAGGAGATAGTTATTTTTACTCTTAAATTCCTTTGAGGGAAAGGCATTTAGATATGAGTGTGACAAAAGCCATACAAGTACATAGAATGAGAGAGAGCAAGAGAAGGGAAGAAGTGATTAATGCAGCTTGGCTACACTACTGGCTAGAAGATGAAACTGAACCAGGAAACATGAGATTGTGGAGATAGATTGCTTTCTAACTACAGTGACTTTCAAGTTAAAGATACCCAGTGGCTCTATTGACTGTGATTTCAAACATCTCTGACAATAGCCATCACCACCAGCTAGGAATGACTCCTAAAGCAAATGACTAGAGATAACCAGTACCAATTGCTCTTCCCAAGCTGCCTGGTATGCTCAAATCACTCCCAGGCTCCTCTGAGGGCTTGAGGGAAGTGGCCTGTCTCCATGGAAGCCTGTCAGGAATCAGCTGAGTGGTGATGTCTCACTAGTGCACCAGCTGGGAAAGAGCCAGTCCTTGGCAGGAGTTCCTGCACTGTGCCACAGCCAGCACACCAGGGCACCATGTCCTCTGCCCCCTTGCCCTGCCAAGCTGCAACCAAAGCTGCCAAGCTGGGCCTCTCCACAGCTATGGGTGGCAGCATATCCAAGTCCAGTGCCAGCAGCACTGGAAACTCTGCAGGACACACAGTCATATGCAGGAACAGCCAGATAAAGGTAATTTCTTCTTAAGTCTTGATTTGACTCTGGGGTAGATGCACTGGACACTACCAGTCCTCATGATGTAGACCAAACAATTCTAAAATTAGTAGCAGAATAGTGGGCATGAAGAGAGTGTCTCAAGGCTAGTTTTGCTTTTGGTTGCTTAAAGAAGACAGAATGTCTAGAAAATTCAGGCAACAGAATCCGTTGTGTTTCTAGGAAGGTTATGTATTTTTATGGTTTTTTGAATGGCAGGAGGAATATCTGTAAGACTGTGCATATAATCAGTAGGTGTCTCAAACTGCAGCCTAAAAAATCCTGAAAAAATTTCCACAGTGAGAACATTTCTCCTCAGGAGCTGTTTGTGACTCACTGTTCCTGTCAAGCAGGTTAATGCACCTCTAAATTTCACCTGACAGAAAATGCATCACAGTGTCAGCTGCATTAGGGAATGACGAATGCAGCCCCACTGTGGTAATGTTGGACATCTCGAGGTTGTTCTCAGCAAGGACAGGTGGAGAAGGAACCTGCCTCAGTTCCAACAAAATAAAGTGTCATGGCCAGCTCGAGGACACAGTAAGGCAAGTTCAGCCACTTGTAAGAGCCATCATCAATTTCTCTGAAATGAGCCTCCCAGGTTCTTAGAGGGAGAGCATGCTGAGGTGGAATCTGTGTGACCTGCTTATAAGCAGAAAACTGACTTAGAAACAGTGTTTGGCCTCTGAACAACTTCTGTTGTTTTGAATCACCTTCCAGCAGTCCATCACACGTAGCAGGTGCAACCTGTGCAGCCACAGGGAGCTTTCTGTGACATGCTGAACTGTGGCACACTCAGATGGGGTCCCATGTGCCATGGAGGTGCTCATGACTCTGTTGACCAGGGAAGCTCCAACAGCTTATCCTGCTTTTGGGATCCAGCCTTGCAGCTGTCTGCTTCATGGATGGATAATCTACATGGGTTTAGCTGGAGATATCCCAGTGTGTCTATAGGCCATGACTGCCTCACAGTGAGGATATCAGTGCTTTACCCTTAGCCATGATTACTTCAGCTTTTCTATTGAAAGAGAAAAGTTTGCACCCCATATATCTCTTAACTAGAATTAGGACCATACACATACCACCCAGAAACTGTCTTTATCTTTCTGGAAATGATGTTTCCAAGCTACAAGACTTTTATGGTTGTACAAAATGATGCCACCTCCTGTACTGATGGTCTTAGGGGTGCACTGCACCAGTTACCAAGGAGCTGAAATCTTGGATCTGGAATGAACTTGGGTGCAAAGAGGGAAACATTCCAGCTCTTGTCTTCTCTGAATCTCTGGCTGTTGTTATGGTGCATTTTGTTTGAACTAAGGCTGATGTTAGCTTCCATTCTGAGGTTTCAATTCCCCTTCACAGCTTGATTTATCTTGTTTTTTCCAAAATCCTTTTTTTTTTTTTAAGTCAGAAGAGAGAAAAATATACTAAAGCAATTATAATCAGTTCTTGTCTATCTATATATCTTTATCTATTAATTGATGCTTTTTCTGCATAGCTCTTGAAGAAATGTATGGTGGATGCAGGGTAATGAATGATTACTTCCAGCCAGACTTTGATTTAAAAAATCACGTCTAAGTAAACTGGTTTTGATCTAATGTCAAAGGTCTCAATTAAACAGAGCAGATAGTTTGGGCAACCTGTCTGCTCTGCACTGCTTCTTCCTCATCCCTCCTGATGCAACACAGATGTCCACAGCACAAACATCTGCCTGTGAGGCACCTCTGCACATAGGCCACTGCAGCTGCTACAGGGGGTAACCCACCAGCTTCAGTTGGATATGTGGTGCATCTATTCCATGAGTAATCTGCAAAGTCCTTGAGATCTCTGGTTTTCTGGATTCTTTCAGCATCCCTTCCTTCACGCTATAAACAAACACAGTAAGAAATATTTACTGAAACAATGGTACTCATCTGCTGCTATGAGTCCACAAACCCACATTTTCTAGGCTGAGATTAAGCAGTTAGCCAGACAAGATAGCCCTGTATCAACAAACATAGCTGTAGCATTAAATAACACCACTGTGTGAGGGCAGTTAATGTGAAATTGACTTATTTCTCAAAATCTCTGAAGTTCTCCTAGGAAGTCTGAGTGGTTTTTCTGCCTAGCTGCATTCCTCCTGATCCTGCAACTGCCATTCTCTCCTCAAAATAATCAGACAGGCATCAAAATCCACAAAACCAGACAAAAAGTTGCACTCTATTCAAACATTATTTTTGATTGGAGTTTGTTTTCTTGTGAAAATCAGAAATGTGTTTAAAAAAGAAAGAAGCAACTAGAAAGTAGTCATCAACCTTTTGTTTCCACAGCTATACTCTCATTAAAATTTTTGTTTCCACAGCTATACTGCATTAAATTATCAGCCACCACAAGACCATGGATAAGAGCTGGAAATGGTGAAATTTCACATTAATTCACAGCTGATGGAGAAGAGTTGGACAGCATGGCTGCAAATAGTTCCTCCGAGGATCCCCACCCCGTGGAGGTTCTGCTCACCATTCACAGTGCTGTGTTACACTCTGGGAATCTGTACCTTGGAAGTAATGGAAAGGAGCTGCTGCAACCTTTGTCAGACCCCATGGCTCCAACTAATTTCCACTAATTTCAGTGAAGACACTACAGAGCAAGATAAAATTGCTCTTCCCACAGACTGCTGCATACATGGTTAGTTAGGTTTAGAGACAAAGCTCATCTGTCCAGAAAGGATGGGGAGCATGGAGCAGGCAAGCTTGCTTATCCGTCACCCAGGATGTTTCTTGTCCTGTTGCTAGAGGACTAAACTTCTTACACAGTTTAACATGACAACTAACAAACCTTTGAAGCCTTGGGGGAAAAAATAAATGCACTGGTCCTTGGAGGAGGTTTTAGTCCACTGCTAACAAGGCCCTGAGGAAAGGCTGCCTATTTTTATATCCACGTGTCAGGCAGGAGACTAAGCCACCACTCCAAGGTGAGAATGCCACCAAGGCCACTCCCATGCATGTGGGACACTCCACCCACTTGGAGCCATGGTGCTGACTGCTACCTCTGACTGAGGGGTTTCCCTCTTCCTGCAGGACACCTGCATGTGGCTGCTGAGCCCCGCTCGTCACAACCAGCTGAAAGCCCACCCTGGGCAAGGCTTTCACTGTGACCACTGAGCACAAAGAATGCAGGGCTACAGAGGAGTCAGAGATGAGCCACTTCACAGCATCCTTGGTGGCTTTTGACTTGGATACCATGTATCACTCCTCTTTAAAGCCCCTTTCTCACAATTTTGTACTTTCTTGTTTCTCAGGATGTTGGCTTAAACCTCACAGGCATTCCACTGCCCACTACTCCATATATCCTTTACAACAGAGCCATGGATTGGAGTCTACCACAGCAAGCTTTGCCTTCAGGCCTTCAGGCCACCAAAGTGTTAAACCTCTAATGTGCTCACACAGACAGGCTGTGCCTCTCCATCCTTCCCATCTTTGAGGGCAGGCTGGTATTATGGTCCAGAACCCCTCCCTCGGGTCACTCCTAAGGCCATTAAAGTTAGTGGAAGGGCATGTTGTAGGCCCACAGGACCAGGTGGGCAACAGCTTCATAATTGAAAGGACTTAAAAAATTCAGGATAAATTGATCAGATGTGGCAACCTATTAGCAGGCAACTGATATTTGAGATGTTACCAACCCAGCCTTCAGAAAGCATCCCTAATTCCCAGGGTGCCAACAAGGATGAGGTGTGTTTGGCATTCCTGAAATGAGTCTCAGGAACATCATAATGGTAAGCACCCAAAGATGTTTCAAGTTTGGAGTTTGTGTAATTCAGAGGTCAAATTCATTCCCTTTGGAGACAAAACTTTGTCTCCAAAATGTTGGTGGAAATGCTTTGCCACATATAAGTCAAATGATTTTGTTGGAAGCCATTGTGGTCACCCTTGCTGCTTTACTGAGCACGTATTGTTACTATTTTTAAGAAGGAGAGTCTCACAAAGTTTTTCCCCTAGTCTAAGAATAGGAGGTTTTTGGGGAAATGGCTTTATTGCAGAGTGGTCTCAATGCAAAAATGTAACTATCCCAGCTCAAGACAGACAGTTTCCAAATTTGTTAAAAAATACATGCATTTGACAGTTTTACTGTAACTTATTATGAGTGTGAAGTAAAATAGGGGGATTTTTGTGGTTTGACTTGTATTTCTGCACTTATATATGGTAATTAAATGTAAAAAAAAAGCCAATTAAAAGCAAACTTTGGCAAGAGATTAGTCAAAATATGCACACTTGAATTTTTTAGGGGCTTGAGGAGGCATTCCTTTGACACTTGCTTTTTAAAAGAAATTACTTAAAATATGACACTTCAAAAGCAGCTGCTTTGTGCATTCACAAAGTGGTTTCCATATGCAGAGTTCATGTCAAATGTACAAATATGTGTGTCCATATGACCATAAGCATTGATAATAGGCTAAATAATTATTTACACAGTGCCTTCTCAAGACTGATGGATCTCTGTTAGTGCTCATTTTATAAGAAATAAGTACAGAAAACAAACTGTACCAGTAATAAATGTCCCTACCACATTCAGTGGGCTAGGGAATGAGCTACTGTTGGTATCACAAAAAAAGAACAAGCGACCTTATACAGCTGTCAGGATTTCCTTACCTATTTCTGTGAATGTGATTGTATCTTGACCTGGTCACATAACTTTTTAGTATCTCATCTTCCTCATTTGCAGAGTAGGTATAATTGTCTCTCTGAGTGCTGTCCAATATAACAAAGCAAAGTGCACCAGAAGCACAGAAAATCATTCCAGGAAAGGGTTGTTCATTGTTATACATAAAAATTGCCTGATTAGCTGGTGCAGCTCTGAAGGATAGGAAGGTGAAGTACTTGGATGGAGTGAGAACTCATCAAGGTTTTTTTGTTATTGCAAAATATTACTTAAAATAAGCTGGAGGTTCAGATGTGCTATTGTGGGAATGGGCTGTGCTCAGCCTACTGTGCTTTGTTCCTGTCTTGTGAGCCTCTTCTCTCTTGCTAGGCAGCAGCCCCAGTTATGATCCATTCCCACTCCTGCCAGAAGGCTCTTTCCAGAGACAGTCCCACACCTGCCTTGGGGACTGCTCTGCTGCTGGGCCATAACTGTTCCTCCTGCTAGAAAAAAATACAGCCTTTGGGACCAAAACCATCTGCTCTGAGCAAGCCCCCTGTAGGAAAGGCAGGCAAGCGTGGGGTCTCATGGGGACAAGGAGTGTTAGTGCAATATACAGTCATCACTTGAGACAATTAAGAAATCTGCTCACAGGAGAAGTGATGATAAACACAGTGTTGTGGGCTACCTGGTGTTTATCCTAGAGATTTTGAATTTAAAAGATAAATAAACTCACAGCCTCTGAGCATCAGTCAGGACGAAGGTATAGAGCTCTATCCAGCCAGGATAGAGGCCTGGTTTTGTCAGGGATAAGCAGATCTGCCTTGCTTGTGCCAATGCATTTATGCCCGGATCCCTTTGCTAGCCTGCAGCTCCCTTCCCCTGCTTGGTAGCCTACCCAAATATGGAGATATTCTCAGTTCATATTCTTTAATTCCCAGCTGTCCCTCTGCTCTGAACCCCACATTTGAGCTGTATGCTTTCAAGTTTGCAGTGCTTTCTGGCCCCTGAGGTGCCTGGGTGCAGTTGTGAGCTGCTGTGCAGGGTGCAGGTGTCAGGGTGTCCTCCTGCCTTCGGGGCTCGTTTGGGAAGGTACAGTGTGAGCTGGGTCCCCTTACAAAAAATTACAAGGTAGGCAGCCAAGTCTTTCCTCTGCAGACTGAGGGAACATGTGACTGTGGAGAGGGTTTGGCTGTTTCTGCTGGTCATGGACAGATGAACATCTTTGTGTCCTTCTCTGAATCCTAGATCTGCATGACCCAAAATTATTAAGTGTAATCCCTTCAGCAGGCCCTAAACTCTTGAGTCACACATGTTGGGATGCTGTTTCTCCAAAGTGGCAGAGGCCTTACCAAAACCAGGAGGTGGCAGGCTGGTAGCTGTGTCCCCCATCCTCACTTCTCCATTGTGTTTAGGACAAGCTTGGGCCTGCTGGTACAAACACAGCTTCAGTGAACCAGCAGGAGCTGGCAGGGAAAAACTTATGCCTTCACATACAGACCTGTCAGCAAGGTGTTCCTAGTCTGGACTTGTCTGCAACTGATGGTGTAAAAATCAACAAGATTTGTTCATTTCAGGAAAAAAATGGCAAATAACTAGATATTTGCCCTAGGATCATGCCTACCAAATTTATATAAAAGATCAATATTGGTATAAAAAACAAATGTCAAATTTAATAAGCACAGTAGGACCTTCCAGTTACTAACTACAGACCAGTAACCCCATGCATCTCCAGAAATCTGGGTGGAAAGAGGAGAACAGGGGTAGGAAGAAAGCAAAGTATTATTTGTAAAATAAAATACAGGCATTCCCACAATTAAAAGAGAAATACAACCTGAATAACAAATCACGGGCATTAACACCAAGATGAACACACTTATAAAAAAACATAATAAGCAAAAAGTATGTTAATTGCCTCTGAGCAATTTTTGGCACATTTCTTCCTTGCATTAAAGCCCAGAGGATTTGATGAAGAATTTTTGTGGCAATGCTTGCAAGGCACGTGTACAGGAGGGAGGATTTTTCCATTGCATTCTCTGCCGTTCTGCTGTTGAGTACCAAAGAATCACATTTTTTCCTAAATGTGTTCTTGGTTTGTTGGTTTTGGTGATGGTAGTGCTGCAGGAGCAGTGCCTTTTCCAGATGGCATTTTGAAGGTTCCTTGTCTCCTGGCTGAGCCATCAAAGGTCCCTCAGGAGACAGGAATTGCCACAACCAACTGGAGGGAGCATTCTTCTTACTCAGATACCCATATCTGGCAGTCGCCTCCATAGACTGCTTAGAAGGGATACAGCACTAATCTGCATCTGCCAACTGTCCTGCTTCACATTTTCTCTTAAATTCTCTTTGAAAATTGTCATAGAAGGAGGCTTCCTGTCTTCTTCAGATTTGTCTGTATCTTTATAACATTTACTTTTATCTTTTGGCAAAGAGTTTCACAGGCCATGAACCTATTCTTTGAGAAAGCACTTTCCTTTTTTCTTTCTATTCGTCAGTTCATCACTCATGTGAGACCAGATGCTGAACTAGGGGAAAGCAGTTTAAAGCTTGTCCAAACTAAAACCTTCTTTTAAAACTCACCCTTTCAGGACTTGTCAGCAGCTCCAGGCATCACCAGAGCATATTGAAAAGCAATTTGTGACATCTGCGTTCTGCAATTTAAGTCTGGATCTTGCCACAAATGCTTAAACTGGAAGAGCATTAAAAGGTTAAAAGGACAGCTGCACAGAGCAAGCCCTCCCCAGGGATCCAATATTAGTTGGTCTCATGATCTTGGAGGTAGAGAGAGGTTAAGAAGCAATTGCAGACACACCACTGAGCATGGCTGAGAAAGTCACTCTCCCACTGTGATTCTAACCAGGCAAGGAAGAAGCTGAATCTCGAAGATCAGCATTTCATCTTAGCTGAGCATATTTACCCTTCCTGAGCAACCTATTGACTTCCTGTGTAAATGGGCACATGTTGAAGACCATGCAAGCTCATGGTGGGGAAAATGACAGCTGAGCACAGAGAGCTCCCTTCTGTTGTCTGCAGAAAAACATTCAGGATTTGGCCCCAGTAGTCATGCAGAAAATAAGAATCAGGAAGCAGAGCACCTGAGCAATGGTGGGGAGAAGCTCTCTTTCCATTCCCTTTCCTTCCTTTTGCACCAGGTGCTTTTCCCTTGATCCCCACATGCAGCCCTTTGGATGTGGGGTTAGGACCACACCTCCCCACCAGCCCTGTTCTCCTGAGTGACACATGCTTCGTGGAGCAAGGCACCTCTCCAAGACCCCCCTGGCCTGCTCCTCTTCTCCATCCCATCCCTCCCACCCACCCTGGCATCAACTTGATCCCTGACAATCTACCTCAGCAGTGTTCCCTCTCTGCTGGGGCGTGGGGCACAGAGGAATGCTGGGACCCTTTCCCTGCTGTGATGTGTCTGGCAGGGAAAAGGAAATGTTACCTGATAGTGAGGTGGTGATGGGAAACTTCATGCTTTGATTCCCTACACAGGGGCAAGGGAAATCAGGCACAGGTGATTTTATTATTTTCCTCTTTCCTGTCATACTGACACTGATGGGAAGTTTAACTAGCTTAAATGAGTTCTGAAGTGGATTTTACACACTATGTTATAATCTTAATGTATAGCATTTTAAAAAACTGTTAGTTTAGATTATGTTGCCCAAATTCTGAAACAAAATGTACTCCATTGTTTGAAATCAAATTCAGCTCTTTTCTCTGGCATAGAGGAACTAGAAAAGAAGGCAAGAAAACAACTCTGTCTTAACCATCCAAGCTAAAAAAAGCACTCTCAACACTCATCAAATAAAATACAGAAATTGAATCATTCAGAAGAAAAAAGATTAGATTTTAAAAGCTTGTCTATGACAGTTTGATCCCTACTGTGTTACATGCAACTGTGTTACATATACAGGTTGCATATAGGCACATAGCAACAAACAGAAAACTAACTAAGGGAGGCTGGTTATAGGCTTGGAGTTTTCCTTCTTAGAGGTGAATTTTTATTCCCCCTGCAAAATCTGATTTCATGTCATGTGTGTTAAAATTATCACTTCTTACTAGCAGGTACAGTTTAGAGATAAAACAGAAGAACACAGGGTAATGTTAATAAAAGAAATATTGCTTGTTCCCCAACTGCCCACAGAGACCAGCGAGAAGATCCCTGCACAAGAGCCAGCATGGCGTGCAGCACTACTTCAGATTTCTGCTCATTCCCAATATAATTTGTTCCATATGATGTTTACCCACTGATTCTTCCAAACCACGTCTTGGCTAGAAGGCAGGTGATGACAGGTCATGGAAAAAAACAGAAGAATTTTGCAGCTTGTCTTGGCTGTACTGAATATGCCCTCGTGCTTGGAACAAATCAAATGCTTTGTGCCATTAACAAACTGTGGCAAGTCCAGTGAGCCTTCCTTCCCTGGCAGGGTTTGGAAAGATGCACCAGTGCTATAAACAACAGCGAGTTATGGGATGACTTCAGTGCATTGACACTCACAGCAGAGAAAACAAGGTATGGGCTGGCTTGTATGAGCAGATGCATGAGTGTGCTTTGCTCTGGATGGGCACATCCAGGGGACAGGGAGGATGTTCTTTGCAACCAGTATGTGTCATGCCTTCCTTTACTGCCTACCTGGAAACTGCCCTTGAAGCAACAATCATCCACAAATTTCTTGTCCTACAAGCCAATAAGGTGTCACTTGCTAAAGATACACTGGGAAGTCAACAAGTATGACAAAGTTTGCCTATTTCATTGTGTCAAAACTTCAGTCAGTAAAAGTAATGCCACCATGAATATGCATAAATTATAGCTCATGCTGTACAAACCTAATCTTTAATAAATAGACTTCATTGGAGAGTGAAAGAGCTATGTGGTTCCTTGGTAATATCTTCTGTGCTTCTCCAGGTACCACTGAGGGAAAGCCCAAGACTTCACACCTGGGATCTGAGCAGCAGAAGTGAAAGGCTAAGAGAAGAGGGAGAAATGTGGCATCCAGAGCTGTGTTGCTCCAAGTCTTGTCCTGGCAGGCACATATCCAGAAAGGGCAGTACAAGCAACGGGACTGAGCCTGAGCATGGGCTCAATGGCAGCTGAATAAATGTGCAGGGATTTGCGTCAGTACATTATTTTTGCTGCTGGACCCTGCTGAATTTATTTGACCTGGAAGTCACCAATCATCTCCCCAGCTGGGAAGAGAGCAGCAGCACATGCTGTGACCTGTATAAAAATCTAAGCTAGAATGGCCAAGAGAAAGAGAGGAATCTGTGGAAGTATATTTATGTGTCTGTGTCAAAAGATCAAGTCTACAAAATCACTGGATTGTTACACCAGTATGTCTCTGTAGCTAAAGATGAATGGAGGCATAGGTGGAAAAATGCTTGTTGTGCCATGCAGTTCATCTAATTTATCTCTATGAAGATGTATGTCCATTTTCTGCAACAGTTTTTGGCTAGTTTTTCAATGTCCTAAGAAATGAAACTGCCCATGAAAAGTTACTTCACAGGCCACATTGAAAATGCTCATGGTGTTTGTTTTTTATTTTTAAAAATCAGTCAAAATTTTAAACTTACTAGTTTCACTTCAGTACTAATAGATGCCTGAATTACTTAATGCCTGAATATCTTAAAAATCTACAGATTACCAGATCTTTATCAATATGCTTCTTTCAATTAGTCTTTTCAATGATATAATTATTTTGTCCTGCCTGAATTCTACCAGTTTTTCCTGGTAATACAGTGCAAGGTTCCTTAAACCCCAGCCATCAACTACTCTGTGATTTTATTTGCCATGGCAAGTCAGTGCCTGACTGCCTCTTGACTGTCTAAAGAGTCTCAAAGATCTTACATTTCATTGGAGTTAATCAGGATCTGCTTTTAGTGAAAGTTAAAATAATCCTGCACTACAAAAATGATAGAATATGGCCATTTATTCATATGAATATTCCACTCAGCTACATACTCTTGCCCACTATTTGACATGCATGTTTTCCTCCTGACTCAAAAGCTGTGGGTATATTGGAGGCTGTCCAAGGGAGTGAGCTACCCCAATGCCAAATGCTTTTGTTACCTGTTGCACAGCCCTAATTTCCAGTCTTCCTCTTTTAATTTATTTCCCCTGTAAGAATTACGAGTGCATTGAAATCCAGTCTTGCAGAATCCAGCTGTGCCACTTTTTGGGAAATATTAACTAAAAATTGTTCCTAACCTAAAACCTGCTAAAATTTCTGCCTTCTTCAAGATTGTCTCTTTATTAGGTTGTGATTGGCATTTTGGAGTTGGCATATCAGTATTTCCTTGTAGGTGCCAGCATTAAAGGGAAAGTACTTGCTCCTGTCTCCAAGTAAGACGTTTTCCATATGTGCGCTCTCCACTCTGTCCTGTCTAATGACTATACGTTAAGATATTATGCAGGAAAGGTTGCAACATTTTGTAGCATATGTCTGTGCAAGTGAGAAGTGTGTCTCACACCTGCTTCTTGGCTTTGGGATATTATTTCTCGTAACTCTCTTACTGCCTGGCTGGCTTGTGGTGCTGCAGGTTTCAAGTGGAAAAGCAGGGCAGCAAAGCAGGGCTTCCCCTGCTTGAAGTGGCAATACACAGAAAAGCTTGTGGTCCCTTCTGTGATATTGTGCTTGTGCGGAGGGCATGCCCTGCAAGAGGCAGTGGCCAGCCCCCTTCAAAAGAAAGCTGCCAAACCACTTCCAAAGGAGGCTCGTAATTATTCGCATGGAAAGAAAGCTTATGACTTCTTTCCTCACTCAGAATTCAGAGAGTGAGTCTGAAATAGAGACCATGTTTCTTTAAATAGCATAAGCATTGCTGGAGCAGGATTACATCTGTCACAGATAAAAATGCTCTATTTATGCCTTATTGTAATCCCTTCACTGGTTTATGGTCCCTGTGTCCTTCAGGGAGTGTTGGAAGCCCACATGCTGCTCCTGAGTGCTACATTTTGCATTTATATCTCCAATTCTGTTGACAGATGTGTACAATCACACTCAGCAGTCAGACAACTCCCTCTTGACTCTGTATCAGAGGAAGAGCAAGAGGGCAAATTATTTCAGCTGAGGTCAGCATTAACTTAAGCTCAAAATAACTCCCTCCAGATACACCTGTTTCAGACAGAAGCGTGTGAATAGGAGTTGATCTTGGGTGAATTCCAGCCACTTCCTTATTTCACATTCTATCTGGGGGCTCTGCCATCACACATGTAGACAGCACACATGTACTCAATTAAGCCAAAAAATCTACAATCAACCTGATAACTGAGAAAAAATTATCCTCCCCTGCAAGTGGAATGTAATGGGTTAACAAACACATATTTCCTATTTTACGTATAAGCATTGAATATGTAAATACAGCATGTTCCCGGATGCTTCAGGGAAAAGATAATAAATTTACTGAGGACAATCAATTTAAAAAAGAGGTTGATTAATGCATTAATGTTAAATTAAACAAAGGTTTCTGAGATAATACTGTTTAAACAATAGTTTCTAGTTTCTCTTAGTTTCAGTTGCTGGGAGTAGTAGCTTCCTTGTTCTTAGCCTTTCTACATCAAAGAATATCTTCTCTCATTCCTTGTAATGGGCCATTCCTAGTAAAGCTGAGTAGTTCCAAAGAAATGCGATGAATCACTCGTTCCTTGTTGCCTTGTGATCAGAGATCCACCCGTCCCCCAGGGCAGGGTCTTATTCTTTTGACTGTATTCCATCCAACCTCAGGTTGAAGGGATCCTGGTCTCTGAAAATGCAGGAAACACAATAATGTGTTTTGTCAGTCTCAGTTATCAATATTGGCGTGTACTGGCTAGTGTCTCCAAAGTCCTTCACAACTGCATCTCAGAGAGTTGCCTGGGGTTTAAACAGAGATTCTCAGAAGGGTTTGGGAAGTGAAAACAGGACTTTGCTCTTGAAACCATCATTGTTCTTGAAATAACCCTTAGGGGCATAAATCCGTTCTCTTTCACATCCACTTAAACCAGAGTTTAAATTCCCAAGAACTGGGAGATTTTCCCTGAGAAACCACAAAGCTTCTTATAGCTGGAGGCTAAAGCTGAGGGGAGGTGCCATCATATTAACCTCAGACAGCTTTGGTATTTTTGTTGGCTGTCCTCAAAAAAAATAATGGTATTAGCAGGTCTGGCTTAGAATATAAAGAGCTGTAGCTCCCTCACAGTAGGTGAGCAATCTGTGCAATTGGACATAAATGCTGATAACAAGGCCTCCTTCCAATTAGGAAGCAATAAAACTACATCAGCAAAAATTCCTACAAGCATATTCCTTAAGGTTTCTTTGTGCTCTCATAAAACACAAACATCTTTACCATGCAATACCCTCAGATTCACCAGCTGCTCACAGATATACTCAAGTACTGCTTTTTTGTGAAACTGCCCAGAAAAGATTGCTTGATGCTGCTGCTGGGGGTCAGGGCTGAAGGGACACATTTACATGGGAGAGGCACAGATGGACATGCACAGACACAGAGCTGCAACCTCTCTGTGCGAGGGGAATTTGCTAAGGTAAGCTGAAACCTCTGTGTATACATTCTAGTTTTCAGAAAGCTGCTTGAATGGAATGTACTTGAAAAAAAAATGAAGTGTTTTGAGAGCAATCACAGCAAATATAAAATGCAGGTTACATGAGGGTCTGAGATTACACCTCCAGAAACATCCTGCCCTTGGTTCTCTCTGTCTGAACTTGGAGGGATGGCTTCTAATGCTGCAGAAAGGCAGGAGTGCTCCCAGAGATATTACAGAAGACAAACTGTGCAGTCCATTTTTCATCCATGTCTACACAGTTCCCCAGCACAGACAATTACATTGTTTGACAGTCTCAGCCATTTCTTACGTTGTTATAACTGCTTGGCCCCCAAGAGAACCTCCCTGGTCATGGTGCATCCTGTGGGCCTGTGGTCTCCATCTTCCCTAAGGTCCAAGTCACAACATTTTGGCAACATGTCTGTGCACTGCACATGCAATGCAATTGGATTTTAACGTTGCTCTGGAGCACTGAGGAAAGAATGAAGGGAATTGAGGAAGAATTAAGACCATGAATTACTGGACTCATGATAAAACAGTCAGTGACTGTATTTGAGGCTTGTTTCTGACATCTGGAAGGTCACTTGTGAATGGCATTGAGGACTTTCAAAAGAATTACTGAGAAAAAGTTTCTTGAGGCAATCTGGGGTTCAGGGAATAAAATACATCATTAAACAAAAGCAAAAAAAGAGACCACAGAGAAGTGCTTATAAGATGGCACAACACTTGATGTCAGTGTTATTAACACTGGAAAATATATTTTTGGTTGTTTTTTTTTTTTTAATAAGGTGCATGCATGGATGGCTACTTTTTCCATATTTCTATAAGGAGTGATTTCACTGCTCACCTGAATGCAAAAGGCACTGCTAGAAGATGAACAGCCCTTTCTGGGGCCAAGGGCACCTGGCAGGACTAGGGTGGGAGCAGAAGGGGCCACAGCACAGCAACATGACAAAACAGTCTCCTGCTCCCTTGGTGCAGTTGACCTAGAGACTTTCAGACCAGAGATTTAGTGATGACCTAGGAAGAAGCAGTTTTCCTAGCAAAGGGTAGCAGCACTGCCTCTGGGAGACTGGAGTTCAGTAGCAGGGAATGAAGTTGGCCAAAAGTGGTTTTTAGCAGCCCCTTTGGCTGTGATCTTGACAGACATTTCTGTGAAATCGGCCTGAATCATCTCCAGCACAGCTCTGTCTAGGCAAGAGACATAAGATTTATAACAATCTCTTGGAACAGTTTTATAAATGCTTTGTAAAGGGCTTATTTGATTTGCACATGACCTTCAGTGGAGACACTGAGCATCATCGAAGTGATGTAGCTGTCTGTGGACTGGGTAAATATGAGCTAATCTTTCTGGTGGCCATAGCTTTTCCTTCAGTTCATGGTAGGAATGGTCCCCTCAATTACAGTTACAATTCTTGATTATGGTGAAGTTGATAGCTCAAAAGCCTTTGTAGGATGCCTGGACATAGGCCAGGTGAGGAAAGGAAAACTACAGTTGGTCTGGCTAACACACCCAGTCAGGTCCCAGAATTAGTGGCAAACCAGATGGCACAATAAGGTAGTTCAGGACATATACTCCTATTTAGATATGTGTGAGGCTTACACACCTTTGCCCTGTTCAAAAGACTGGATCACGATATTAAAAACTGATGGATTGAGTGGGAACTGTTTCACATCACCAAGATCTGCCCTTACATATTTAGTGTGGCCACATTTTTCTTCCAAAGTAACAGGTTCATAACTTCAGCAGTGAAGCAGAAAGCATGGGATTTTCTGCAGGGAGTTTGCCCTCCTGAAGGAAGACCCACTGGTAAATGCAGAGCCCTTAGATGTTCCAGATTTTTCAGCGATGGGGCTGAAGTTCTTTTCAGACATGGTAACATAGAGGCCTTCAAAGGTGTTACACAGCTGGTAAGAATTATTTTAATGGTTCCTGAGAAGTTCTAAATGAAATAGTAATAATGTGAAAACAGAAAAGGAAATAGATGGTGTGAAGTGCTGGAAGGTTGAGAAGAAGTGTCATGTTAAAGAAAAGATGGAAGGCAATCAGGTATATGTCTGAGGTGTGAGGTGTGACTGCTTAAACCCCACTGGTCTTCACAGGTTTTTTGAAAATGGGCTGTTGTGTAAAGTGAACTACTAGAGATAGTTCTAAGGGCACAAACAAAGTCAAGAGCAAAGTTAAGAAAAAATAAATAGGTTGTTTGATCTTCACTAAAGTGCTAGGAACAAGAGCAATCACTAGATAGAAGCAGCAACAGCACATAGAAGGACATGGAAACAAAAGGGTGCACATCCAAAGCCTACAACAAGAAGCGTTAGCCTGCTGCAAGAGAGAAGAAACAAAATCTACAGAAGACATTATTGAATAGGATGAAACAGATGCACCATCAGGAGTTAATAATAAAGGACTGTTACAAACACATTTCATACTGTTGGGGATCTCCGCAATTTCCTTTGATTAGAAAAGAGATTTTTGGTGGAGCAGTCCAGAATCTTTCTGTTGAAAAACAGTCATAAAAATATAAAGTCATAAAAATATTATATTAACAAAAACATTTAGATATTTGTGTGTGTGTGCATGTGCCTCTGGATATTTGGACTCACATGGATGGAATTCTCCAGGAAATAAATCATAGGTTTTGAACTGATCTACTTTTCAACACTAGAGCTCATTTTACAGACTTTTATTGCTTTTCAAGGATTCTTCCTGTCCAAGCAGATAAATTGTAACAGTTCAGCACTTTTAAATGTGTCTTCTCATGTGCTATAAGGATTGCTTACATCCTATTGAAGATTTTTTATGATTCTTTTTTACTTTTATTGAGAACATTAAAAGAAAAGCATATAATAGTTAAAATTGACTGTTTTGATTCTCTCACTGATCTTTGTGTCTGGGAGTTGCCAGAGATATGCTTGTTATGAAAGAGAAGAGGAAACACCTTGTGTATTGGCCTTGGAAATTTCCACAGATATGCATGCCCCTGTTTCTAATTGTACGTGGTGCAGCCATGCAGTGGGAATGTGAGTTCTCTTACACCCAAATAATGGCAAATGGATGACATGACTGAAATATATCAACTAGAGTCTTGCTATAGTACAAGAACATGGGTAAGACAGGACATTTGTTTAGAGCTGCCTTCACAAATAAACATCTCTGTTTTGTGCATTCATGCCTTCTCCTTGCACAGCAAAGACACAATTAGGAGTAGTGGAAGTTGAGTGGCTTGCAACTATCTGTGATTCTGAGACCTTGCCCCATAGACTGTCCTTTATTAGACTAAATGGCATAGCTAGGAAAGATTATACAAGATTTCTAGCATGTATCATCTTTTCTAGGTCTGAAACATAGCAGCTAACCAGAGTTAGCAGCAAACTGAAGCCAATTACTCAGAATTTGGTCCCTCCATGCATAGAGCTCCCTTATCATGACATTGCTTTCAGTCATTCCCTCTAGCTGAAGTCAGCCAGTACGATACTGAAGCCTGAAACATTTGCCTGAAGTAGATGGCTTAAGGGAGGCATCTGGGAGAGGACAAGAGCAATAAACAGACCAAATTCACTGCTCTGGGAAGTGGGCAAAACTTAACTGCTGCCAACAGTGAGCTCAGTTATGGGTACAACACTGGGAAGGAGACGCAAAAACCAAAGTGTATAACTTAGGCAGGCATTCCACATCATTCATTCTATTTATATGTTTTAAAGGGGACATCCCTGTGGCAAACAAAATAATTCTACAGTGTCTGTTTCTGTAGGGTTGTTTTCTTGGGATGCTTCCCTTGATTAACAGGGCCAGAATGGCTCCACAGCCCACTGCTTTGCTTTTGTTAAAGCAAACCCCCAGACTCCCCCAGAATTCTCAAGCCTTCCTCTTCCTTAGTGGGTTTTTGGCCCTGTAGTTTCCCCCACACTTCCCCAGTTAAAATGTTCCAGCCCTGGGCGTGGGAAGCCCTACACAGCTGTGTGCCCGGCTTTCCAGCCCGCCATTGTGACGGCTGGAGCTGCTGGCCAAAACCTTGGAAACAGATTTTTAATTTATATTTCTGGCCAAGCTGTGGCCTATTTTAAGCCTTTAAAAATACTCTGGATCTCATGCAGATCTCCATTGCCTTTAAGTAAACCAGGGCAGCAGCACAACTGAGGTTCTCCATGGCAGCCCTGGGTAAAATGGGGAGGGGGGATCAGGATCCTGCCCATGGTTTTACAGTTTGCATAGAGGATAGAGTAGCTTCAGGTTTTGTTTCAGACCCTCAGCAGAGGCAGACCATCTGCTGTTTTGTCAGTTTAATGGGAATTTTATGTATCTTTTTCTTCTCTCCAGATGTGTTAGCAGATAACACAGATCTGTGTCTTTATAGCCAGATCCCTGAACAAATGTGCAAAGATTATAAGGGTGCAAAGAGCTTTCCCTTGTCCTCTCCAGAATGTGTCACAGGCTGTCCCAACCCACAGGGTGTTCCTACTACCTCCCTGCTGCCCTGCAGGACCTCATGGCTGGGCTGGGCAGGGAGAGCCAGGGAGCCAGCAGTCCCTCAGAGCTTCATTATCAGCTCTCTCCCAGCAATCCCTGGCATTTTGCACAAGGTGCCCCTAGCTCAGAACTCTGTGGCTGGCAGGGTAAGGGGCAGCAGTGGGCAGGGGAACCACATGAGCTTGGCCATCATCTACAGATCACATCAAGTATTTCCTAGTGAGGAGCATATTTAGTCAGGAGACAAGAAGGTTTTTATGGAATCAGAGCAGGTAAATTCTGTGGTGGACTCTCATAAACAGGAAGACCAGAGGATTAGCCGGTTTAAAGTGTAGTTTAGAACGTGGCTGGGCTTACATGGTGTAGTGACTTGTGAGCTGGGCTGCAGCAGTCCTCAGCCCCATTGTCCCTGAGAGGGCCAGCCTCTCTAGGGCAGATGGTGCAGGCATGTCATTCTCCTCCAGGAACAGGATAGGCCAGGTTGTGCTGCCACAGCATAACAGGGCTCCTCTGACAGGAGCAGTGCCTTCACAGAAGGAAAAGCACTTTGTGTCTTTTTTTACACAGGGGAAATAGAGACATCAAACATTAACTTTCTTCTGTTGCCAGTGAGTGGGGTTAGTTTAGATCAGAGACCTAAGGAAGATCAACATGAACTGTTCTCTCATTTGCTCTTCAATATGGAGCATAGATATACAGGTCAAATGTAAAGGCATCTGGAGACAAATCCATAGCACTGGCCTGCAGACTGGGTTGTTCTCTGCCATCAGGCATGGCTGGGGAGTCTGAGGTATTGCTATGCTCAGTGACATGCTCTTCTCTGTGCACAGTAATCGGATGAAGATTGTGCACTAGTTTGCTGCAGCAGTTTTATAAATCCCTCCTCAAACCTAACACTCACTCAAATCTGTGTTCTTCTCAGTTAGGCTTTGTTACAACTGTGTCTTGATGTTAGTGTACTATATCACCCATCATTACAGGGAAAAGAACAGCAGCCAATTTTTGTACATTGGAACAATATAGGCTAGTTATAAGGTGTCCACTGTGATTCAGTATTTGCTGAACTGTTAACACATTTCTTTTCAGCTGACAGTGCTCACTGAAACTGTAAGTCTAATTGGAGTAAGGGACTTGCACAAATCTGCTGTCCTGTAAAATTTGATTTTGAAATCAATGGCAGTGCAGTCAACTTCACTGATATAGTTTTGTTGGGTTTTTTTCATCACAATTTTTCCTCAAATGCTGTGCTGATTTATGTGTAATCAAAATTCATACAGAAAAAACCTAGGGGACATGAGTGACACAATACAGATGCATAGAAGCCTTGAAAGCTATGCAGATTCAGTGAAATAAATCAGACATTCCATGATCCCTGACCTAGCAGCTCTCCATGTGTGATAAAAGCTTTTGAAGGGAGACAAGACCTGTGTGCTGTGGGCAGCCTTGGTTAGGACAAGATTAAAAAAAATTCATGCGGCTTCTCCTCATCAGACAATAGCACTGCCTGACCATGAATTTTTTCCTCAGTGGCAGCCACTTCCTCACTCCATCCCTGTAGCCTCTCTCCTGTGGATCTGCCTCTGGCCTGCTTGGGGATTAGGCTGGAGGAGTGAAAATGATGGGCCCTCAGAGTGGAGTTTAGGAAAGGCACAGAGGGTGAGTGAAGTAGACCAGAAACTAGATGCTGATGGGCAAGGAAAAGGAACACAAAGGCAGTGCTGCAGGTTTGGAGTCAGAGTTGAAGTCATCAAGGGATGTATAACACAAACTGATAGCCAGCAATATGTGCAGGAACTCAGACAATATGGGGGTTTCAACAACAGTAATTTTCAATTGAAATAAATATACCATCCTTCCAAGAGGACAGCAATAATTAGGAAGTAATTTCACAAACAAGCATAAACAGAGATCAGCTCTTCAGGGTAGGAGCAGTGAGGAGCACGGTCCCTTCCCTTTGAGACAACCTTGGGATAAGGTCCAGACTGGGAGGGAAACATCAGAAGTCAATGTGACTTGGCACTGGCCATCGCCAAGGGAATGTGATATGTCAGACTCATTTCTAAAAATCCTGTCTCCGTCTGTCTCAATTATCAGGAGCTGAAGCGCAGGCAGCTCTTGTGCAGACTGCACAGGATGGGGCATGGGCACACAGTGGCTTCCCCAACCTGTTCTTTGGCCTTGCTAAGGTCTGTCCTCTCAAGTAAGAACTTTCCCTTCTTTTCTCCAAGGCATGTCTCTTCAGAAAGAGATGGGAAACAGACCAAGGTTCAGTTGATCTTAATCTTTTCCCTTCTGCCTCCACCTCATGATCCAAGTCTCAAGAAGGGATGTAGCCCCAGTTTCCATCATGCAGCTATATCCTGGCTGTGTGGCAGATGGTGCAGATACTGCACAAACAAGGTCTATAGCAGTGATGGGAGTTCAACTCCTACGGCACCCCAGAGTAACTTTGTCTGGGCTTCACTTAAAGCTTTGCTTTCCTTTCGATCTCCCTTCACTGCATAGGTTGGGTGATAAAGGATTGAAACAAAAATTTTCTGGCACAAATCAGAAAATGTCACCTTTGTGAAGCAGTAATTCCTGTGTGCAAGTTAGCTGCCAGTTTGCATACAAAAGGGACAAACCACTTGTGTAAGGATATTAAGTTCTAAAGTCAAAAGCAGATTTACTGTAGAGTTTAAGACTGATCAGCTTTGTCACTTCGCATTCCTCAGTTTAAAAAATCAAATGAAAGACTGCTTGCTTGCTTTTTGGTTTCTGAGAAATACGATTTAAGAAATAAAAGTATAAAAATGTATTGCATCTGCAAAACAAGCCATAGTAAATAATATCTATTCATACTCTATGTAAATTCACACCCTAGATTCACAAACACTGGTTCATAAACTTGTTGGCAGGAGATGCAATAGACAAATATACAGGCTGTTGGCAGAAAAAGCACTTCCATTATTCATTTGTCACTGGTACCCAGGACTGTGATGCTATTCAAGGTAATGTACTGTCTCAAAATAAATCTTTTATCACTACTCACTTCAGCAGCCAGAGCTGGTGGAGTATAGAGGCTCATACAGATACAAAGCCAAATGACATCCTTCTCTTGCTGGAGCTACTCTATTGCAACACAGTTTCATTCTAGTACTATGTTCTCTTTGAGGATTTTATCAAGGTAATGGTCAGATATGTCTGCTGATGGACTCACTGCTGATGTGTATATTGCCTTATGTGCACAACACCTAATAAGGTACCTTTATATAAAGTCCAGAATCTGTAGCAGCCTGTGTAGAAAAGTAGTAATGATGAGTGACTGAAAACACTGGAAAAGGTGAAGGGACTTTGTGCTTCCCTGAAGTTTGAACCACAAGAATGATAAGACACCGAACAGAGAGAAGCAGATAAAAATATAAACTTGTAAAAAGTCTTTCTTCCTTAGATTGGACTGATGCAAATGTAAATGAAAACTCGGACCCTGAAGAGATGAAACTGTGTATGGTGTTAATAATTTTGATTCCAAGTTGAGTCCATCTTTTTTCAATCAAATTAGGGTTTTCATCAGTTTAGATGCTAGAATAAACTTAAAAATAGACAAAAAGAAGAGCAAAACTTTTCAGCTGAAGCTTTGCATAACAACAATATTGAAAATATATATGCACAAGCACATTTAATTACAATTCCATACAACAAAAAAAAATAACAACTTTACCTGTGCTTCGTAGAGTGTTTACATTTAAAACTTACAACTCAGAGTCCTTTCCTCTGTCTGGAACATGATGGAGGGGGTTTGGTGTGTGGAATATTAGGCATAGCAAGGGAGATTATTTTATCATACATAAACTCCAAGAGACAGGAGAAACTAGGCAGAGAACAATTGTTCGCACTGAGACTGTTTCACTCTTTTTCTGGTTAAGTGGTACTAAAGATATTTGTACCAGGATAAAAGGCTGAGAAGTACTTAATAACCTAATAAAATATCTAAATGATAATTGATAGAGGTTTCATGAAATTATGGGAAATGAAGAGGGCCTTTCTTATATGTTTTGGATCTAGTTCATAACACTGCACAGTCTTTCAAATGCAGTTGTATTCCTCTGCTGTGTTCCCCTCCAAAAACAGAGTAAGTGAATAAATAGTAGCAAAAAGAACAAAGAAAGTGAAAAAAGTACTCATTTAAATACTTCTTTCTTTGTTCTTTGAAGAGAAAAGGAACAGCATTTGTAAGGCATGAGGCACACAGGGGAGCCACTGCTCCTATAGCCATTATGGGACAGAAGGATCCTCCAAAGACATAGACCTTGTATCTAACAGACTCACCTGGGGGCTGGTGATGCCAGGAGATGGGCTTGAGGAGGTGAAAGCAAGGCTGGCTGTAGGGGAGCCAGCAGCACACATGGGAGGGGCCTTGAGCTGACAGGATGCTTCAGTAAAATGCAGGGTACTGTGCAAACAACATCGAGGTGAAGCATGAGAGGGACCACGATGGCAGAGCACCTATAGCACTGAGTTTCTAGAAAAGAGGTGTTAGGATAGCTAAACTTTAACAGTGAAGTGCTGCTCATGGCTGTTGGAATTGCCTCCAGTCTGTGGCAATGCAATTGCCCTAGCATTGGGATCCCCCACAGCCTGATGGCTCCAAGCAGAATCACTGCCCTGGAGAAAAATTGTAGGGCCTCTCCAGGAGCTTTTTCCTGCTTCCTTGCTGTGCCCTGAAGAGCTGCCAGGCATTGCTAGTGCTGGACCACAGCTCTGTTCCTTCCCCATGCCTCCAGCTTGCACTGGTGCCTGCAGGTATCTCAGCAAAATTGTGGTCTTCCAGCTGCTCAGCACACGTCCTCAAAGAGCTCCAGGACCATGACCAAAGTGCAGCATAATGGTCCAGATCACCATCTGCAAAATTTCCTTCTGTGGCTTGAAGGCCAGCCTCCTGCTTTCTCCCCTTCACCAGCACCATGCCAGCAACTGTTCTCCTATGGGTGGGCTCAGAGAAGTCACTTTAACAGCACCCTTCTTCTCTTGAGTCTGTCTGGCCAGGACTGGTTTTATTCAGGAGGGACAGAAAATGGCATTTAGATATGCAGATGAGTTGGCTGGGGGCTAGGACAACATGCTTAAGATAATTGTGTATGTAGTTTTTGGAAACTTACTCCTCCAGGGTTCGATTAGCAAGGATGTCCCTGCTTCTCAAAAAGATGATGAGGGAAGTTGACAGACATAGCACAGCTTTAATCCTGGTAGGGAAAATACTGTATTTTAAATTAATTTCATTGTTCCTGTCATTTACTGCAAAGATAGCAGCAATACTTAAGAGTCCATTTAGTAACACTAAACCACTTAGCTTTTCTTTTCCATAGATTTGTTTCAATATATAGGTTTTTCTCCTTCAAAATCCTTTTAACACTATCCAGGTTTCCAGGTCATTTGAAATCACTATATTGATCTTCTACATTTTAATCCACTTCTCACCAGTGGATATAGTCACCACAATTCAATAGTAGAATCAATCTCATGGGATAAATATTTGGTCCGTCTTTAGGCAAGTAAAACAAGATTGCCCACTTCAGCTGAAGAGTTTTTGGTGCTGCTTGTTCTTCTGGATACCTGTATAAACTAAATATCTCTGCTTTTTGTGCAGTGTGGCTGTTTCTTCTGAGGGGGCACCTCAACAGTCTTGTTTTACCTCTGGAGACTGGGCCATGGGCAAAAGCTAAGGCAGCTGCTTCAGTTTTGACCAGAACTGCTAAGTCTTTTCCCTTAAGCAACACAAACTATGTCTATTCAGTGGGATAAATAACACTTTTTTGGTGGGCTAAATCAAACACACTGTCAATGGGAGTCAGGTGAGACTTGAAATAGTTCAGAGGAGAATTTCTACATTTCAGCATCATAAAAATGGACTGTCAAATTCCTTCATGGAGTTACATTCCCAACAAGATTCACAAAATAGTTAAGAGGTTAACTTTCACTGGTCTAGTGCTTGTTGTTGGTTGTAGACACATAGTGAGCTGAAAGGATGGTTACAGAAAACCAAAAGCAAACAACCAAATTTATGTGCAAGTGGGAAGCCTCTTAAACCAGACAGTGGGGCAAAAAGAAGTCCCCCAGTGAGGTTTTAAGGTGTTTGCTAACATCTGTAGAAGCAAATCAACAATATTACTCATCAGGGAGATCTACTGAACCTCCTCAAAGTTTATGCAATGTGTAGGTGTGGGTCTCCCCAATGGAAGCAATGGAAGATTCCTTGGAACAGGAATAGGTTTGAGCACTTGCCTTTGTGCCTCACACCAATCAGAGCAACTAACAAACTCAGGCAGGGACAGGCATCTGAAGAAATAATTCCTCTTTTCTCCTGACCTACAGAGTACTGGCATGGAGGTGGATCTGATCTTTTCTGCTGATGGCATCCTTACTTGTATAAGCAATTGTGAGACCAGCAGGACCAGGAAAGTGATCATTCTCCTGGCACTGCTAAGGTAACATCTGAAATCCTGTGTTCAATTTTGTGTCCCTCACTACAAGACAGACAGTGAGGTGCTAGAGCAAGTCCAGAGAAGCAAGGTGGAGGTCAATGTCTTCTCCCAGGTAACAAGTGACAAGACAAGAAGAAATGGCTCAAGCTGTACCAGATGATGTTGGATACTAGTTGGATATTAGGAACACTTTCTTTACTGAAAGGTTTGTCAGGCATTGGAACAGAATGTCCAGGGAAGTGATGGAGTCACCATCCCTGGAGATATTTTAAAAATGTGTAGATGTGGTGCTTAGGGACATGATTTAGTAGCTGCCTTGGCAGTGCTTGAATAACAGCTGGTCTTGATCTTAAAGGTCTTTTCCAACATCAGTGATTCTATGTTTCTGTCATTTATGTTTCTATCATCTATGTTTCTACCATCTATGTTTCTATCCACACAGTGCCTTCTGTTAACTTGTTTTGCCCCTTTCCTCATGTAATTTGTCTTTTCTGGTGGTTCTAATGACCACAGTCATGTCCCCTGAGCACCACAATATGCATCACTGCACACAACATCATGAAGAATTTTTGCTTGCATACAAAATGTCTTTATCTAGACCTGCATAATAATATGAACTTAGAGCTTGATGACCTCAGAAAGTCAGAAAACATCAGGTTCAAATAACTGCCATGTTTGTGAGTCCAAAGTCTACAGCATCCATTCCTGCTCCTCTGTTGCCCTGGCTTCAAACCAGCACCCCTTGTTCATGATTATACCATTCCAGCAGAACAAATGCAAAAAAGCATTTCTGTGCTGTGTTTGTAAGGAGGATGTAAATACACTGGGAACATCTTCAATGAGGAGACAAAATGTGGGAGAGCATGGGCTTTCATGTGGCATCACACCAATTAAGGGATAAATGGATGCAGAGAAAATTATATTGTGGGAAGCCGAGGTCTCAGCATATGCAAGTCCCTGGGATAACACATCATTCCTATGCTATGTGATCAGAAGATGCTGCAGGGAGCCATGAGATGTTTGACTGCGCAGTATTGATGGCTGCCTCACAAAATGGTCTTGGGTGTGAAGAGTTTGTGTCCCACAGAGCAGTGAAGGGAAGGCCACCACCATGAAGTACAGAGATCATGGAGGGAGAGAAATGTGAATACATCCCTGTGTATGGACTGAGTTGCTGATACCTATGAAAAGCTGGATGTGTGACTGCTGCCTTTTACTCTGAGGAAGGAGTATTTTACCTTACCTACTCATCTTCAGATCAAATTTTCCATTCCCTTAAAATGCCAAGCCTCATTTTCCCTGTCTCTCTGCTGTCATGGGGTGCATCTTTGGGGTGCATCTTTGGGGTGCATTCACGCAATGCCATACTGCCCTCACAGCCAGTTGCTTTGCTAAGGTAATGTAATTAACTCATGTAGCTGGATTTTTCTGAGGGCTTGTTTGACCACAGCTACCTCTGCCTGATGCACCCCTATGCCAAATCCACACATAACAAAAGTCTGCAAGGGATCTACAGAAGCAAATTTCCACCTCTCCACAGACTTAATTTCTGATGCATTTTTGGCTTTTGCTTTATGAGTCCAAGTCCTTGTTTCTCACTTTGATGACTGTTTAATCAGATAGATTAGCCTAAAATAAAGAGTCTCAAAATGTCTCCTTAGGCAGTTCACATTTAATTGCAATCTGTCCATCTAAAACTTCTTCATGGTAAGAAATTACCCTGCACTGTTTAGGATATTATAAATCTTAAATAAAAAACACACAGATGTTAGTTTAACATGAGAAAAGAAAGTTTAATGAAGAGCTTCTAATCCAAACAATTCTCTCACTTAAATTGCTGTTCATATATAAAATTAGATATTCACATCAGTAACCTGATGGGTAATATCTTATATCAGAAAGGTATTTCTAACCCAGGAAATTAAAAATTCACTTTGAATTAAAAAGAACACCAAATCATTTAACAGAAAATACGTAAAAACTCTACAGTTTTTCACAGAAAAGAAAGGGTGAAAATTTCAGAAATACAGAGATACCTTGGGCTAGTCAAAACAAGAAGTGTGGCTGGTTCTGCCTAAAATGAAAATTCTTTGTAGTAAACTGCAGAGCAGCAGCATCCACTAGTACTTATTTCTAACTATACATGATGTACTGAGAAAGACATAATTGCTAAATAGTTAAAGATTTTCTCATATACAGGAGTCTTGCATAATTTCATATGTCCATTAATTTAGGCAAATATTTTTCTTTCCATTAAACAGGTGAATGAATGTCTGCTCTTTGATTTGTATTCTGTACTTATGGTACATGTAGGTTAGTGGATTTTTCACTTGACTTGGTGAGATTTCAGCACAGTTTATCAGTAAGAAAGGAGTTAAAATTCATGGTACATTAATTGCTCATAGACTCCAAAAATGGCACATTGGTGCTGACATAAGAGGAATGTTATACGCACAACCTCTGTCTTATATTTAAAACTGATAAACCTAAATAAACCCACAGGCATACACACGTGCACACACACACAAATGCCTGCTGCTGCAAATTTAAACAAAAACTGCTTCTGTGTGCAGTTTCACTTCTCTGTGCAGCTGGAAGGATAAAGGCCAAAGCATCACTGGAGACTGTCAGTCACTGAAACCTAACCCCCAGGGATTATAATTACCCAGACCCAACTGTTCAGCAAAGGGTACTAAAAGCAAAGGCTTCTGAATAATGCCATCTTCCTAATTACCTAAGGGTTTCTACCTTCAACAGACTTGGCTGATCAATTCTCTTCTCAGAAACTTTGGAGCTAAAGTTCATGCCTTGCTAAGGGAACAGCTTGAAGAATCTGATCGTGTTTGCTTTCCTCGAGTCTATGCAGCAGTGAAAGCTGTTCCTCATACCAGTGACTCTACCGGAGAAGGGCAAAGACCCAGCTGGATAATACTACATCTATATAAGCATCTAAACATCAGATGTTCTTTCAAAATGTACCTATAAATCACCTCAGCCTCTTATGTCTGCAAATTTAGATGAAAATCTCATGAGAGTAAGCTTTTCTCTGAAATCTCTGTCAAGTCTGCTCCTCACCAGGCTAGAAGTTTTCCATGAACCACATTGACTATTGTGCAAAAGTATAGTCCATGTTCAAATCCTGTGGTATCTCTGACTTTTGGGAGCTCCTGCACCAGTACCTCCACATGTTTCATTAGCCTGTGGCCAGAAATGGGTTCTTTTGTCAGAAAATATGTGGGCTGTTATTTCCAGAGGCTGTCCCCTTTTCTTTTTTGCTATAAAAAGCAAGAACAGAAGGCCCTAAAATACTTTCTCTCTACCAGTGGTTTGTAATATTTTTAGTTCCCGTTCCCTTTTCTTCTCTGTATGCATTCAGCCCTTCCTCTGCTCCTGGCATCTGCTCCCTCCCTACCCTGATGCTCTGTATCCCAGCCTCTGGCCACCTCCTGCAGATGTGACATGTAACCTGTCTTCTTACCCTCAAAGAAACCCCATGATCCGCACTCTGCAGCGAAGGCAGCCTTGCTCTGCTCTCCTCTCCTTCCCTTCTCCTTGCTCTCGTCTCCTCTCCCTTCTCCCCACCCCAGCCAAGCTGCCTGGCGAGATCCCGATGGCAGCCCCACTCTCTGCAGCTGCAGCCACCAGCCCTGCTGGCCCTGCCCTCAGGGCTCCAGACGAAATGTCTGTCCTCACTGAGCAGCACAGGTCCCGTGGCCGTGTCCCCAGGCCTGTCTGCGTGGCAGATGCCGCCCTGCAGGGGCGCAGAGGAGGGCAGGGCGAGGAGGCCGCGCCGCACCCACAGCACGGCAGTGCCACCACCCCAGCACAGCCTCTGGCCCACGGCCCCTCCATCCCCCTCCCCATCCACCTCTGTCCATCCACACCCTGTCTCTGTTCCTCAAGGCAAATCCTGCTGCCTGGGGAACAAGAACAAGAACACCTTGTGTGCCTGAGCACAGGGACAAGGGAGAGGCAAGGGCTGACAGGGGCTCCAGGGCCCAAGTTCCCCTCCCTAGCTCCAAGATCTGCCCTCGGCCTCAGTGCCGTGCCTCTCCCCTTCATGCAAGCCATTCCCGGTGGCTGGATGGTTCCTAGTCAGAACTGCATCCCTACCTGCATGCCATTTTTAATTTGCTATTCAAAGCACGTTAGCTTTGAATTCTTTATTCAAAGCATTCTTGCCTCTGCAGCTTGCCTGGGCAAGTGAAGCCATAGGAGCAGGCTCAAACACATCAGTCTTGATGCTAAGAGAGTTGTACTCTTTTAAGGAAGCTTATGCACTGATAGATCTCCAGAATGAAACCCTGCCTCATAATTAACATTCATTGGATGTATTTATTTCAGTGTGCAGCTCCAGACAGATAGGTTGACGCTCAGTGAATGCTTATGACTGTGTGTGCGCTAAACAGATGTTCAGTCACTTCGACTCTTCATGAGTTAAAGTCCACTTTAATGGCAACCACAGGTTGGCCTGGCTCATAAGAGTGAGTCACATGCAATTTTTCGGCTGAAAGGATGGGATTTGATTGTGTTTCAGTGGAAAGATAGAAAAGCTCTGATTGTCTTCCTTTGAGCTAGATAAAAAGAAGAAATGTAAAAAAGAATAGAGATTTTCTGTGCCATGGATAATCATTTCAGAAAGATTTGTTTCTGATAAGTATCATAAGTTCCATAAAACTAAAAGGTGTAAGAGTTTGATTCAAACTTTTCTTAAATATTGTCTTTGGCTTAAAGAAAAACACACATAATTTCAACTGAAAAGAAGATTTTTTTTCAGGCTTTTATAGGAAAAAGAAAAAAAGAGAGTTTAAAAATGGAACTCCCAGAGCAACCTCAGCTAATGCATTCTGTACCACAGTGTGATAGAAAGAGGAAAACTTGTGTTCCACATACACCAAAAGCACATTTTTAACAAGCTGTTCTTTATTTTAGTGAATCACACTGTTTATGTTTTTCCCTCTACAAACAATTTGTGTGCTTTAGACAGAGAAGGGAGGAACAAAGAAGTGAAAAAAAAAGGCAAAACAAAGCAACTTATAAATGAACTCAGATCCATTCAACTGAGATAATCAACACATGCTGTACTTCAAAACTGTTAAAAAGGACTGCAGAGCTACTTCATTAGACAAGCTGTAGTATAAAATTCAGACCAACAGAGGCAAAATACCTTGTGAAACCATAGAAAATATCTATCAGCCATTAGAGCTGGAGTTCCTCCCCTGTAGCATATCCTGTTGAGAGTGCATAAAATGTAACATTTGGGCTGGAATTGCTGAAGTCTATCAGCAAGGTAATTCGTTTCATCTTGCATCCTTCTCAATATTCCTTTTCCCCATCACATTCTCTCTTCCTTCCCACTACCCTGTTTAATTGGCATTTTTGATGCAGCACTGCAGATTCTGATTGTTTTCTCAAGACAATCATGGTTTGGGCTTTAGGGAGCCCATGAGAAAGACAAAGCACATTAAATCCCACAGACGTCATCCTGAACCACTGCCACATATTTCCCTCAGCAAGGAAGAGATTTCCCCCGGCAAAGAAATGAAGAGCTCTAACCTTGAAAACTTACTGAATCCAATGACCTGCAAAGGGTGGAGGTGACAGAGTCACATGGGTATTTCTGCCTGGTGTTTCTTGGATATCTTGTTCTTCTTTGGTTATTACTCATTTGACACACCTTTCTGGAGGCAGAGTACCTTCAGAAGACATGGAGTCATTGACTCCTTCCTTCCTCTGTGTTTGTCCACCAGCCACTCTCTTCAGAAATTAAGAACCACAGGATGTTTTTAATGCTCCTCTGACCTGATCTGATTACCTGGCAGAACTCGCCCAGAAGAAAGGGGATTTTTTCCTCTAATCAACAAGCTTGTTTGCAAGTGTCCATGGAAGCTGCACAAAACCCAAAGAGCTTATGAGCAAAAATGCAGTGGGGCATGAGACGGGCTCCATCTCTGCATGGTTCCCTTGCCTATGCTGGCACAAAGGCAGAAGAAACACCTGTGTCCCACTGCTTTAATAAACAACAGCTTGCAAATGGTGTGGCAAGGGGATCCATGCATGAATTTGGAAGCCACAAAGCAGTAATGAGCAAGAGCCATATGTCTTCCTGTGTGACAAATGAGAAGGTGTGGAAGGAGCCATGACCTGCAGAAAACTGATTAATACATGGATGGTGCAAATTTTTTGGGATACTGCCCTGCTAGTCAAACGCAGAGGGGAACTTTGCTGTCCAGAGCTGCTATCAGATACCAAATCCTACTAGGAAAACTACTTGGTTTTTATATGTTACTTTAACTAGACTAGTATCTCTACGGTAGCTCAGTACTGTAAAGGAAACTGCATTACAATGAGTACGGGAGGCAAAACTGCTACATGACTATGTGGTGTCATTTAGCTGCAGCCTTACAAAACACTGCTTTGAGGTCTGCGTCTCTGCTCTCCTGGTGCAGTGTGGAAATCAGTTCTCAGCTGATTTAATGAAAGAAGGTCAGAGTCTCCTTGTGAAGGTGAGCAAGACAGCAGATCTATGGAACTGACCATGCACACAATAAGGAGGGTGGAAACAGAAGCTGGGGGTTCTTGAAAGGCTTTGGCTCACAGGTCTGACAACTTTTGAGCTCTGGGCCTCCTTTTCCAGAGCGTGAGGGTTAGGAACATGTTGGCAGCACAGAGTTCCCCTTGGTCAGCACTCTGTGCTAGAAATGTTCCATCCTTGTCACAGTTAGTTATTTCAGACCCTAATCTTAACCCAAGACTTGGCCACCAAAAACTGCACAGTTCAGCTGCACACCATGTTCATTAGGTACGTCTCCATACCAGCACACAGTGGGGAAAAGCTGTAGGTGTACTTCGTGCCAGTGACCGAGCAGCACAAGGTGGGGGCTGGCTGTCCTGCAACATATGTTCAAAGACTTTCCTTTATGTGTATGTGTAAATATATATGTTTCATCTTCTCTACAATGCATACTCCTTTGTTACAATCTTCTACCACACACCTACTTTACATTGTTTTAATTGGATAAATATCCATGCATTTAGTACATAAAAATGTTATGTACCTTTATTCAGTTAGTGTCATATCACTGGACATTATATTTGGATATTGCCTCATCCTTTCAGTTTCCTCCACACTATACTTTCAGTATCTTTTTCAGAACTCAGTTGAAGAAAGATATAATTTTTCTGCCTGTTTGTTCTATCATCAGTGGCTTTTTCAGGCTTTCTAACACTGCTAATACTACTGCAAAAGGTAAATGTCTTATTTCTCAGGTCTCAGTAGAAGTGCTTTCACCAGCTGGGGTGATTTCTCCAGATCACTTTCACCACTTCGAGACACAGTTGCTTGTGCAATGGTTACAGACAGCATGAGACCTCTTCTCAAACAATCTGAGGATAAGAAATAAATCTTCAATATGGACAAATCATCATTTAAATGGTACTGGTAGATGATGCAAAAGAAGGTCATGAGAAACTGAATTGTCCAAGAAGGTCGAAGCTGAAAACTGATGAAACTCAAAGTTGATGAATACCCCTGTATGTGTATTTTTCTCATGCCATTTGCACCCAAAAAGTAGAAAGGAGGAAACCCACTGAGCATTCCCAGATGGCAGAAAAGAGGATTTGGAAATACCTCAACAGTTCCTAAACATGATGAGAGGAGACTTGTTTTGGAGGCAGGATTAAGAGTAGAATTACAAAAAAAAGTCCAAATGGTGTTGCTATCTTGTCTGTGGAGTATTGACGTTTAGAAGTATTGACGTTAAACCTCTTCCTGACATTTGGGTACTCTCACATTTCCCATCCACAGAAAATGCTGGTATATACATTTCATATATTTACTGATAGGAAATGCAAGTGTGCACCAGCCCCTTTTCAGCCTGCCCTCAGGACTGAGTCTGCTGCTTGTGTCGGGCAGGCTAAGTATAACAGATGGGACTGGAGGATGGATACTTGCCAGTAATAGAAATCAAACTGGGAGCCGTGTTCCCATGTCTGGATGAAAGATCTAAACAGGCAGATCAATTTATAAATCTGCAAACTGACAGACAACCTGTATTTCTCATGCAGCAACTTCCTCAAGCCCTGCCCATGTAGATTGGACTGTGACTGGAGAATGTGTGTGGGAACATGTGGACTGGGTTCTTGGCTGAAAACATAGGGTCTTAAAATTAAAGAGAAAGTCAGTTCTTTAAAACATGTATTTTGTCCTTTTTGTTGGTGTCTTATCTGCTCTTTCTCATCTAGTTTGCATTCACTTTTCCATTTATCACACCCATGCTTATTTAACCTACACACAGAAAGACAGAAATAAAATAAAATATTCTGAGATCACTATGCATGAATGTTGTGTGTGTTAGATGTTTTTCCCAACCCTTTCTCTGGCTATTGAACCGTAACTTCCATGATTCAGGGGCTGTCAGATAATCTTGTACAAGGATTCATCCATGGCTGGTCTTCAGACACTGGAATGCTAAACACGAATAATGGTAATGATGATACATCCTGCACAGTGTCACACAATTAGCTTCTCTTTGACCTGTAACAAATCAATGAATCAAACCTGTGGCCTGGCCACTTAATCTAGAGGGTTCTTGGGCTCACTTATTCTAGAGGGTTCTTGGACTTGACATGTTCATGCAACAAAATTTGAGCATCTCTGAGACTCATATACTCCAGAATCATCTTTCATCCCTAGGAAATAGCAGAGATGAAAAATAAAGTCAGATTCAAATATGCCTTGGCAAATTTTGTGTTGTTTTTTGGGGTTTTGTTGTTATTTTTTTACAGTGTGGTGTGAAGTGCATTATAGTTATGTGGCTCATTCTCCAGAGAATAAAAAGCAAATTTATGCCGTTTCCTGTTCAGAGACTTGGGAGAATGGGAATACTAAATATTTTTTCAGAAAATGTGTAAACAGTATCCTATGGAGTAACAGGTATGCAGCTCATGTCAGGGTGCTACTGCAGCTTCTTAGGGTCCTGTAGGAACAAATCGCACTAGGGCATTGTTGGAAACACATGGCGGCTCTGTTTGTCTTTTCTGCCAGTTGTTTCTGCTCTGCTATGGTTCTGGTGACTTTCCCTAGGGAGAAAACAATTTCCAAAGCAGAAGATTTGCAAAAAAGAAAATATTTTCAGATGGGCCAAACCTCCTCTCCATCCTGATGTGCAGAAGAGCAGTGCATGCCCTCAGGTCCTGTGCTCCCAGGCTGTGGTGGAGGGGAGGTGGCAAGGGGTTTTCGGGTGACCCATGATGTACAGAGGGGGGGCAGAGCTGTGCTCCTCCAAACTTGTCCATGCACTGAGTAGGAGTCTCTGCCTGGGTGTTTTGAACACAGCCAAGAGCAGTGGAGATCACTTGAAGCCAAAGAGTCCCATGGCCCTTTCTGACCAGAAGAGAGGTCACCCTGGCATTGTACTTTGCTGCTGTACATAATATTTGGGACCCAGAATGCATGTGTGAGGCAGGAACACCCTCAGAGACTGGAGGTGAAATGCAACACTGGATGGATAACTCAAAGCAATTAAACACTGGGTGTTGAGATGGGCTCACATGTTTCCCTGTAGGGTAAGGCTGATGCTGGTAAGTGAAAATTAAATGTCTTTTGCTAATCTCCTCAGGGTGACAATACCTGTCAGATGTAGCCATAACTTGCTCTCAAATCTCTCTCACGTCCTTCAGCTCTTGAAAGTAATACTTATCTTCAGCACCTCTGGGCTGGTATACTGTCACTGAGCTGGGAGAGAACTGAAGCTGCCATCAGCTCCTGCAAGATGGGACAGAGGAAGCAGAAATAAAAATAAAACAAAAGGAGAAAATGAAAGGAGGAGGAAGAAGCCCCATGAAGTTTGCTTGTTGGTAAACTTTCCCTAACTTCTTTGGTTTGTTCGTTCATTTCTGGCTCAATGGAAGATTTCTCAATCTTATTTTGCACCCCTTCAATATGATTTTCCCTCAATTTCCTTATGATATGGCAAAAGCCTTTCTAAGCTGAGATGTAAGTCAACAACGCCTTGCTTTTATCTGCAAAGCCTGAAACTATTTCAGCAGGAAATTAAATGAGTTTAACACCATTTCCCCTGGACAAATCAACAGCAGTTACACACCTATTTTTCCCCTTTTTTCTCTCTCTTTTTTTTTTTGTTTTGATTTTTTTTGTTTGTTTGGTTGGTTGGTTTGGTTTTGTCTTTGCTTGTTGTTGTTGTTTATGGTTTTTATTTCTGTTTTGGGCTTGGTTTTGTTTTTTTTTTTTTGTTGGTAGGTTGGTGTTTTTTGGGTTTTTTTGTGTGGGTGGTTGTTGGTGTGGGGGGTTGTTGGTGTTGTTTTTCTTTTCTTTTCTTTTCTTTTCTTTTCTTTTCTTTTCTTTTCTTTTCTTTTCTTTTCTTTTCTTTTCTTTTCTTTTCTTTTCTTTTCTTTCCTTTCCTTTCCTTTTTCTTTTCTTTTCTACAAGGGTATAGAGAACTAGTAGCTGACTGGTTGTTGCTGTAGCTGAACTGCCAGCTGTGTCATCCGCGAGATCATCTTGGCTCCACTCCTTTCAGACAAGCTGCACTATTATCTTTTGAACAACCTTCTGGTATTTCTCATATTCTTCAAAAGATCTTAATATCTCAGATTTAACTAGACAGGATTTAAAGGGCTTAGGACACCAAATAAATAATAAATTAAAATTCCCAAAAACGGAAGGTTGAAGCCTTAATCTGGCAGCAAAAATGAATCTCAAAAAAAAAAAGAGACAGAAGACCCTTTCTTTACTGACATCAGATTCAGTCTCAGGTAATTTTTTGAGGTCATTGGCATTGTTTCTGATGTAGCTGCTTCGAGGACAAAGTTTCTGTGCAGGTTTGGTTATAAAGAATTTTGGGAAAGTTGAAAGAACTGTCCTTGACTATATTTCCTCGTCTAAAAGACATGTTAACTACAGATGGTGTAGAGGAAATCTATAAATGAAGAATTTATAAAACAAGGGGTCAGTGGGTTTTCTTAATCTAGAGCTAAGATTAATCAGGGCTGCAGCCAAGGTGCCTAGAGATACAGGTGACTAATTAGTTTCATGCTGTGTTTAAAAGATAAGGTTTTAGATGTAATCATCAACAGCTCACAAGATAACAGAGGATGGGTTCAAATAACATACATAGAGAAAGAAGGTACATCAGGTAAGCACTGTGTTACTCAGTTTTCGTTTTGCCTGGTACTTATTAATGAAATATGTAGAAAAATATGTCCAAATTTGATGCAAAATTTGTTTTACCTGTTGTGCATGGAGCATATGCTTTCGTGGTGGAAGCAGCAAAAACTTCAGGGCAAGGTTTAGGTGTAAGGTTTGACATTGCTCACTGGCCCCAAAATGAATCTCGCCCTGTTTAATAAAGAGCTCCCTTCTCAGCTGACTGATGATCTTTAACCTGGGAGGTGCCCATCTGGTTGTAAAGTTGCAGGTAGGTGGTTATGAATTGATTTAGTTTGCAGATTCACCTCCCTGCTTCACACATGCCTTTAATCTGCTCCCCAGAGTGGTGTGTCACAGCACCAGCTCTGGGATGGTGAAAGACATGCCAGCCTTGGGGGGCTGCAGTAGGAAAGTAGGATTTGGAGGAAAAAGGAAGGAAAGAGTCTTGTTTCCTCTTGCCACTAGAGCAACACAGAAAAGATGGAGAAGGCAGCACAGCACACCCTGTGTTTCAGAGTGACCATCTGGAGTAAATGAGGAAGCAATTTCAAGCTGGGATTTCTGTGTCATGGTGAAGTCATGTCTTCCAACATGCTCCTGGGAAATCTCTGTCCAAGGCACAGCAGAGTGAGGAGGAAGGTAGCTCAGTACCAGCCAGGAATGGAAATTATTCTCACAAGGTATTCAGAAACAGGAGGTGAAAGAGGTTAAAAAAGGCAAGCACAAGCTGGGATCATAAGGCTGCTCCTTTTCTGAGTGAATATCAAGCACTCTGACTGTGGGCTTTGGTAAGGCAGTAGTTTATTCAGGTTCACCTCAGGCTCATGGAAACACAGAATTGTTAAGATTGGGAAAGATCTCTAAGACTGTAACCTTAATTACTTAGCCAATGAAAGAGACAGCAATACCTAAAGAAATTGTATGTAAGCTGTACATACTTAAGAAGGCTTACTGCATCTATGTAATGTTCATAGTGTACAACTTTTTTCTTGGTTAATGGAAGAAAAATTCTGTTTCCAAGGGAAATCAGGCAAAAACTTTTCTGCTTGTACAGAAAAGGCAATTTCCTTTATGCTATAAGCAGATCAGAGTTTCAAAGGCAATAGATACTTGATAGGAAATTGGTAGCAGGTATCAGCCCTGTACCATGTGTAGGGACTGCTATGTGTCCCAAAAGAGGATCCCCAGTATCCAGTAGGCTGGACAGGGTATGCTTTCGTGAACCACTGAGTTTCAGGTTTAGCTGAGTAACAGCTATGCACAAATAGGTACCTGAGATGTCTTTCCTAGGAGTAACCCAATGAGCTTAAGGGAATGCATCTCATTTAATGAACAAAGTTCTAGGAGCATAGGAATTACCCTCATGTTTCTTTGGCATTTTCATTACCTTAGGAGTACAGTAAAGAGGGCGCTGAAGGTCACTGATGAGACAGGAAGATTCAATCTGAAACAGTTCCTTTTGTCACTCTGAAATGAAGGCATTTTCTCTTTTCTGGAGCATAAATATTCCTGCATTTTCAAATCAAAATCTCCATTGTATGTCATTGACGCTTAGCTTATTTTATACAAAATGTGTGAATGAATAACATTTTGTCTGGTTCCATGGGTCTTTTCGGGATACTTTCCTTTTTCAGCTAGATATTCTGAAATCCTTTCAATAGCTTCCTAAATTACCCTTTACTACTACTGACAAAAATACCACTACAGAAAACAAGGAACAGCACAATATTGAGAAAGGAAATACAAAGCATACAAAGAAGAAACAGGGAAGGGTCATGACTTTTTTATTTTTACCAGGCAAACTTTATGATACGTGTTATATGTACTCTAGTTTATCAGTGTCTCTGGGACAACTGCCAATATACTAGTATTAATAGAGAAAGCAAAGACTACTCCTTGAACATCATCATGATAGCAAATTTTCCATTTAGCAAGACATACATAAAATGGTAAATCCTGAACAGTGAGATTTTACCTGAATAACTGGTAAATTAAGGGCCTGATTCATCACTGCATTGCTCTTATTTTACAGAATACCTCCGTCAAACTCAACATATTTCTACAAGCATAAACCCCAGAGAAACATGTTGGTGAGTCAAGAGACTGAGACTGACATAATCAATAATTTAAGTGTTTTTTTCTTAGTAATTTAATGTCTTTCCAGATTGTTTTTCTGCCTCAAGGAAATAGTGATTTAAGATCTGATTCTTCCCAGAACATGTGTTCTTCCACAAATACTCAATATGATAAAAGGAAGGCAAGGAACCATACAATATATGCAGGAGGCATGTATAAAATAGATGCACAGCAGTCAGGTCATCTTGCCTGGTAATGGGCATGAAGACCAAGCAGGAAGTGCCTGACCCGAACCCCAGTGAAATCAGTGAGTTAGAGAGCATAGAGAGACTCGATTCTTCTGCTAAGTTTAGAGGCTGATATTTTAAAATCACCATGATCACATTTACATGTAAAGTCTCAGCTCTGCCCCCTCTTCTGTGTGACATTCAAAGGCTTGGCAGAGTAATGCTGCCAGTCAACTCAGGAAGGTGTCAGGCTGTTTCAGTCTAAGACAATGGCCATTTAAAAGTTTTGGAGAGCATGAAAGGAAATGGAGAGACACTGTAAGAGAAAGAAATAAAAGCAGCAAACTTAGCATCTGGTAAAAATGACCGAGTGCAAGGTTCATTGCATTTTGCTGACAATGGTAGACTGGTGTATGTCGACACTCCCCTTGACTTCCCCAGAAGGCACAGTTCAGCTTTCCCCACCATGCTCTGGCAGCCCCGTGGACTAACTGGAGACTTGATTCAACAGAGATTCCAGATACTGAACAATGCTTAAGTATCTAAACATACAAGGAGTGCTTCTGGCACTGAACCACAGGTTTGTGGACTCCTTCAAAATGTCCTGGGATACCTGAGACACCTTTCTTGACCACACAGACATGACATAGAAGAGAATCTGGAAGAGCTGCACACTCTGTGGCAGTGTTGGAGGCCTGGCAGGGTGCCTGAGGGGTTCTGCATGTCACTGGGTACATATGTTTAATGGGTACACTCTGTCTAAAGTATGATAGGGAAACAGTCTTCCCCTATAGTGCATGGATGGCAGTCATCCTGCTGCCTCAGGTTTCAGGGAGGCTATGCCAGGAATTTCCTATCACTTTCAGTTGAGTATGGACTGCTTTAGAGCCATAATTTTGATAGCTGGAATTATGAGACTCTGATCCTTCATATTGCAAGAGCAAGCCTTTCTTGTGAAATAACTGGATTGGCTTATATGATGATTTTCATAGAGCCATGGGGTTATAGAATACCATGTTGGAAAGGACCTCAGGGAGCATCTGGTACAACCTTTCTTTGCAGATGTACGGTCTAGAAAATATAGGCCAGCACCCCATCCAGAGAAATCTTAACAGTGTCCACCACTTCCCTGAGGAGGTTATTCCAACAGCTAATTATTCTTATTATGAAATATTTTCCTCATGTCCAGTCAGAATCTCCCCAGGAATAACTTGTACCCATTCCCCTTTGTGTTTTCCGTATGACTGCTTGCAAAAAGGGAGTATCCAATTTCTTTGTAGTCACCTTTTAAATACAGAAACAGTATCTAAACACTGATAAGGTCTTCACTAAGACCCAAGCATGAAGAAGCATGGTTTTCTCATTATTTCCTTCCATGGAAAGCTTCCCAGTCCTTTGATCATCATTGTGGCACTTCTCTGGACCTTCACCAGTCTGTCCACAACTTTTCTGCGTAGCAGGGACTACAACTGAACACAGTATTCCAGGTGTGACCTGAGAAGCACTGAATAGAGTGAGATAAAGGTTTTTTACCCCTGTTGATGATGTCCTTGTCCTTGCAGCCCAGCATCTCATTGACTTTCTTTGCCACAGCAGCACATGTTCACTCATACTGAGCTTGTTGTCCACTGGGACCCCAGCTCTCCAGCCAGGCAGGTCCCAGTCTGTGCTGCACTCCTGGATTCTATTTTCCCATGTGCAGACGTTGCATTTGTCCTTGCAGAACTTTATAAGGTCCTTGTTATTGCACTCTTACAGCCTATCCAGGTCTTCTTGCAGGGTGGCTCTCCCTTCTCAAGTGTCCACTTCCCCACCCAGTTTGGTATCATTGGCAAATTCCATCAGGGTGGATTTATCCCATCACCCAGATCACTCATGAAGACATTGAACAGTGTTGGGCCCCATATCAATCCCTGGGGACCCTGTTGGTGGCAGTGTCCGGTTTAAACAGGATTTACCACCACCCTCTGAGTGCAGCCAGGCAGTCAATGCCCACCCACTGCACAGACCCCTTGTCTCCACCCTAATACATCAGTTTTTCTTGAACCCTGTGGGAAACTACATGGAACACCTTGGAGAATGCTTAGATTTTTGTGGTGAATAATCTAGTAAAGACAATCTAAGTAACCTAGGCAGTTTTCCAATCCTGAGTTAAGCCACTTAACTCAGATTAATTGAGACGGAAAACAGGTAATGGGGTTTATTTCAATTTTATAGTTCTCTGGAGACAGATGGTTCAGCCAGTGTACGAAGCGCCAAGTGTACTTCTAACTAAACCTTTAAGTGAATGCTATGGTGGGATTAGAAAATCTCAAAGGACAAATGTCACAGGCAAACAGAAATACACTGTGAAAGAGAAAGCACCTCTAGAATACTTGACATAGGAGAGGTTTTGAAGAACAGATGAGAGAAACACCTAGCAGAGAGCACAAAGAAATGATTGATCCCACCATGAACTGGGTAGAAAGATTCAATGGCATTTTACAGACTTTCTCTTACTTGATTAATTCCCATGAGAGCCTTCAATATACCATGACATTCTTCATAACCTTACAATTTCTTCGTCCTATGACCTGTACACAAACCATTATGTTCACTTTTCTTTCCTACTTTCAATGGGTTTCTTCTCCTTTTAAAGTACCAGACAGTAGTATCTGTAAATAACATAAAGAAACACCTTAGATCAAACTATCAAGCAATTAAAGCTGTTTCAGTGAATTTTATTTCTTGTTATTGCTGGGATTTTTTAACTAAGAGTGAAAAATAAATAATACACTCTGGATGGAAATTAGTGTTTTTATTTAGTTAGGTGAACAAACACAAAGGGACATGCATTCAAAATACCTTATAATTTAGGATATGTAAGATGAGAATCCAAGTTATTTCACTTGACAGTGTGCTTCAACCCTTGTCCTTCTGCTGTTGAGAATGGCATGGAATGTGAACTGCCTCTGGCTCCGATTCCAATCTCACTTGTGCTAATGTAAATCCAAAATAACCACTCTGAAGCCAGTTTAAAATGCTGTAATTGAGGGAAGGATTAAAGCTTTAAGGGCATTTTAAAAAATAGGGATTTAGGTACCTGGTCTCTGAAATATCAGTTTAAATCAGATTAAAATTTGACAGAGGAATTTATCCTGCTGTCAGTTACATGTTACTGTGACCTCAGTAGCATTCAGTGCCTGGGTATTTCAAAGATAAAAGCTCAGTTGCACGTCATAGAATTTCTAACCTGCTGATGCAAGTGTTAACAGAGTGGAGTTTGGCCCTTGCCTGGCATTAGAAATATACTTTCATTTTTTGTTAAATCTCTTAAACTATGAAGTTACAATCAATGCATGTACTTGCATTTTCTCTCTTACTGATACTGGGAATCTTTGAACATTTGTTTCATATTTTCAAGGAAAACTCAGCATCTTAGCATTTTTTTCTTAGCTGATTTTTGAATGAACATATATTTCCTATGCTTTTCCCTTTTGTCTGTCCTTGTTGACCATGCAGAGATGTTCAGTCAGTAGAGGCAGTGGGATTATTCACTGTGAATGAATTATATGATAAAGTCAGTTCTGTCCTCAATACTTCAGTACAGAATTTACATCTAAAAATATTTCATAATTTCTAAATATTCTTAATAGTTTACATGTGTTTAATTCAGTGAAGAGCATTTTTTAAATGCTTCTATTAGACCACTAATTGCTTATTATTTTCAGTATGCCACGGTCACCTAGCATCATTTCTTCTCCCTAATTAGATGATTATATTATTTGAATCAGAAATTAAAAGAAGGCAGATAGGGATCCGTAATAATTAGCATGTAAAACTTTCTTGATAAATTTCAGCTCTGGCACAAGAACACTCTTATTAACCACTTTCATATTAAATTACCTTTCTGTTTTCACTGCAGAATATTTGAATCATGAAGTCTGAAATGCTTCTTTGCACAGAGATGTTGGTACATAGTTAATCTGCTTTGTGTGGTTGATTCACTTTTGGACCTGATGGGAGTGACTGATTGTGGCTGCCAGGGGGCCTGGGGTGACTAACCCAGGGGACTGAAGTGATGGGGCGCAGCAGATGCCTCTGTTGACATGGGACCATGGGAGAGACCTCTCTGGTGAGCAGTCGCTATGCTGGAGTCAGAGGGGAGCTGTGGCAGAGGTTCAGAGAGCTGAACATAAACGTCCGAGTGACTGAAAGGCATCTCAGACCTCCCTGTATGGGACACGATGTGAAGATTTTCTTGTAAATGTGAGTCAAACAAGAACACCTCAAATGGCACAGGTTGTAAAGTGTGAGCAGCTGAGCTCTAGTCCTCACAGGCAGTGATGCCAGCAGGTGACTCAGCCCACCAGCTACTAAGGACACAATTCAGCTCAATAAATGTTGGGAACCAGCCCAGTTACACACAAGACATTGAGGCACATGAGGTGCAGGAACCTTGGGGCATGCACAGCCTTCTGGAACAGGCACAAGGTACTATGTTGGGTGTGACAGAGCATCTAAAATGATGACCTATATATTCTGTACTGAATCAACTGAATAAATATTTAGATGGCTATTTTAGGATTACCTGAATCATTCCCTAAGCTCTGGTGGTTGTTTTGACTTAAATACCACTGGCTGTAACAATAGAGCATATGCAGATGTCTGTGAACATGGTTGTGAAATCTCGCCCTGATTGTCTATACATGCCTGTGTGGACAATGAATAGGCAAATTCCAACTACTCACATTTCTACTTAAATTGAAAATTAATTGGATTGTGGCCTGCAGGCAGAAATCAGAATGGGCAGCAGAGGAGAGAGAACCTGGGAAATGCAGAAACTAGAAGTGGGTATATGTGATCGGGGAATCTTTGTCTAAAGAAATAGGAAATCTGTAGCCTGAATTAAGCTATAGAATAGCACTGGTGGGCAGAACACCCAGAAATTAAGAGAAAGGCTCAAAAGTGTAGGATATGAAACTAGAAAGTGTTAAGATAATAGAGATATGTCCCACTTGTCATCCAAATTGCAACACAGATATTGAAAAGTATGCACTGATGAGGAACAGCAGAAATGAAGAAAAATGTCATGGAGGAGTACTGTAAAAATGCAAGAAACATGACTGGAAGAAATTAAAAGAAAATATGGGGGAAGAGGAATCTGTTTAAGTCAAACTCAGTTCAGAGAAGGACAGCTGAAAAGGTTTCAGCAGAATGTTGCTATGCGTCTGACAACTTCTTACATTTAGAAATGTACAGAAATTGCAGTATTATAGGGAGAAATATTGTCTGATAATTCAGTGGTATAGTACAGTGTAGCAGGATGATCACATTTTTTACAGTTTGGCCTTAGACTGTGTGTGACTCATAATCCTACGTTGTTCCTAGATAATATGAAAATTATTGTTACATTAGCTGGTAATGTTGCTCATAATTTGATTACATTTAATCAATTTCTGTAAGTGGATAGGCTAAAGAAAAAAAAGTCTCCAAGTAGTTTTCTAAATACATTACTGTTATTATTTCAAAATGGCAAACTTTGATAAATTAAGGGAAGTAAATGGTGAAGTGGATTGGATTTGCATTGGATTGGTGGTGAACCCAAAGTCATGAGTGCCAGGAAAGCATAGAATTTCCTCAGTCAAGGGAACAAAATTTATTTGGACCTTTAATCTGTAGTGATGGAAAGAAACCTGTATGAAAGAGCTTCTTAAGGAGAATTGCAGGGTGTGAGGACAAGGAGAAAGATGACAAAACAGCCTTTGAAAATGTTAGAGCTAAGAAGCAATTTTTAATCCTTTATTAAAAGTTTTCTTGTAGTACATTCTTCTCAACTTTTAATGTCTTTGTTACCATTCTGCTTGCCTTAAATTAAATAAAAAAAGAATAGGAAAATGAGAGGAGGCCATTGCTGAGAAATGTTCTTGAGTGAGCTCTTAAGCTGTATTTTCCATTTGCTGTACCACATAACAGGGAGTAAACACAAATAAATGGCACCAGCAAGTGGAGGTGAGGAACCCTGCGCGGTGAAAATGACATTTTCCCAAGGCAATACATAGCTGCCAGTGTAAGCCTTTTTGTGTCTCTCCCTGGACCCATCACATGGTGTGGAAGGCTCAGAGAGACAGCAGATGGAATTGAGGGGTGTCTGCTCCTGGAACTCCTTCCCACAGCAGAAGGATGTCAGGAGCTGGTGGTGAAAACAGTTTGACATTATGTGTTTTCTCATGGTTCATGGAGACCTTCACAGAAACAGGTTTGCAAGAACTCCAGATGTGTGAGATGACCTGGGAGGACACCAAAATGTCCAACCCCAGCATATGTCTGCCCAGGAATCCACTGGCTAGAGAATGCTGTACTGCCCTGTGCCAGTCCATGCTACAGATCCTCCCTGGGCACCACCTCTGTCTGCATGTTGGTCATGGCTTTTTAATGAGGGAAGGGGAGGAGAGTAAAACCTTTAGAGGTAGAAGATGAAAAATTCTTATTAGCACTCACACTTAGTGTTTTGAGATATCAGGTTGTCTGGGAAGCCCAGAGGGACAGATGTTCTCTCCTGCTTTGTATTTGCACAACACTTAGCAGTGAGAATGACTAGCTCCTATTTGGGACATTTGGGAATAAGACAGTACAAATGAGACTATTAACTCTTCCTCAGACAAATGCATCATCCCTTTAGTGGTTACTGGAGTCTGAAGTGTGCTTCAAAAGAAAAAATACCACAAAAATCATGCCCAAAAAAGCAAAATACTGATTTTGTTTTAAGAAATCTTGAGGGTAATATATTTCCTTTGCCTAAAGGAAATCTCTTGGCTATAATGTAATTTCTGATCTTATTACGTACTTTCCCCACTAATTATTACTATTCCTTCTTACTCTGGACTTTAATTATAAAATATCGATTACAATTTCTGCATGTTTATTGGATGGAATGGCTATCCAATCCAACAATTGTCTGGAGTATTACACTGAATTCAAGCTCAAAGCTCTATCTTTTCAAAAGGAAAAAAATAATATCAAAACCGGCCAGTCCCTGACTGACCACAGAAGATAATTTCTTCATACCAGTTTTTATAATAAACTATGAAAATTGACTTCTGAATACAAATTAAGGTGTTTTCCAAAGCAATTCTCCAGGTTTGCTAATTTTTTTAGTGGTTATTTTTACTGAAGGTATGAAAAACTATTTAAAAAGGTAATTGCATATCTTTCAGCATGGGAAAAAGATGAGATGGAACATTTTATTCCACAGATTTGAACGTGTTAGATTCAGCTATTCCATGGCTTCATCAAATGTAGTTACTGGCCCCTGCTACTGCTGCTGGGCTACACTGTCCAGGAAATGTCTGTATTCATATTCTAGGGATGAATGACTAAAAGAGCTCCAGGGCAAGTTTGTATTTTAAACAGCAGTCCAGCTTCATTATAGAAACACACAGGAGTATAGCACCATTCACTTCAGAGGTGGTGTTTTTTGCATTTGCATTGACAAGGAATATCATCCTTGCTGGCTATTTTTTGCAGTGCTTAGGATAACAGCATTGCATCTCTGGACTGCTGGCTGCAGTAAGACTGTTCTTGTAGTAAACCATGTCACATGAAAAAGGGTGGCAACACCTAGTCCTATATTGAATGTTTGGAGGGTTGGAGATCTCCATGCAAACTTCAGAGCATCACCTCTCCTTGCTGAGTCTGTTTTCTGCCACAATGCTATTATGTTCAATTCTAATTAAATTGTCTGAGCTGGTTTTGCTGCAGTGTGCTTGATACAGTAAGCAATTGTTCAGAGTTGGAAAAAACATTGAAGCATTGTCAGAGCCATGCTGGTGATGGCTGGGGGTGGGGGTGGGTGGGGATGGGTGGGGAAGTATCCCACCCTTGGTAAATTTTCCTATGGCAATAGCTGAATATGCTTTCCTTTTCCTTCTGCTTGATCTCACACAATACATATTCATATGTGTTTTGCATCCAACCTTTCTTTACCAGAGTGTTTTTGCCCCATGCCTCCAGTGAGAACTTGCCCTCAAGTTGTTCTTGCTGTTCCTGCCTTTCTACTCCAAAGGGCATTGCCCTGCTCAGCTCCTCCTTCCTCATTTTTTGAGTTTCTGCTGTCTCATCAGTGAAACTCTAGATCAATAGCCAGTCATGCTGAGGAGAGCTGTGACAAAGACAGCCAGGCTCTTCAACCGTGATGCTCTACCTTTGATGTCTTGTCAAGATTCTTTCTGCACTTCCTCTTTCTCCTTCTTCTGCTAAGTACTTAACTGTCTCAGGACTTCTAACAGATGGCCAGGAGTCCTTTTTCTCAGGCTCCCTCTTTACCCCTGCATGGAGGAACACAGCCATGACTCCTGGTCCCTCCTTTTGGGGCTGGGTCTGCTGCTGAAATCTTGAAATATCACCAGGTGTTCCTACACCCTGCCTTGGGACTTGCCTTTAGCACTTCCTACAGAAGTCCTTAAACTCTTCCGGTCTATGAGAAGGATGGGAAAGAGAAAAGGGGAGAAAGATAGATGATGAGGAAGAACAATCCACCAAGTGGAAGTTTTGGGTGAGAAAATGAGTAGCTGGACTGAGAGCTGCAGAACAGGCAGGTTGAGAGGTCTGGCATGGATGCAGTTTAGACACCACACTGCTCAACTCTTCCAACATACATGAAACTTCCACTCCTTCTCAGGGGTACCAGATAATATGAGTTTGTGAGTCAGCGTTTAGTGGCTAGAAACAGAAACCACTTGTAGGGTTCGTTCTGTAAAACATTTGCAGCTGCTACTTCAGCAAAATATTAATTTTAACACACAGTATCATATGAAAATGCTCATATATAAAAAACTTGATAATCTAGAGCCACATAGAGTTGGCTGAGAGCAGCGTTTACATGAGAGAAATTGGCTGAATACTCTCTTTAACAGTGCAAGCTCTTGGGCATTGCAAAGCTGATGGTCATGTTGCCTAGCAGACTGGGGAGATGCCAGATGAATTCTCAGCAAATGGCTCTATATGAATGGCGATATTTCACCAAGCAGTTAGATGAGAAGTATTTGTGGATAAAAGCCACTTTTTTTTGCTCTCTGTTTGTACATATCTTAGCACAGTGTAATCCTGGCCTTTTTTGTGGGTGGCAGTGTTGCCGTGCTACAAATGAACAGCAAAAAGCACAGCAGGACAAACTGATTGTAGGCTTTCCTATTAACTGTATGAATGCATATGGTTGACAACATATATTGTGATTGTAACACAGTTTGTTGTAGGTCTTCAGCATAGCTGCCAATTAGTATTCTTCAGTGCTAGCACTCATCCTTAGGTGTTGTAATGGGGGCAGCGAGGCTGTTTGCCGCCAGTCAGCCTGATCAGTCAGCCTGATACCACACCAGGGTGAGCCACACCAGGACTTGGTGTGCTGCTCATGTATTTGCCATACTCAGCTGAATGGGGCCATGACAAATGCTTCCATGATGTGGAACTCAAACTGAGCTGTATGTAGCACCCAGCTGGAATCTGGTACTGTTATTGCCGTGCCCAGCTCAAGTGTCAGACAGAAATCTCTGTGTCTTGGCTAGGAACTGGCATTCTTAAGATTGTTTGCAACATGCTGTTGATGAGGAATAAATGAGTGCAGGTACAAACATGCTTCTGAATTCGTGGCTGGACTGCACCCATTGCAGACATGTTACTGCCTGAACAGGGACACAGCAGTGACTTGAGCATCTTCCCGTTGCTTCTGTCTGTCACATTCACTGGCTCAGTGCTTGTGGTCATGGGAATAGTTGGATGAGTTACTGTGCTTCAATATGTATATTGTAGTATGCCACAGCTTGTCACCTCACAGCTTTGTCTAAAGACAACAGGCATGTCTAATAGCCTTCTACTGGCACTCCTGCTCCTGACATTTCTTTGCCTTCCCATCCCTTGTGCTGCATCTCTGTTCCAGTCACACAGAATTCAATCTGTTTGCTCTCATCTGCACAGAAACCTCAGCAGCCACAGACCCCAGAGTCTGAGAGTGATTGCTCTTTTGCCTTCTGTTCTTGGGAAAAGTATGAATGGTATCCATATTCCTCTGCTCCCCTGCAGTCTAACTTGTCTGACATCAGCTACCCACAGTCACAGAAATCACTGAGTTGTGAAAAATAGAGCTGGGAGGGCACCTAGACTTCCTTAGATTATTCCTTGTTCTTTGACCAACCCTTTCAAAAACAAGCTTGCATCTCTGCCTGTACAGGATCCTCATTATCCTCAAAAATCTCCCATACCTTGCCTGTAACTGTACATAACTGTAATTTAGTTCATGTTCCCCTCTCTCCTCACTGCTTGCTTGCCAACCTGTTCCTGGGACTCCTTACCCTCATTCTGATGATGAGCCCCTGTCTGAAGTGTGGGAAGTAGTTTGGAAAAGCTGTTCTGTATGGTGCACCCAACCCAGAGAAGTTGACGTCAGACTTCCTGATACTGCTCCACAAACATGATTGCAAAACTAGTTTTGAAGATCCCGTTTTATAGATGAGAATAAGAACGTGAAATAAATGAAAAAATGCTGAGGAAGGTCAGAGTAACACACCCTCTTACCCAGCACACTCTATGGTGGTGGCACTGGGAGATGCTAATGTGATGGTACATGTGAAGCTGGTCACTTTCTGTGGTCTATTTCACTCATGCTCCATCAGTATTAAATATCAGAATAGTAAAAAGATCAGAGTTGGAAAAAATATTGTCTGTGAGGATATTAATTTCCTCTAGAAAGAACACTGGTATGTTCTGTAACTGGTAACTCCCTATTTTAGAGAAGATGAGACGTGCTCATCTGTGACTACTTCCAAATTAAGGATAAGAGTGACTTCCAACTAATCATACCTGCTCCACTGGGAATGCAGCATGTGCTAGAGACAGACACATCACAGGCTCTCCAGAGATAGACCCGATAGTGTCTTAAAACTACTTAGGATTTTTCATTCCTATAAAGCTATTCTATTACTCTAGTTGTCATCGACTTCTCTCTTATTTCCTTGCCAAATTTATGACCAGCAGCAGGTGTTGACCTATTTCTTTTTCATATAGCCTTCCCTTACTGGTGTTTCACAGCTCAGCATAGAAAGCAATCTTCCCCTTTCAGCTTCCACTTTGATGGGCTAACCAAGGCAGGCTCTTGAAGTCTTTGTATTTTTCTCTGGATAATATGTATTACACTTCCCTGCCCTTTCTTCCTGTAAAGATTTATTCCTGTTTGGAATGTTTTTCAAATTAGCCTTAATCCAGTTACGCCAGAGTTTAAGGGTTGGGTGAAAATTACAAACTCACTTCACACAGACTGTATCAAAAAAAGACTTCAGGGGAACTGGTTTTAATTACTAGCTTTGTTGAGATTTGAATTATCAAGCTGTTTGTCGCTAGTAAACAGCATCAGTCAGATTTTTAGGTCACATAAAAATGGATGAGTCAGGAATTCACAGTTAAAAAAACATACCAAACAACAGAAAACCCAGACAGTCTCATAAGGATTCCTTCACCTTGGGTGGAAGTCTTGTGCAAACCACTGGGGCTTTTCTGATCTGTTTTTCTTAAGCTGCAGCTGCATCTAGCTCAACACAGAAAAACAACATGACCTACTCCCCAAAGCCCATCCCTTTGCAAGCCTCAGCCTCTCCACCACTTCTGTGCTCCATAGAGCACCACATAACCAAACTAAGGAAAAAAAAAAAAAGAAAGAAAAGTTTTCAGTTTCAATGATCAGATTTTGACCTCTGTTAATTAATACTGTAAACCCAGAAGTCCAAGATCATGGTTTGCAGATAAGTATGTTCTCAATGCAAGATCTTGGATGGGGAGAGCCTAAGAGACAATGTAGATCTTAGGGATTTTTAAATCATTTTTCTGTGGAAGTTTTTAGTGCTGCAAAGCATGGGGTTCCCACTATCAGGAATAGTGGGAACCCCACTTCAGTGGGGCTGTGAGGTAGTGGCTACAGAGAGAAGAAAAGAAACCAACATAACTCAGGAGAGATATTTTCTGAGAAAAAATACCTCTTCTGGAAAAGTTTATGCACAAAGATCAGAAAGTTCATAAAGTAAAGATCCTTTGTTTCCAATAAGTGCATGTTTTCAGAAAGGTTTATCTGTACACAAAAGCATACCACAGTCAGCTTTAGCAGTGTGAGATAGCACAGCATAAAGGCAAAGAAGAAAAGCTAAATTTTTTTAAACATAAAGTGTCTGCTCTAGGAAGTTATCAGTCAACACTTTCCTAAACTTCTATTTCCAAAGGAGCAGGGAAGTTCATTGGTCAAAAATACTTAATTCTGCCTTCAAAGTCACAACACCTGAAGTCTAGGTTTTTGGGGTTTTTTTTCAAGTTTTGTATGGAGATGTGGTTATGGTGTGGACAACACAGTCATGCTAATAAATCTCTTTGTCAACATTCACATACAACATCTCTCTTTTCTGCATCCATTCTCAACTGTGATTCACCTCACACAACAGAGTTGTGAATTAATCTTTGACTCTTTACTTGGACAACAGTTGTTCATTTCATTTTGTGGAAATTCACTGACCTGAGAGTTTTCCAAGACCAATATAATCTGGTTATAATATTTTAAAGCACACCTACATTTGCTGATTTTATCTGCAGAAAGGTAACTAGCTATTAACACTCTACCCACCTCCATTTCAAGCATATTTATTCTCATCCCCACTTTCTTGTGCAGCTTATACGAGGTTTAGGATATTGGGTTGGTCTTTGATCCTTACATGTAAGAAAAGTTGGTCTCTTTCCAAGAGTTACAATACACATTAAGAATCTTTCAAAAATTATGACCTCAGAATGTTTTAATAACTGATCTGGAAGAATTAGCTGGGTGGTGAAAGTGTGGACTCTGCAAATCTACCATTTTCTGTCCATTACAAGAAGGCAGGGCAGCTAGGAGTGGGCAGGGAATGCAACTCAAGTTCTCTGTCCTTAGGAGCTTAGCAGTTTCCCAGAGAGTCCATATCACACATGTACATATATATTTGTGTATGTATGTATAGGTGTGTATATATATATTTATATGCATATCTATGCTAGAGAGAGAAAGGGAGAGAGAGATTTTGGTGCAGAAAGAGCAAGAAAAACTTCACCCTTCCAAAATAATTATGACCTTCAAAAGCCCAATAAAAGGAACCTCCTATGGTTTGTAGTCCTACTTCTGGACTATCTGTGTATTGAGGAGGTAAAAAAACCAAACCCCAAACACATTGATACATGATCTTGGTAAATGAAGGTAGTTATGATTAATGTCTATGTAACATTATTGCTTCTTAACCATAACCATGTGGCAATTCTAATTACTTTTGTACATCTTACAACACTATTTTTGAACAGAACAATTAGTTTAATTATAAATTGTTTTCAAAGTGGCTGAGCACTCATCTGGCTCTAAATTCCAACAAAGGTTAAAAGGTCTCAGCTGTTCTGTCTGAATGAAGGAAGGCCATATGATATTGGGGCCAGTGCAGCCCCGATGAGCTCATCCACTGCTCCACCCAAAAACTGGCTGCAAAGCCCAAAAGCAGCTCACTGCTCTCCAGCTCACTGAGTAAAACATGGATGGGGAGTAAGGGTGAGGGAAAGGAAATGCTGGGTGGGAGTGGAGCTCAGTACAGGGGCAGAGTGTCTCTCATTTCTGGTGATGATGGATTTGGCTGGTCTTGGAAATGCAGTGGAAAAGTAGTGTCTCATAGAGGTGGCAGGGAAGCCCATATATGCAATCATGGTGAGAAAATAAATAAAATTTTAGACTGGGAGCTTTTTAGGTAACAGATTTGCAGCTGGGAACAGGCAGGGGTTTGTTGTGCTTTTGTAAAGAAGTAGTAGCCCTACTGAAGCTGAAGAGGGGCAAGAGGCAGGGCAAGGACAGATATCACTCTGAGGCCTAATTTCCTAAAAGTGGAGATGACAAAAAGGGAGCTGCATAAGGGAAGAAGATAGGCCTTTTGGACTATGCTTCTGAAGAAAACATGGAGAATGGAATAAAGGAAGGGAGAGAATGATAGCTCCTCCTCTGGGACAGTAAAAGCTGAGGAGGAGGGATGTGAAGGTTTGAGGTAGTAGAAAGCCCTGGGAGGGAAGTATGGGATTTGGAGGGAGGTGTGAGATTTATAGCTGGATGATGGCTTCAGGAGAAAAGCTGGGATGTTACAAGAGCACAACATGAGCTTTCCTACAAACTTCAGCGATCATTCAAGGAAGAGTATTTCTCACTCCCTCTCTGCTGTTCACATTTTACAGTCAGTGTCCATAATTTTGCAGCTTGCAAGACTTTAATTAAAGATTCTAATTCTCATCTTCCATGGCAGTGAATAAGGTTATGATATTTTGATAACACATGGTTTATTTTGCCAGGTCTGTGTTAGACGCTTGACATGTGACAAGGGAATGGAATTGTGTAATTAAGTCCTGAGTTCTGTAATCACCTCAGACTTCAGTTTATAAATCACCTACACCCTATTGCTCGTGCTAGAGGGGAAAGGAGCTTGTGCATTGACCTTCCATGCTGCTTCTGCAATTGCTCAGCCTCATTGATCTCTCTGGAAGTTGCAAGGGACTTGCTGCAAAATCCAACTACAGTAGACACAGGCAAAGAGGCTGGAGAACAAGTACAAAGAACTGCACATCCTGCATTCAGTGTGAATCCATGCTATTCATGGGTGCCTGCCCTTTCCCACAAACCTTCATTACACTTGCATGAGTGTATCTGAACAGAAGATCTCAGGAAGGAACGGGGTGTGTTTATTCATTCATACCAGTGGCAACCGCAATAACAAGGCAATCAAACACGACGTGCAGGAGCAGCAGTGCCTGCTTGCAGGTGTGCTCTTGGAGGTGAACACACAGAGTGTGAACACACAGAGTGTGCTGCAGCCACCCAGGACTTTGCTGTGAAAAGATGTCATTTCATTGCATGTCTCTCCAAGCAAAGCAGCCTGGAGAAGGAATCCAGCCTTTCCACACTGCTGTGCTTGCAGGTTCTGTGGATGAATTTCCACATGAAGACCCTGTCACTGCTTCCATTACCAATGCTCTGCTTTGTAATAGTAGCATGAAATGAATCTGCCTATCCTACACACTTTCCCTGTTCTGAGTTAAGGGTGCCCACATAGAGACCCATGCCCCTGATCTGACATAGGACTCCTACTCCCTTTCTGCATGCCCTTTCTGAGCCAGCTTTATTTGTCACTGCTTGTTTATTTTTCTACCGAAATAGCTGGTTATTTCTGAATAATGAATAATGAGTGTCAGTGTAAGGAGGGATAGCCTTGCTGGAGCTTTGCTTGTGGTCCATCTGCTCAGCTAGGAAGGAATGTGCTGCTTCCTAATCAGCACAGCAAAGGGATCCACAATTCAAATGGGCAGAAGCAAACAAGGGAGGAAACAGGAGGATCTCAACCTGTCAAACTCCTGAGCAGCTTTGAAGGACCCAGGAGTGAGGGCAACTGTTTCACAGCTTTGGCATGGATCAGTCATTTCCTAGTCACTGCCAGTTTATTTGCTTTCTTGGTGCATTTGGCATGCAGCAGCCAAGAAATCATTCTGCAGGCACCGTCTTCCTCCTGTGCTCTGCAATCCACCATCTTTTCACCATTCTGGGACTGTGTCAGCCCTCAAAATCTCCTCCAGCATGCCTTGGACTCTCAGATGGAGAAGGATCTGTGTAGGATGTACTCCTATTCTTCTTCTCCCTGGTGCCAAAGTTCAGGGCTGAATTAGGTGAGAGGGAGGGTACCTGGATGGTGCACAAATTTTTCATGCTGGATCACTGAAGAGGCGGGAACATGATTCCAAAAGAGATCAGCAGGGGAACGGTGATCCTGTCAGCCATGCTCACAGTGAAGCCAAGGGATCTACCCCTGCCCTTCCTGTACCCTGCAATGAAATAGTCATGCTCCAATCCAGATGTTTCATCTGTTGAAACATTTCTGCTATTATTAAGCCACTTGCTTGTTTTGTGGGTTGCAGTAGTTGAGCAATGATGAGATCTCCATGTGGACGCTGAGGAGAGACACTGAATGAGGCCAAAGGCTCACAGAGCTTCAGGACCTGAAAGTGGATGAAGTACCTGATGCCCATGTGAGTTTTCAACAACAAAAATTGCTGATGTGGATGAGCTTTGTTGCCCTTCTGAAGCACCACATCTTGGAGTGGAGTTTTGTACTTGCTTTGCAGTATGCTCCTTCTGTTAACAAACCTGCTGAAAGAGAAGCCTGTCACAAGCCTTTAGTTATAACAAGGCTGCATTCCTACCTTCTGTGTTATTAATACATCACTAAAGATTACTTGTAATATTTTTCACTTCTGTAACATGTTCTATCTGGGGAATCTCAGAACATTTTGCAAACATTAATTAATAAGACTTGCAACACTGCTGTTTACTAGCTGAGTGTTGTAGTTTCTGCCTGCTCTAGATGTTCCATCTCCAACATCCAGAAGAAAGTACGTCAGGACATGTGCAGCAGATGGACATGGTATTAAAATGCCCACTCTTCCCAAATCCCTTGTCTGTACTGTGGCATCAAATTACGTGCTTTAGAAAAACAGTCTGATCCTAGAACTGAGATGCTTGGATAATGAGAGGACTATGTATGTTGTAACAGCTGGCTTAAGAAACAAGTGAATGAGTTGCTGGCTAAATTCAGATGAGGGTTGTGCTGGATGGGAAGGGGTTTGGCTTTTTGGAATTTACGAACCTTGTTTTCCATGGGTTTGTGTTGCCTAAATTTAAAAAATTATTTTTTGTTTTTTTCAGTTGATGTGCTACTAATAGGAATTTTAACTGCTTTTAAAAAGAAAAACAATTTGAAAAAGTTGTACTTGTTCCTATCTGTTAGCCATAATTATTTATTGGCATCTTGTTTTTTCAGGCATCTCCATTCCTCTTGTTTGTGTTTGCAGACCTTCTGTTCACATGCTTATGTAGATGTGATATCTCTGACACTATTACAGAAATCAGTTTCATTTCTTTTATTTTTCAGCATGTTCCTTTATTACTGTTCGCCCTCCAAACTCAATACCAAAATGTTTTCTCAATAAAGATATCAAGACTGCCAGAATTATCCTGTTTGGTTCTTGACTCTGAGACTTTAAAGTGATACCTTAAAGGCAATTACTCTTGTGATCCTGGGTTTATTTGCTTGCCAATTACTTTCATGCATTTCTGCATTTCTGTGTGCAGTCAATGTAATGCCAGACAATCTAAAAAAAAGCTAGATAACTATCTGTGGAATGATAAATAAATCTGCCACATATAATCTGAGACTAGGTTTTAAAAAAAAAGCATTACCAGCATCTGACACAGAGGGAGAAAAACATATTGCTGCTGTTGTATTTGCTGCTGAAACCATTTCTTGCTGTTCCTAATTACTTAGAATTTATCTAGGTTTTGCTTATGCCCCATATCAGACAGTTTCTCTGAATGAAAAAAATTGACCATTTCTTATGCCCCTCAGTATTTCCCAGAAAAATATTGGATCTCTTCCCCTTTTCCATCCCACTCTAGAGACACTCTTTCTGAATAGCAAGTATTGCTGAAATTGATTTGCTTTAAATGAGAAAGTCCTACTATATGAGGAACTGACATGCCACAGAAGGGCCACAAAGTTGAACTGTATCAAAATTCTGATTACTTTACCTCTTTTACATCCTTAACAACAGTTGGGGCAGTAGCAAGAGAGTCAGTGCTCTTACCCAAGCTCAGCAATACAACCTCCCACAACAGCAGTAGGGTAATAGAAGTGCTGTGATGAATTGATGGGTTCATTAGTCTAAAATCAATGGATAAAACTTCATAATAGAATAGACCTCACAGGAGCCAAATACCAGTACTTTAATTGCAGCAGGTGCTCAGTGCCAGGTTATGTGTTAAAAAGAAAAATCAAATCTTTCAGTGGAATAAAAAATCCCTAGGATCAAGTAGACTACAAGAACAAAGAACAATTTGCCAAGAGAGAAAAGGAAGAAAAGGGAATGCATTAACTACTATGTGCATTTCCAGTTTTGCAAACTGGAGCTGTTTTCCTGAAAGCTGAGTATGTTGCCTGTTTCCTGGCCTCTATTGCAGTAATATCTGAGTACATGCAATCTGAAGCTTACTCATCCCCACAGCACTTTTGTGAGACCAGGGAAGTTCTCTTAATGCCTTTCATGGGCAGAGAAGTGACAGCTCAGAGGCACAAGTGAGTGCAGGCACTTCATCCCTGCTAGGCTGAGTGGGGAGATAGTGTGCAAGGGATTGGGTGGGAAGGAGTGGGAAGGGATGGGAAGGAGCCCAGTCTCCCTGGCCCTTTCCTGCCCCTTAGTACAAACACTGTTTATTTGCAAGCACTGCTATTTTGTGAGCAGGACATGAAAATGAGCTGTCAAGCTCACTCTCCTGCAAAGATTTCAATTGTGCAGTAGTTCTCCTTCACAAGCAGTTCTTAGCAGACAGAGAATCAGGCTGGAACTTTAGTGACCTGCACCTTCTTCCTGCATCTACAGCTAGACTTCTGTCCTCACTTTTAGGAGCTGCTTTGCATCACAGGTCTCTTTGCATCAGATGTACACACAGCAGGATCCTCACCTCAGCAGACTGCAGCTGTAACACAGACTTCAGGCAACCCTAGCAGGAAAATATACACCTTTTTCTTACTAGGAGCAGGTAAAGAACATGCCTCCTGGAGGCCTTCAGCTCCAGACCCCCACTGGTGGGGTGGAACGATATAAAATAAGTTCCTTCTTTAAAAAGACATTGTGTAGGTGCTACAGCACCAAGCTACAGATAAAAGAGCAGTAAGTACCACCAGGTCAGGAATTTGTGGATTTGTGGTCTACTAGACATGCTAAATATTATTTGAGATGTGATCATTCTAGCATTTGGGACAAATTCTGTTCTCAGTTACTCAGTTTTGCCTCTACTGAGGTTTTGGGGTGCTCAAATGCTGGTGTAGTTGGACAAAAATGGACAAACCTAGTCCTGATTTTAATCAGTCCACACACCACTTACTTCAACAGAGTTTATCTTGTTTATGTGAGAATTTATTATTTCCTATTGCACATAGTCGTGTTCCCAAAGAAATATGCAGAAATATGCTCAGAGAAGTTAAAGGGAACTGGCTAAAAGCAAGTGTCCTCAGCAATCTCCCTGGCCAACAATAATGTGGCTGAGTACAGTGTCTTGTGTATGAATGCAAGGGAGGATATTTAAATAAGAGAAAACCTGGTTTAAAAAACTATGTTAAATATGTGTGTCTGATAGGATATCTACATACATATGATTTTGGGCTTGTTTTGACATACATGTGGGGAGACTAATATGCTTATAGAGAGGGAGCTACAAGTATATATTTATATATCAACAATACTGCAGTGTATATATGTGAATTTCAGTGTATTTGAATATATCCAAATATAAACACACACACACACAATGTGGGACACTGTGATACTTATGAAGGTATCTCTCCCTGCAGTGATGGTAATCTCTGTAGTGCAACTACATAGTGGGAATATTTTCTAAGATTTAACACTTAAGTTTTCCATATTTCAGAGATCTGTTTGATTTACCATAAGCTAGCAATTTACCATAAAAATGTGGAAATGAGCTTCTTATGACTGATCTCTTGTGGTGTGTGTACATGTCACACTCCTCTACCTCTCAGACCTGCCATCAGCTTTTCTGTGGGCACTGATGCTCTGCCCAGGGAAGTGCATCTCAGCTGCAGTGGGGCTGCCTCCACGGGTCAAATAGACATCCTGGACATGGTTGGGATTATAAGTTTCCCAATAAAGCACCTTAAGAGTCTGACACACTTGGTTTTGTAGACTTTACTACTGGTACTAAATCTCTTTTCATCTTCGGCTTCATATGACTAAAGAACTGGAGAGCTGAAGATTTTTACTGCTGTGGGAAGAAAAGAGGAGAACAAAGGTGATGACGATTCAGGCAGAGAGGACTTGAGCTTTTCTTTGCCACAGGCTCTGCTTTTCATCTTCAGTGTTTTCTACATGTGGCTACTGGTTCCTGGTACTGAATATAGGACAATTCATTTCAGTACTCAGGCTTCAACACCTGTCTTTGTCAGCCTGGTCTGAATAGTTTGTCCTTAATACTCAGTGCTGCTTGTAATGTGAAGAAGGCTTTGCATACACCATCAAAGATGAGACATGGTTTCAGTAAGAAATGCTTTTCTTCTACAGAGTAACTGCTATCAGCAACTACCGTATTGCTTTATATGCACTGTGCGTGTGCTGAATATTATCCACTGCAAATTCTGTTTTAGTGAGACCGCTGTGGGTGATTGTTCCTTTGTGCAAAGTGTCCTGGGAGAGCACAGTTATAGCTCACTATTGTCTCTTTCTTCCATTGTAGCTGCAGTTCATTTTGTACTTTCTTGAGCTGATAGCTCTGCACCACTATTGGTCTATTACAGACAGGGCAGAGAGGAGAAAAGGCTTGGGATCAGCTCTACTTTCTGTAGCATCCTACTGCATTTTATCAGTTCACTGTTAACAATAGCTGAAGGCAAGGCCTAATGATATGCTGTTGTTAGGAAGAAAGAATCTGAATGTGTGAGGGAGAATATCATAAAACAGAAACAAAAATAGGGGCAATAATATGAGTGTTTTATCTGCTATGAATCTGTTGGAAGATAATGGGTTGCTATGGAACAGCCTAATGAGAATGAATAAAATATGTATGTCATATAAATAAAGGGAATAATTGCAAAGGGCTGGGGGTCTGAAACGGAGCAGAAAGTCGCTTCTGTTCGACTTTACAAGAAAATGCTGATACATGAGTTGCTTTCTGCATGACTGACAGAAATTCTTTTCGGGAGCCCAGCATTAGCAGCAAAGCCTCTGCTGGCAGCTGGACATGGGTCAAAGGTAACAAGGATTTGCAGGTCTGTGGCTTGGGGGTTTGTGAGCTATTTACCATTCAGGAATAGGAATGAACAGAAGAGAAGCCCTGTATACCAACAGCTAGAATAAGAAAATCTTGACATTTCATCTTTCTCATCTTTCTTTTATCTTTTTTTTACTTTTTTTTTTTTTTTAGGGCATGAGTGGTAACATTTTCATTAGAACACTAGAAAACAAATTATATTTTACCAGCAGGACAGTGCTTTAGTACTCTCAAGGTGGATAGTAATAGGAGAGTGAGCCCTAGAGACAAAAGAAAAGCTTCCTACAGGAAATTAAACCCAAGCTTTGCAAATAAGAACAATAGCCTACAATCCAGGTAAAACTACAGACACAAATGAATGAATACAAAATGAACATTAGCAGAGCCTGAAGCAGTGACACCTCAAAATACAAAAGAGAGGAGAGTGGCTTCACAGCACCTACTGAAATGAATTTATAACAATATGCATACTAATGAACCTGAAACGCCACTTAGTTTTTGCATCCATTATTCATTGTTCAGCTTTATAGGAAAGGCAGCTGTACAATGGAACGATTACAGGGAGCATCGCTGGGAGTGGGATGATAACAGGGGGGAGATAGGAGCAGCATCTGTTCCTTCACCCTGATCCCCTTGCATGAAAATTACCACGGCATTGGAAAAGGAAAAGGTTGCAAGAAGAGAAACTAGATGAGAGGCTCAAGATGTTTCAGAGTATTTTTCCCCCCTGCAAGCTATTGGATCACTGTCCCTGAAGGAGCAGGAGGGGCCAGAGATTAAAAGAAGCACTGTACAAGAGCCTGTGCTCTTCCTCATTGTCCGAACATGTTTTTTGGGGTTGATATATTCTTCTGAAAGCAGAAACTGTTGATGATTAAAGGGCTTTATACAGGAAAAACAATATAGATAACAAGTGGAGCCAGTTCAGACAGCCAAAGCTGTGAAAGCTCCTGGGCACAGGGAAGCTGAAGGAAAGTTTTTATAGATAAAAAGACAGAGGAAGCAGTGGTAGCCCGGGTATTCCAAGTTCTTCTGTCCATTTATGTCTGCACAGGCAAAGGCTTTCCTAGATCAGATTTCTCAGCCACCTGCAGCACTGTGTGACATGCTGAATCTGACCTGCTAGTGAGGTCACATCATCAGCCAAGACAGACCTAGACTGAATTCTCTTTCCAGTGAAGTGGGTATTTTTCAGACCTAGGCAAATTTGAAGAACTATTTATACATCTATAAATAATAATATATATATTTCAAAGTTCCTAATGAGTCCCTTAAACTGGTTGCCCTTCACATTTTATTTTCTGAGTATCCAGAGCCACAATAAAAGCACAGGAGCTGATGCAGACCTGCTGGGATAACAGATACCTTTTCTGCACTCACTGGCTTTATTTGCTCCCCTTTTAACAGACTGCAGCTGGCATGGGACTAAGTTTTATACACTGAGAACTTATTTTGCATAAATACACTGGAAACAGAACGGCTGAGGTTGGAAGCATTCTCTGGAGGTCATTTGCTCCACCCTTCCACAAAAGATAGAACAGAGGCTGAATCAACTGAGACCACTATGAGGTTTCAGGAAATGTATTCATATTTCCATATAAATATGAAAAATATGCTGCACATTTATGACTTTTTGTTGTAGAATCCGTGGCTAAATTACAAAATTTAGCAGGGAATACATGATTTTTACTTATCAAACTGCAGTGAAAGGGTATAAGATAAACAGATTCATTGAAATCATAGGAGCTTTTGCTGATTTTGCATTTAGTAGATCTTAAAACCTGAGAAAGCATGTTTTTGAGTGCTACACCTTCTGCATCACACTCAGAGGGTTCATGGAAATTTTAGCATCTACTTGTATAGGCATCACAGTTAATAACCTACCTAAGAGGTGAAAGTCTTAGGCAATCAAGTGTTACATTCATGAGAGTTCAAAGTTGTGCTGACATCTCTGTAAAGTTTAAATTTTCATGAGATGGGAAAAAATTTTCACACACCTGGGTTATACTAGAATGGCTTGTATACATTTCTCCAGGAATACTGATTCTACACCTGGGTTTGATATTATAAGTTTTACTGAAAAGAAATTAAGGTTACTGGTTTATATGATTTCACAATTTAGAAAGCAAATACGTTGCAGGGAAGGATTTTTTTGCTTTGTTGGTTGGGGGTTTTTTCAGGTTCTTTCCAGTTTTTGGGTGATGAAAAACACATAATATTTTGTTTGCACTACAAAAGGACTTTTAAAAAAATACAACTAAACATTGTTGTGAAAATTATGGTGTCCAACAGCTATATATCATTACTACCTTCTGTGAGAAGGTTTTGAGCTGTTGAACCGCTGGGTTTTTTTCCACTGTGCTAAGTCATTGTCATGCAGAGACATTCACAAACTACAGTCACTTTTAATGAGTGAATTCCTGTTTTGTCTGATTTTCCCAGTAACAGGAAAAAACAAGACAAATGCATAATTCATGTTAAAAAATGTGTTTTATTAAATTGAAGATATAGTCTGCCTGTCTCTCTATGTGATAATATGCTTGTTTTCATGACATCTGCATATTTATTTTAAATAAAATACTAACTTTAAAGACTCCTGACATCCCAAATTACAAATACTAGAAAGAGAGCAGAACGTTCATCCTCAGGGATTTTGTCTCTATTTTGTAAATAACAAGCCTCAATGAAACCTGAATTCATAACATGCAGATGTGTTGTTCATTATCTCTTTATGTATATAATGAATAAATCATAAAGTCCAAATAAAAGTGTATATTCATGTATACATGCAAATAGGGTTGCAGTAAATCAGTATTATCTGCTCTGCCTTGTGGTATCTTTTCATTATTATTAAATATGTAGGAGCTGAAGAACTATATACTTTCCTTGCCATCAAATCACAACACTATTTTAAGATTTCCTGACACCTGCAACTTACAGAGTTTGCATTCATGTGGGGGGGTGGGGGGAAGAGAAAACTTAGCTGCTTTGTTGATGGAATCAAATCAGACCTAGATAGATGAGGTGGTAAAACATTTTTCAAAAATCCCATCAGTTTGAATTATAGCTGTACTCAGGAAATGCCTGGGGATGCACTGCACCAGCGAGCTCTGCCGTGTCTCGGTGGTGTCCTCTCCAGGGACAGAGGCAGCCTGCAGTCAGGCTCTGCAGGGTGAGCCCCAGCTCTGCTCTGGGCTGACCTCTCATCTCCCTCCCCTGCTGCCACCGTGCTGGTATCAGCTTCTCTGCCTTGAATTTCAGGTGCACTTGTGTGATCAGCCACTGACATGTGAGGGTTGTGTTTTCAGGGCATCCCCTAGATCCTGGGGTGATAACAAACAGTAGCACTGACTGGGTGCAAACTTTCTGGTGGTGTAACCTATTGCCAGCTCAGAGAAGGCAGAGTTTGAGACTTTGATACAAACTCTCTCCTTTGCCAAATGTCTACATTTCCAGAAAGCTTTGGGGAAATTCTGGTTCTAATGAAGTCAGTGATAAAACTCCCTGGGCCTCTGGGTTACATATCCCTATTTCAATTTGCAGGACTAGCAGTGATAAATGAAATTGTTTGTTAGTTTGCCATTGGGTTTCATCTGAAAATCAGGGAGAGTGAGTGCAGCAGTATGGGGTGCCAGGGTGTCATTTTTCTGTAGCCAGTTTTTTCTCTCTCTCTGCCTTTTGATATAACTAATGTCACACACAGCACATCACACTGGGTTTGTCTTATCACCCATATAGTGCCATCTCAAGACCTCACCTGGTAGTCTGTAGTCTCTCTGTATATGTGTCTTTGTGGGATATTGCCGCTTGTCTAGCCATATATGAAGCTGGAAATAAAAAACTCCCTATTTACTTTGGTGTATGTGCCTGTAAATCATGTTGATTGGAAATAAAAGTAGGCTGCTACCTATAACAGTTAATTCTTACAGGAGATAGTTGATTACTGTGTGTGATGCTTATTAAATGACCAGCATTCCTTTTAGGAAGTAACTCCATCATGATCAGTGATGGATAGCAAAACAGACTGCTACTAAAATGAAATTCACATTATGCAGCAGGCCATGGTGTGACTGAAAACAACATTAAGAAGGTCATTCTGATCTGATTTTTTAAGTTCATGTTGTTATTTTGGCTTTCTTGAAGCAGAAATCCAAATAGTCTGATTAATGGTTGTTTAGGAACCCCTTTGAGCACAAATCTGTAAGAAAATGTTCTGCACATGTTGTAGTTTTGAGTTAAAATATCACACATTGCCCATGGTTTAATTCCTCCTCCATATTCATGTGCAGAACTCAAAAGATGATGTCTATTCATCTGCTTCAATAACTACATCTTCAGCTCTTGCTTGTTTCCAGTGCTGTGAATACCCAGATGAAAACAGACATGCTGTTCCATTTATAACCAGAAATTCCTTTGCTTCTGTCTAAAATAGTTTGCAGGAAATATTTTCACGTTTCATGACTGAGCCTGGAGCAAGAGTACAGAGCAAGTGGTGGTGAGGAATGGCAGGCTTTTTTTGAGTTTCTGGTGGTCTTGTCTCAGTGCAGTCACACAGGATGTTTCTTACCTACAGTAGAGAACTAATCTCAGTCTCCAAGTCATTTGGGCAACACTGCTATGAGATTACAGGTTAGTGATGCAAAGGAGACAGTTTTAAATACAAACTGACACAAATTTCACACTAAATGCAAAACTTCCCTTCCTCCACCTTACCTTCTTCACATATAAAATCTTTTTTACAAGATTGCCTATTTCAAATCACCTCTTCAAAATATTCCACCTTCACCTTATCTCTTGAATATTGCATCCCACATCCTTACTGCCTTATCTTCCTACCCCACCTAACTACCTTCCTTAAGCATTCCCAAGCCCCACTCCAGCTGCTGTGACACTCTATTTTGCACACCTGTTTTTCTCCCCAGCCAACACCCTGACCCCCTACAGCTCTCTTTCTCTCCAGGCTCCTCTTCTCTTCCACCCCAGCACCCAGTCCTGCCTCTTTGATTGCAGTTTATTGTGTGCTGGTTATACCACACTAAGCAGTGTAATGCTCCAGGGTGGCTCATTAAGCAGTACAACCAACAGCTGTCATGTGCTCGCTCTCTCATCCTCTCCACATAGGAAGATGTGTGCACAGCACAGTGTTTGCTTGTGAGGTTATGTATGCACTGATGTATATGTATTTGTGTATGTACATGTATGTGTGTGCATATTTCTATACGTAAATGTACTTATATATATGTATATGTGTATTTTTACATATATATAAACACACACACTTCTCCTTGCATTGATATGAACAAAACAAACAGCAAAGAAAGTGCCTTGCCTGTAACCACAGTTAGGAATGAGGGCTGAGAGTGTCTTAATTTTTCAGGGAAGCTTCTTGCCATTTTGGGCTAACTCCTGAGAAGTCCATGTCCCACAAGCAGATTTTCTCTTGTTTCTGGCAAGTTCCACTGGGCTGGAGGAACAGACCATCAATCACTGCTTTGTCCCAGAGCTTTAGGGATAACATAAGTCTTTTAGAGACTTACATACTTTCCCTGAAACCTGAAAAATGAAAGGCATCTGAGAACCTGAGATGGGGTGCAGAGCTACTTAGGATATGGAGCAGGACTCAATCCAAAAAGGTTATAGATATGCTGTTCTGTGCATTTGGCATTGGTTATTTGAATGACTGATATTTCCACCTATTTTCAGGACTCTATAAGGGATGAAAGGGCACAAACCTGTTGATTTGGAAGTCTTTGGAGAACAGCTGCTTGGCAAAAGCAAGAATGGTATTTCTTCTAGTTCACCAATTGCACACTTACTAGAGTGGAATGATTTCAGACATCCCAGCTTTTACTCTTTCCTCTTCCTCTTTGACAATTTATTGTCCTTCATTCAAAGCCATCTTTTTACCATGTGGATCTGTACAATCCAACACCTCAGATGGTGTTTTGTGTACTCCAGGGCACCAAGAACAACCAAATCAGGCTGGGTCCATGCATTTGCTGCTAGCTGTGTGCAGGTAGGAGTGGGTTGCTCTGCACTGGTACATGGCCTTCCTCTGATCTAAGGATTGGCATTTACAATCATCCCACATGTGTTTTTGCAAAGGTCACCCCCAAGGATCAGGGAATGAGCCCACCCACCTTTTCTCTGAAGGCTCCCTGCGTGCCCAAAGAGCAAAAGGAGGGGGCTGCAGGACATGGGTCTTTGGTTTTTTTTAAACACATTGGGAAGTTGCATGGGCTCCTTGGCACCCCTAAACCACTAACACCTGGTGCCCAGAGTGGTGTGTGTCCATAGAAAAATAAAAGTGGTGGAAGTTACAGGGTGAAAATTGGGGCAAAATTTCAGTATGTGATTGAGGAGCTAGATGGGAGAAAGACATTTACACAGTTACAGCCCCAGGTATAAGCTTCTGTTTCCTATTAACTATGCTTCTGATGGTCATATACAAAATGCCTCATTGTATAGGATATTAAACACATTGTTATCATCAAGAATAAAATTGATTAATTTTAGCGAGATTGAGTTTAAATTATTGACTGTTGTCCCACACCCTTTACTGCAGATTAGATTAAATTATATGTTTATCTCATCTCCTAAAAATATCTTAATCTTGGACAGGATATATGAAATTTCCCAGAGTAGAAATAGGGCAGAGAGGAAAAAAAGGATTATGTCAAAAGTACATTTTTGCACACAGGTCTCCAGTTATACAGTGTGGAATAAAGCTAATCCTTCACTTCACTTCTGTTCACTTGGTTTTGTTTCTTAGGGGTATATTCTTCCATCAGATCTACAGGTGTATCTTAGATAAGTTAGAGAAATACAGGATATTCTCAGGATGCGAAGTTCATGGCTGCATGCTTCTAGACTCCAAGTAATACTTTCCTCTGGGTGCTTTACCATTGCTGCTCTGGGGTAAATGGATGCCAGAGAGGGTCTACAGTTGCACACAACCAGGATATTTTTAGTTCAACACCAACTGAAATTTTGGCTGTTTCAAGTGTAAAATGCCTGAGGTGGAATAATTGCTGTGCAGTAGTCTCCTCAGATGTGGTGCCAAGAGCCACATCAATGGCTAAGCTGGACTGAGCTGCATTGCTGCAGCCTCCTTGAAGTCACAGCCCAGCCGTGCCACCCACCATGGGTGGCCCCTCACAGAGGGCATCCTTGCACACATGGCAGCCCTGATCCCTGGCAGCTGCTGCCCTGGGCACCCAGGAGGGCACTGGCTGGGCCAGCTACATCTCCTCATGCTCCCTCCAGCAATGCCTTCTTGAAGCCACAGACCAGTGCTCCCTAATGACACCTGCATGTGGAGGAGGTGGGTTTGGACCCTGATAGCATTAGTGGAGGCCCATGGGCTCCCTCTGGCCCTTTTTGCACTTTTCAAACAAACACAATTCCGTCAGAAAAACTGTTTTGGGAGGGAGCTTTTCCTTTTAAATGCAATTCAGTTCAGAGACTCCAAACCAAACCAGCCCAGGGTGCCCTTGAGCCCTGCCCATCTGGGGCCCAGGAGGAAGCAGTCTACCCTCACATGGGTTACAACCAAAAATTGTGGGCACATAAATTGGCTATGGCTGGGGCCAGATGTTTTAAGCTTGATTTGTAGATTTCATGGGGGAAAACGCTAGTTTTGAAGACAGTGGAGTTCAGCATTTTTAAAGCTGCAGGCATTTAAACAAAGCATCAGGTATCGGCACATCTCAGTATCTCTGTCTTGTATATGAATTTTAAGAAATGCATTTTAAAAAAAGTTTTGTAGGTGAACAAAACCCTTTTCATTGATAAAATCTGGACGGTCTACATCTTGAATAACTTTGAATCAAGACATATGCATGCCTTTGATAGCGACTTGGTATAAAAGGCATGCAAAGCTAGTACAACATGACATGACTTAGGAATTGTTGCTACAACTGGGAGCACTTACTGTGGAAAATTGCAAGTTTTGTTCCAGAGAAATAGCAGACTGTGACGGCCTCAAGGCACCAGATGGAGATGGGCACTCCTTATTGCAGGATGTGTGGGCTAGGAGCTTTCCAAAACTCATGACAGGATGTGCCTCAGCACCTGACTGGAGGCAGTGTGCAGGAACCTCCAGAGGCATCCTTGCCTTCCTGAGCCTTTTACACAGGCTCCCAAGTGGCAGGGGGTGGAATAACACAGGGGTCACACACAGCATTACAGACGTGGGTTTAGTTAGCAGCAGGCAGCCATTCCCAGCCTCCCTGTGCAGCTGTTTGATGGGAGTCCCAGCCCAACTCTGGCAGATTCAGAGCTGTACCAATTAATAGCACTCATTTCCTCTGCAAGGAAGGGACTCTTCTGGAATCAAAGCATCATGTTTGGTCAAGTAAAACTTGCCCAGAGGCAGATTGCAAGAAAAGAAATTATAAGCAAGGCTGCTTCAGACAGGCCAGCACAGTGCCCCCTGCTCCTGCCTTAGATCTTGGGTCTCCCATATGCTCATCATCTCTATGCTTGTTCACAGGGCAGGGGAGCTCCAAGTACATGGGCTGGGGTCCTTTGGGATGAAACAAAACCAGAAGACACAAAGCAATTGCTAAGGAAAGCTCAGCCAGCTCCAGGGTCACCCACTGCTGCAGAGAGGACATTCACTTCTGGACATTTTCTCTGCTGCTTTGGGGTCTTCCTGCTATGCCATGCTGGCCAGTGGGGCTGAGCACTGGAGGCACCACCCCCATGGCCAGCCCTGAGATTCAGCTGAACTCCTCCTCATTCACTGTTTCTCAGGAAAATGATGCACAGGAAAATATGTGCCAGAAGGACAGCATGGCAGAACTTGGAAGAGAGCCCAGACCATCCTCACCTAGGACAAGATATCATTCAGTAGCCTTCCCTTATATCTGTTCAAGAAATAAACCTCCATGGGCACTGTGTTTACCACGGGCAGTCTCATCAGATGGACCACAAAGGCAGTCCTCCATGTGTGCCAGTCCCAGCCTGTTCTTGTCATTCTGCTCCACCCAGCAAAGCATTGGAACACTGGCTGGGTACCTTTCTGACAGGGAAAACAAAAGGAAAGAGAAAGAAAGAAATGTCCTCTGAACTCTACCATGAATTCTTCTGCCTGATGACCTAAAAACAAGATTTGGACAAATCAGTAAAGCCTTAAAAACACTGGTAGAGTGCTGGCCTTTGTCTGCTTGCTTTTACAAAAGAAGTTTGTGGGGAAAAAATCTATATTTTTCTTGTCCCCAAAGGCATTATCTTTCATTATGTCAATGTGGCAGGTTTGTAAATTTCAGCAGTGGAACAGCTAGTCTGTAGTTAATTATCTGTGTTCCTATTAATAGGCATAAAAGTTAAACAAAGGGAACAACAAGCAAGCTTTTGCATACTTTTCAAGAATTGTCCGTGACTCTAAGACTTGTGTTTGCTGACGGATGACCTTTAAGAATGTGCACATATGTATGTTTGGTTCTTAACCATGCAGCACTTTTTGCTGCATCTGTCTCTGTAAGAAGTGCAAGACACAAAAAATACTGTTTGAAATACCCATTTTTTGCATATTTCAATAAGCAGGAGCTTTGAGGTGCTGCCTTTCCTTACAAGGTCATTACTACAGCAAGTGCTCCCTGCTTTGATTTTTGGGTAGTACAACAATACAGATTCACAATTACAAATAATCTGCCTGCTCAGAATGAGCAAACAATGCACTGATAACTGGCTTTAGATAATATCTGTGTTCAGTGTTGCTCCGTCAGAGGATATAAGGAACACAGTATATGCATCTCAGCTGCTTCATGCCCACTTCTTCCATCCCAGACTTTCAAGGAGATTCTCCAGTATAACGTGTTTGTGATCCCTGATAGAGGTCCATGGGAAAAGAGGAGCCATTATAATGACAGCTCTCCACTCACCATCATACATCACTGTCTTGAGCTATTCTTAGGTTTGCTTGGAAAGCAGTCAGAGCAATCTGTGAAACCAGGCAGGGATGCTGACAGCATCTTACTACAATTATGATGATGTATACAGTGTTAGCTAATAAGGATTGGAAAAGAAAAATACCAAAACCAAATTAACATACTCTGCTTTCCAGGTTGTTTTCAGAGGCATTGCCATGAAGGATTTCAGGTAAGGGAGGAAGGGCTTAGGACTGAGGAAGGACACTGAAAGGACACCAAAAAATGGAAAATAGAAAACCTTTTTTCAAGCTCACTTCTTGTTCATTATAGATAAATTTGATTGTCAATAATTCTGACTCAAAGGAATGAGAATTACTGGAGTGGATTTAAGAAAGCTTACAATTCAGCATGGTTTCAGAAACAAGAAGTGGGGAAAATTTAACCTTATTATACAGGGGACAGAAATTCTTAGGGAAGTATTCTTGCTGATGTAAATGAGTGCAAACTTTATGCTTGGCAGTAAAACCATGCTGATTTATGGCAATTGAAGCTTTGGCCTGGGTAGAGGAAACTGCTATTGCGTTCCATCCACTGCAAAGGTTTTCACAGCTTCACATCTCTCACAATGCCCATTATAAACAGTTATTGTCAAATGAATGTACTAAAACCTAGGCATAGAAAACAAGTAAGTTCCTGGCATGCAAAGAATGCAGGGGAGACATCAGTGAAAATATAGTAATGGTGAGCTCTATTAAATTTTTGAAGGCTTGCTCAGGGAGCTGCAGAAGTAACATTACTGGAATCTTTAGTCTTTGAGGGGCCAAATGCATATATTCCAGAGAGGAATAATCTTGACTCTGTGTCATAGAGAAGAGGACATCTAATTTTTTGCACTGCTGACTTCTGCTGTGTGTGGAACAAGGTGGCTGGGGGAAGGATCAGTCAGTGTAGGGGCTTAGTGAGCCTGAGGCCCTTGCACTGTCAGAGGTGGTAACAACATGAGCAAAGCACAAAGCTAATTTGTGTCTGTGGCAGTAAGATCTGAGTTCTGATTAAAATGTAAGATTTTTTCGAGTGGTTTGTAGCTGTCTTGGGAGCCAAGGGGATGCCCACCAGAAGTCAGCTCTTCTTCCAAGAGATTCCACTGTGCTGAGAGCACAATCCTCCTACTAAACCTGTCATTGCACCAGACTCACCACAAAAGGCCCCTGTCCTTACTGCCCATGGATACAGCAAGCATATTCTACATTCCACAGAAGCTGATCTGATTCTAGTAACAAGTATTTCCCCCGTATAATTTTTGTTTGCTGAAAAAAGAAAAAATTGGTAAAAACTTAAAAAAAAAGGGTAAAAAGCTAAAGCTGAATGCTTCTAATGCTCTAGATGTCAACAGCAGAGCTCTGAGCAATGGCCTTGCTGTCACTCATTGTGCTGGTTCATCCACCTTGAATAAGCCTGATGTTACAGACCCACTTCCCTGGGCATGAGCAAGAGAAGCAGAAGAATAACACAACCTGGCAAGTTGGTGTGAGTTCCTGTCCTGGGCAGAGGTGGTGCAACCCCCCTGAAAATGTGACAGAAGCACAGGAGTACCCAGTTGGTTAGCAAGGAGCACATGCCTCAATATGAAAAATATGAAGATTCATTCCATTTTACTGGAGAGGTGGCTCCAAACCAGCTGCTTTGTTGGAAGGCAAGTGGGGATGCATCTTCCCATTTGCATGATGCCAGTATTTAAAAATGCAGTGCCAGGATCCCATTGTGCCAGCTACTGCACAAACGAACAAAAGGCAGCCCCAACAGGCAAACAAACTGCCAGGCAAGAAGCTAGAGCTCTGCCAGTCCCACAGGACAGATTGCTGCTCCCTGCTGGGCGGGATGCCAGGCTCACCTCCAGCCCTGCCACTCTGTGCCCAAGGAGGGGCGCGAGGGCAGACTGGAAACAGGACAAATGATGTGGCTTTGCAAGTGTTTACAGGGAGCTTCTCCAGGGGGACAAGAAGCATGGGAGAAAACCTGAACCCTCGAGCCACTCACCAAATGGACCTGAAGATCCTGTTAGCAGTGCTGGTTCACTCCCACAGGCGTGCTGCAGCTCTCTGGTGCACTGCACAACACAGCCCCAAGGCAGGGTGATGTGGGCTAAGCAAAGGGTGCTGTGCCTTAACTTGCAGTTTCTCAGCCTTTGTGGTGGGTTTAAACCTTTGCTGCTGCCTTTTATGCTGAGTATCCTAAAGGGTTTTTTTATTCTAATATGTTTTCAGTGTGTCTTTGTTCCTTGCCTAGCTCTGCAGACACACATGTATACAGCAGCTCATCCTTCAACCAGAAAACCTGTTTCCAAACATTTCTCAGAAGGAATGGGAATGGAAGCAGGATATAAATCACTCCAAGCAGAAAGCAAGTGATCCACTACAGCCCACTACTGTGGCACTGTGGAGAGTACAGCCTTGAGTGGTTAAACCAGCTCATGCTACTGAGCAGATGACCAGTCCTGGTAGGACATCCTCTCTGTATTCTACATTCTTCTTCTCTTGGTGGTTACTACTACAGGTGCAGCCAAAAAAAAGTAGTTCCCAGAAACATACAGGGGCTGTTATGACCAGCGAGCAACACTGGGAAGAGTTTGAATTCTAGAGAAATACCTGCAAATGACTGCTGGTAGGGGACATGGAAACAAAGGAACTATCGGGCACCACTCCATGGAATTAAGCCGGGCATGGTCCTCATTAATGCTCTGTCATGTTTTAAAGTTCAAGAGATACTGCAGCTTAACTTGTTTCCCTTGACTGGAATTCATCACTGCTAATAGATCAGAGCCACAGTGTAAGCTGTTAGACATGCACTGGCAAGAGCAAACTGTTACTGCATGAAAAATCACAATAATGTCCTTGAAGAGCCAAAGTCTGGGTGGAGGAGGCGGCACTTGCCTGCCATGCCCAGGGCAAATTCTGTTTAGTAACTGGCTAGAGGGTCAACAGTTCCTTTTTTTCTTGACTTTCCACTGTTAGAGTTTGTCTTTATTTCCCTCTATTCAGCTGCACACACAGAAAAGTAATGTAAAGGAGAAATCAAAACACTGAAGCTTCAAAATCCCCAGGCAGAACATTTTGTCTGTGTTTGCCTGCACATTCTTAGATGGACTGTGACACATTTGAAGGAATAATTTTTTTCTCCTCAAAAGACAAAACAGTTGTGAAATGATTTTTGCAAGCTTTACTTTTCTGACACATCTAATTAGATGCAGCGTGATGCCTCCAATCAGACATACACCAGGTGAGAAGCCTTTCCTGTGATTCAGAGATGAGCTGTAACTTCAAACTGCGATGCCTTTTGTTTCTCGTGTACTTGCATTGCTAAGATCATGACTGTGCCACACAACAGATCACCCCTTTTGTCCTCGGAGCTGCTGAAGCTTTCATGGGGTGGAGATGTGCTGTGCTCTCTCACATTGAGACTTAACTTTTGCCGTTTCCACTTCTTTCCTTTCTTCCAAGTTAAGACATAAATCAGTACATGAGGCTGCTTGTTTGTTGATAGAAACTTTCCCTCCATAAATCACTGTGTATGTGTGAACTCGACCATCAGGGCTACAGGCAGTGGGGCTGAGCATTCCAGTGCCATTGGAGCCCAGGAGCTGAGCACTCGTGCTTGTTTATGTACAGTAACTTCCCTTTCTCCCTGCACAAAGTCCTCTGTGCCATTCAAAGAAAGATAGAGTGTTCTGCCAGGATTCCCTCTCCAGGAACTGAAACAGCCTCTGAATATCTGATCATTTGTTATTTTATCCCAATTGCACAGCCTCTTTATAGATTAAAAAAAGCCTCTGGAAAACATCAACACAAACACTAAACATTCAAGCACTCCTTGAAAACCAACCTCAATTTGTAAACTCATTTCCCAGAGCCTGATGTTGCAATAGAGACTCTTTGAATGCAGGTAAGTTTAAAGGAAGGGAAGTAAGCTGTGAAACCAAAGGATACATGGATAGAAACCTGATTTGCACATCTGCAATAAACTGTAAACTCTATTAGTGTTTAGAAGGCATAATAAAATATTTACCTTCAAAGAGCACTTAAACAGTGCATCTAAGATTATGTGCTGTGATTGATGATAAGGCTTTTCCTCTTGCAAACACAGCATGTGTAATTTTTTCTTTAATTTTAAAGAAATTATGTAATTATCGTAATACGATTTATTATTTTCATGCCTTGCTGTTGGACTGCAGGCTGAATCTGGAGCTGCCAACACTATTGCTGATGATGTGCTTGTCCAGCAGTCAGCTTCAAGGAAGAAAAAGCAGTGTACAACCATAGTGAGAAAAAACATGATTTCCCCCAGAATCTGCCACAGAAGAGGCTTCACAGGAGATCATTAAGCCAAAGGCTCAAAGATCTTAAACCTTACTTTTTCAAACCATGAGACATCTGTGGATACATTTCCAACTCTTGCTCCTAAGACAGGAAGGTGAAGTACATGTTTTAAAGCTCTGCTGCATGAGAGTTCCAGTGTTCATAGGACTATGCATGATTGTTCAAGAATTCTGTGGATTATCTAGGGAGGAAAAGAAGCACAAATCAGTGACATGTCCTTGCGCCCCAGCCTCTTAGACATTATGACAAATCAGCAGTCCCTCTTTCCTTCTGTTTTAAATTCAACCTTCAGGATGAGGATGAGTCTGAAGGGCAAGCAGAATATTCTAAGTAAGAGAAAATACCTGAAGACAGAAAGCAAAAGCACGGCAGGATTGGTGCCTCTAAGGAACTCAACCTCCAGTTGTTCTTTCTACCAAGAGAAATGAGATTGTTTTCTTTCTGTCATGCAACAATTTGTAAATCAATCTAATTAGCTGCAAAACATGCTTCTATTGGATGCAGAAGGTTTCCTTTTATAAAATTAAAAAGGAATATTTCGAGAAAGACTCACAGACAGCGGATTTTTTCCATCTCATTTAAGCAGTGATTTGCCATTCATTTACAGATACAATGGCTTTTTTTAATGTAATGTTTTTGTAAGAAATAATTAATGATATGCTCTCAGACAAGAAAATAGGTCAAAATGCACATTACTTTTCAATACCCAGGATATTTAGAACATTTTTTACATTGGCAAGCCTGACTATTTTTTGTAATGATTTATTTGCTTGCTAATCTCTTCAAGTTCTTCTGCATTTATTAACTATAATTCAATACTGATTACAAGTGGAATTTTGTTACTTCATTCAATCTATTCTAAAACCTTTCTAAAAGAAAATTCCCTCACTGTATTGCATGCAAATTTTTTCAGCTGACCAAGCGGAAATTTGTGAAGTGACCCCCCAAGTTGGGGCATGCCTGTAAATGTGTCACAGAGACAACTCAGACTTTTTACAATGTCACATATACAGTGGTTTCTGGAGAGATACAGTGGTGATCCAGAAAAGCTGTTCATGCTTGCACCAAATTGAGAAAGCAGGATTGTGACCTAATGCTACTTTTCAGCCTCACAGATCATCAGCAGCACCACTGGAATTATCAGACAATGCCTTCAAATGAAGTATGGAAAACTGATATTAGAGTTCACACTTATAATTAAACTTGGCAAACAAATTTTAATGATGCCAAATGCAAAATGCCCAGTTCTGTGATCTTCACTGTGCACATATCTCCTGTTCAGATGCTGCAGATGTACTTTGAGATTTACATTCTCTGTCTACATATTCCCATCAATTACAGCACACTTCACTCTTCAGTGAGATTTATTATCTTATTGTATCACTGGGGCTTGGAGACCAAAGAATTATAGTCTTACAAGCCATTGTGAAATAATTTCCACTTGTTGGGACAAGTTCTTTTCAGGAAGAGCAATTATTTCTTGTGGGTTTTCAGTAGCATTCAAACCTTAGCCAGAGGCTGGCCTTATGCTTATGTGGGTACAGATCAGAGGGAATCAGAGGGAAGCATGCAGGATGGGTGCTCAAATGCAAAGTTAAAATCATCTTATCTGTGCTGAGAACTGTTTTAAGAACAGCTGTTCTCATCCAGCATCTCTCTACATTTTCAGAAGACCAGATGAATAAAAGGGTCCTAATATTCAAAGAAGTTATGAAGCTTTTGAGTTTTTGGAGGTAAATCTACAAGCTCGGTGGTTCGCTGATAGCATTTTGGACAAATGTGTACTGTGTATTATCAAAATAGTGTTGCTCAGGAAAGAGAAAATAATTGACTGTTTGTATTGCTGGAAATGCCAGCTAGGAAGATTAAATGTTTCTTAATTTGCTAGTTTTAGAAACAGTTCTGGCAGAGCTAGGATTTGGCTGAACCCTGCCCCATTTTCCAGCATCTCCTCTGCCCACAGGGATGCTGCTCCCTCCCAGGATGAACAGCAGCCTCGGGGGTTTCACTCCAAATCCAGACAAAACCTGCTTTGGAAATACTGAAATCTCCTGACAATGGGATTAACCTGTCAGCTCAGCTTCCACTGTTTGATCTATGCTAGCAGAGAGTATTTAGATAAAGGCTTTAAATTGCAATTCACATCCAGTCTCCGAATAGCTCGGTCCCTGGGGGTAGGGGAGTGCTCTGTGCTCCCTGTGTCGATGTATTGAGGAAACAAACACTGCCTCGAGTCAGATGTCCAGGCTGGGCATGGCAGAGGTGCCTGGGGATGTCCCTGAGCCTTGGGTCTTTGCCAAGTTGCTCTAGGGAGAGCCCTGCCAGGACATAGAGTTTTTGCATTGTCCTACCAGCCAGTTACCCTGAGAGGCTCCCAAAAGGGAGAAGAGCAAATAAATTAGGTATTTCCATGTCTATGATGGTTGTTTCTAAGCAAGCACCTCAAGGTCCCAAAACACCTTTGAGGAAGGAGACTAGAGCCCATTATCCCAGGAAAGGATTTCCCTGCTTATGAAAGAGCATAGGTAGCTCTTATGACACCTTTTCATCCATAATGCTCATATAAGATCTCATTTTACATCACTGACCTCATTTTTGAGTTGAGGGAAAACAAGGTTTGGGCATGAAGTGATTTTTCCCCTAGGTCACCTATGAGCCAGTGGCAGAGGTAGAAATGTTCCCAGTTCCCTGAAACTCAGGGTGATTCTGTGCATGAGAGCACATCTTCCCCCAAAACCAATTCAGTGCAGACATCCAAGCCTCACTCCTTCTGTCTAGGCTGCAAAGGGAAGAAGGCAAACAGAGCATCTGCAAATTCCTGCTTTCCATCATATCTCTCCGAGGTGTGACTTTTGTCTGCATCATCTTTCATGAAGGGATCATATTCTAATAGAAAAGAGAAAAAAAAGCTAATCTGGCTGCTGTTGAAAGATCACAGTCCAGAAAAAATTAGGTATCTATCCACCCTTCTTTGTTAAAATCATGAATAGCACATATGGGGAACATACCCACTCAGATGGCTGGAAAAATAAATTGTCTGTTTTTGCAGATCTTTAATTTAAGTCTTGCATGTAGTAAGGAAAGCAATTTTAATAAAAAAATGCAATGCATAGAAGAATTGCTGCTTTTCATCTGAGAAGTGAAGAATTTTCTTTATTTTTACTAATTTTGAATTTGATGCAGATATGATTCCAATGCTAATTATGCCCCCCACTGTCTCTATGCTCCAGTGAAATGTGACTCCCTGATGTTTCTCATTGTCTTTTGTTTACAATTATGAGAAGTTGATGGAAATCATCTGGTTTTTGCTTCTGTACTGCTGTGGGATTTGTACAGCAGCAACCTGTCAAATTAATGACCTCTAGCACGAGAAGCTGTGGCCAATTCAGGCTGCAGCCACAGCTGAAATCTCAGCATTGCACTGTTTCTCTCTCATTCCCCATGTATCTGTGTGGAAACAGTTCCTGTATCATGGAAGGGTGATCTCAGAATTAAGGGTAAACAGTAGGATCTTCACAAGTAAATACCCATACCAAAATTTGCTAAATGCTGTCTTGCTCAAGTCTTCTCTGTCTTGTGCCTCAGTTTTCTCCTGAAAAAAAAAAAAAGCCATAATAATGCAGATGTGTTCTGAGCACGATCTCATTAATGTTTCCAGTGCTTTGGGACAAACTGAAGACCAGAGGGTTCTCTCACCACCTCCACACTATCTCCAGCTCTAGGATTCCTTGAATGAAAATGTCTGTTGTATAATTTGCTGGTGGCCTGCTAATGACAATTCCCAGTCTAGACTGCCTGTGAATGTGTTTGCATTTTCTGGAACTGTATGGCTCTATGAGGCATCTGTGCATCAATCTTGTATCTTAGGGACATGCAAAGTTTATGTTTTAGGAAGATAAATAATTTAATTCATTGTTGATTATATATAATATATCTGAGCATCTTATGCATAGAAATATAATTACAATCTTTGTACTGGCAATGAAAAAATTGCCAGGAAAAGTATTCTGGATTTCAGAAACCATGAGACAAATACAGCTTACTATCTAAATGGCTGGTTCAATTAATCCTAGTACTTTGAAGTGAGATATCAGATTTCCTTCTGTACAGAGGAACAAGAGAAGGCTCTTTTCCCTAATTCCTTGGGATTTTTGTCCTACTTTTCCTTAAACATCATTCTCCTTTTTTACAGCTGCCAGTTCTTCCACCATTCCTAGTGTTGCCCTCCTCCCAGCTAGTGCTCTTGGCTGGGTGATGGCCAGCACACAGTGGTGGCACTGGTGCTGTTGATGCCATTGCTGTAGGGCCAGCAGATGTGTGCTGAGCCAGGGGATGGCTGCTCCTCTGGAGGGAATGAGAGCCCCAGTTACAGCTGCATGATGCCAATGGGTCTTTGGCCTTTATTCACCTTGCTTTTGCATTCTCCCATTGATTTTCACAAAACAGTTGGGAATTTATCCCATTTTTTTATCTCAAAGCTATGTCTAAAGTTTCATCTAAGGTAGCTGAAAAAAGGTGACTTTTTTTGGAGAGTAAATAATAGTTATAGAATGTATTCTGACATTCAGTCTTCTAGTTCTACACTTTGTGGTATACACCTATTTACATGAAGTCCAGCAAGGGCAAAAACTGGAGGGTTGGACACCAGAATTGCTTGGTGGCAACTTGTCTCAGTTCAGCATCTTTGGCCACCCCGATGGGTCACAGTTACTTTACATAAAATATTAATATTACTAACATTTAATAATAGGAATAATGATGTCAACCTCTGCATTTCATAGGTTCAGTTGGGAGCACTGATAATTAGCTTGGGTAAAAAAGTCAAAACTGGATAAAGCTTGCAGCTTACTGGAAAATGGTGGCAGTCGGTGCTCAAAAGACAGATGTTCACATGACCCTCTGTTTTGGCATATTCTTCCTTTAAAAGAAACCAGGGACTGAGCCAACATGACAAATGAATCACTTTAAAATGCTTGAGGGTAAATCTGAAAAGATTTCAATTTTATATTGCAACTTGAAATCATCCACAGTTTTCCAGTGCTAACCCCCCTGAAACTGAAGGCACAGATCTTAAACTCACTACAGTTTCCAACTTGTAGTATGAATTTAACTTCAGTATATATTTGAGACTTAAGCTACTACAAATAAGAGAAAGACAGACACACGCCATCTTAAGCACACTAACGTAAAAACATTTATGTTATTTTTTCCAAGAGCCAATTCACGTGACAGGAATTTCTTCATAACCTGGAGTTTATGTCTGCACATTTCTGACAAATCTACATTTCTGTGCTGTTCTACTGTCATTTCAACCAGTTGATAATAATAAATGATCAGTTTTCTTCAACCTCTATCCAGGTAGCATCTTCCTTCCGTGCACCAAGGATGCCAATATTTCTTATTCCCCATCTGGTTCTTCTCCTCACTTTAAGGCTGCCAGAAATGGAAGCGTGTGTGTGTCTTTGCACACAATGCACCCTGGTCAGCAATTTGGCCTTCAGAAGCCCTGTCCCACCTGTCTCTACAGCTGCTTCACTGGGAACCATGCTCAGTGAAACGTAGTGTTTTCTGTCCCACAAATGTGGATTTGAAGTATCTTCTGTCTCAAAGAGAACATAGCAAAACTGGGGCTCCCTGCAGTACCCAAGCATCACAAGATATATCATCTGCAGGGAGGGAGGTGAAATAAAAAGGCAACTGGAAAAATCAGTTCTGTTGAAGCAGGCTCCTTGCTGCTGGTAATGATACAAAATATGCAATATTTGAGGGAAAAATGAGTTCCAGTGTTCGAGTGTTATCAATCCCTGCTGTTGTATCCACCTGCTGCTGCCCTCCTTCAGGCCTTTTCACCTGCTGGTGCCTTGATGCTTTATCCTGCAGTCCCCAGCACCTGCTGGCAGCCTGGTGTGGACCTCTCCTGCCCTGTTTGCCTTTCCTCTTAAAAAACATGACCTGTTTCTGTTGGGAAACAACCACCTAGGAGCTGCTCACCTCAGGGAGGTAGCTCCAATTTCAGTTCTGAAGTCCTAACATCTTTAGGTCAAACTTCTTCAGTTTTTGGAGGCTTTCATGTTTTCCAACACAAGCATCCAGCCACCCAGGCAAAGCCCCCTAGAGCAGTCTGGGCCACAAAGGTCACAAAGTAAATTCAGTTGCAAGGGGAGACAAAGCTCAATCCAATCTCTTTGCAAATGTGTGAAGTGGTGGGGCAGTGGTGAGGGGACATATGAACCTAAGCCATGCTCCCAGGGGGGTACGTGAGCACAGAAGTGCTCTGGGTGTCTGCACAGGGTGTGCAGCCTGCTCCAAACCAGCACAAAGTAAGAACGACAATGCAGAATGAATGTTCTTTAAATTCACTCAAAATTAATTTTTAGTGAAGATACTGAGCATCTGGAGATCCCCATTTCAGGAATTGACAATATCTTATCTTTTGAATCTTGGGCAGCATTTCTCTGTGTCTTTTACCAAAAATACGGTGCTGAAATGGGATATTTGTAATCCATGTGAAGCAGGTGTTTCACAAAGGACATGGAACGTGATGGCTCCCACTTGACATGGGGGTGAAAGAGGCCCAGAGACTTTAAACCAATCGCCCAAGGTCAAACAGGAGCCCGGTGGCACATCTGGTACAGCAGATCTCCAGTCATTTAATAATCCTGTATTCACTAGATAGAATTGCCTCCCTAAAGCCAATATAATGACATTCACTAATGAGGTTGTTAGGTTTAATTAAAGCTGGTAGAGCACATTACGTAGAAGGAATGAAATTATTGTTTCATTATTGTATATTATAATAATTACAGTATAACTAGACTTATACATTAACCACAGAAAAAGACTAACCAAATTCTGTATCATATAAATTTTTTGACACACGACATAGGAATTGCAATGGACAAAAACCCTCATGTTCTCAATGTCATCCTTAAGTGCTTGCATTCTTCTGGCTTATTAATCACTGTATTTTTTAATAAATGGAAATAAATTTAAAATTTAAAAAATATATTTAAAATAAACTTAGTTCAAAATTAAATACTACTCAGTTAAAAGGTTGATTCCCTGAATTTTCAGCTTGTTACTGAGTATCTGTTATGCTCTATTGCCACATGATAAAATATTTGAGGGTGGGAAGACTTCGAAATACTGGAATATGAGGTATAGGATTCTTTCATTTTTGAATAAGATATTCTGTTTTGTTTCTCATTCAAACTGAGACCTAACTGGAAAATGTAAACATAATTTGAGGAAAAGCTGAAGATAAAAAGGCTAAAATTGAAATAGAAGTTTTCTAAATTCCTCTATTTGGATCTGTTTAGACCTCCATTATAACTTTACAATTGCATTACTACAGACTGATGTGTGTTCTTTTACCAGATGGATTTCCCCTAGGACCAGAGTTTGATCCTATATGTGTGCTTTCAAAGAAGATAAATATAATTTGCACAGGAATATCTGCAGTCCTTGGCTCAGAGAAGCACCTTTTTCCACAGAAATTCTCCCCAAGATTTTTTGTGCTCCTTTACGTAGGAAAGGGTGTCAGAAACAAATCTGTAACTCACTGTCTTGACAATTTGCTCATCTTTTATCTCTGAAACTCTATTCATCAGACAGCAACAGCAATACTCTTGTTCACGTATTTTCTCCCTCTCCAAGACAGTCAATGTGATGACCATGAGCTGGGGGATCAGAAACCGTCACAATGGTCATGCTTTAATGTGGGCACAGTGTTGAAACACAGTAATGCTGCTTGAACCATCTTCAAATTCAGTGAAAATGGCATGAAAAGGAACAGACAAATAGTTTAGAGCTGGTAGCCTGGGGATCATACAAATAGCACCTGTTTCTTCTTTTCCTATCCCTTCCATACACAAGAAAATCAGGAGGAGGCAGAACAGACATAGGAATCATGCAGAATAGTATTGCTTGAGTCTCATTTTTCTTATGGCAGCTAACAGCCCAGGCAGTCAGAAACTGCTGAGATGACATTCACCCTGTGCAGCGTCAGTGCTCGCATACTTCAACCCTCCAAAACAGGGCAACATCCTTAAAGCCTAAACATACTTCCCGTATTCACTACCCTTATTGTTCACCTCTTTCCCTCCCATCTGTATCAACAAAACTTCCCATTTCTGTATGACTGCTCAGACTCTTCTTGGTTCACAGCTGAGTCACAGATATTTGTGGTTTATCTCAGGACTTCTTTTTAGCAGATCCCTTAATTCTCCAAGCACATTAGACAGTTCCAATCTAAAGCTGACTGTGTCAAAAACATGCAGACAGAAGCATTCACAGGCATGTGAATAAAGAAATTCATATTCCTGGGTTCACAGAATAACTGCCTGCTTGTGACAGATAAGGAAGTGTGCACATGTGTCTACTGCTGGATTTGCTAGTGCAGGCAAGAATTTGGGTGTACAATTTCCCACCAGCTCTCTTGAAAGATCAGATCGAAATCCAGAGAACCACAGCACAAAACTTTTAACTTTCCTGCTTAGGAATATGGTGTGGTCTCTATTTTCTTCAGAGAGGTTTGAATTCAATGTAAATCAACACAATTGGAACAGCAATGCTCCATAAATAACAAACATCTTAGAGCACTTCACAGAAACTGTGGAAAGTCTGAGAATGTCCCTGAAAGCCACCAGGATGCAAATAAGGAACTCTGTGTCCAGCAAAAGTTATGTGAGGGTGCAACATTCAGGTGTGCTTCTGCAAGTTTGAGCCAAGGCTCCAAAAGACAATGATTCAGGTGTCACACTGATGTTTCCATCATCTGCATCCCAAAGCTGGAGTCTCAAAACCTGCCCAGTATCTCAGTCCTGTTTTTTTCCAAGCTAATATCCCCTCCCAATTTTTTTGGCACAGACAGGGCTGGTAAACACACCCCTGGGAGCTCAAAGTTTTTCTGGAATGATGAAGAATATCTTATATGGAGTTGTTTTCTTCGGGCACATGGGATCAGAGTTTGGACAAATACATCCTCCCTTCCTGAGCAATGCATGGCCACAGCTTTGCACAGCTCCCTGAGCTACATGGTGCTGAAGATCCAATGGTAGTGCTGCCACTTTCCCTGTGCACCTGATCAGGGAATCCACAGGGACACAGGAGAGTCAACACCTGGTCCCATGGATGAAAGAAACCCAGAGCAGACCAGTAAAACTTAAAGAAGAGGGAGATCCTGAAAAGATCCATCCCATGTGAGTGATGAGGTCAGACAAGAATTACCTGGGAAAAGTGAGATGTGGTGCTGGAGGCTTTGGAAGCAGATATTTGTTCCTGGAAATAGTGTTTCACAGGGAGAAAAAAGCCACAGCTTTCTGTATGAAAGGGCTGATCTAGCTCAAGGGCTGAGTTCACAAATGAGCTTCATGCCATATCCACCCCCTTCCCTCAGCATTTTGTTTCCATCTCTTTTAGGTAGGTCTGATCTAAGTGCTGGCATTCACAAATCCCATTCACAGCTCTTCCACGAGTTCAGCTCTTTCCATGAATTCAGACCTCTCATGGAGCTTCTTTTCCAGTGCAAGAGGCCATGCCTTGGGCACAGGGCAGAGCCAGGCCACAGCACCGTGCTGCAGACAGGGTGAGAGGTAACCCCAGAGAGAGCTGCAGGGCTGGATGAAGCTCAGCACCTGACTCTTGCCAGGTCTCTACATCCCAGCACTGAATTCCAGAAGGGCACCTGAGGTTACAGCACGGAGCCCAACCACCTGCTCAAACTAAAGCCTTCTTTCTGCTGAGATTAGTATCAGCCAAAACACAGCCCATATGAGTGATCCCTGCATTTAATCCTATTACCTAAGCACAAGGAGTTGAGCAGTGTGTCACACTGAGCCAGGAAATGGGGGAGCTTTAACAGTTTGTGTTCGTGCAGGAAATGTTTCTGTGCCGATGGCAAATCCACATCAACCCACAACCCAAGACAAGCTTCCAAGAATGATGAAGATAACATCTTGTTAGCAGCAAATACAAAGACTTAATTAAATTATAATATAGCAGCTTTTCAAAATGTCTGGGAAACCTTACTGGAAATTAAATACAAACCAAAAAATAGAAAAAGTAAATCTGTAGGTATAAAGCAGGGAAAATTCTAGGTATGCACACTTTTCTTATTTTAACTCTGCTCATGCTTCCCCTTACTTGCTCTTCTCACCTTCATCTTCTCTTGAAACTGATTGCACCATTATGAAGATGAAAGGAAAGAGAGGGGGAAATGGTGAGGAAGAGATAGATTCCTCATAACCTGGGTTTAGCTTCGAAGGAAAGCTGTTCATAATGAAAGTGTTAATCTGTGGCCTGGAGGAAAGCGTGGAAAGTAAACAGGCAAAGCAGGCAAAGAACCTGTAAAGCAGTTTAATTAAAGGTGTAAAAGAAGTATCTTGAGCATCATTACAGCTCTAAATAAACATCCATATTGGTTCTTATTCTATTCAAGAGGTTGTTTCTGGTTCCATCCTAAGACTGAGAAGAAAACTCTTCTGTCAGATTTATACCTCAAATATTCAGTATCTTGTTCTTCAGTGCTTCATATTTATAAAAGAAACAAAATATTGCAGTGGAGATACACTATGTGGTAAGGATCCAAGAGGGAATTTAAATTCATGACAGCTGTGGTACAAAAAATGTATTTTGCTTTTATAGCTGGATTTATTTTTCTCTTGAAAGAAAAAAAAAAAAAAAAGCAGAATATATTGCAGACAAAAATGATTTTCTAGAACTGGGCCACCAGTAGTTATTTCTTCCAAGCTAACCCTTCACTTACAGACACTATTCAAAAGAAGCACAAAAAAACCTTTCCTTACATTACACAATGTAATAATTTCTTGCAAACGGGTCCCTTTGCATATAAGACAAAATTCTTATGTCCATAGTGTAAATTCTGAATAGGATATTCTGCCCTTCTGTTCTGTACTGTGGAGCTCAATGATGACAATAATGAAGCAGAACACAAAAATATTATGACCTTTGGTAGGGACTTGTTCTTGCAATATGAACCAAATGTGCTGTTCACAGACCAGCCTTGGGTAGGCAGAACTTGTGAAATGTCACCAGATTAATGGTATCAGTAGCAATTGGCAAAACAATGAAGGAGTCTGCTCTTCAGCATATCTGCAGGGCAACTTCTCCAAAGCAGAGTGAAGACACATTACCAGGGCACCAGCTACCCAGGAAAAAGCCTGCTAGACTCAGTGTCTAAAGGCTGGGGTCTTCAAACAAACAATCAGAGCAATTCAGCACAGTCTCTTGCAGAACATCTACAATTATCTAAATAAATTTCTTAGAGGGGGTCTCTCACAGAATTGCCACCTCTAGGTGTAATTCAGCAAGGTTTAGAATCAGATCCAAGCTTCTCTCCATCCTTATTATTTCACATTTTCACACAAGACTTCGTGATTATTGGTTTGGAACATTAAAATGCAAATGATAGAGGAAGCAATACATATTTAAATGTACAGTGTCAGCTTGGTATAAAAGCTCTTCTGGAACAGAATGACACTGTTTTCTTCAGTTACTTCTAAAAGTGGCAAAATAAAAATGAAAGGAGAGAAAAAAAACTTCAGGCTTATTTGCATTCATGCTTTATTGGTCATGCTGAAAGAAAAAGCTTAGTAAGCTTGGAGGGGGAGGCAGAGGGAGAAAAACAGTCATTAGTGTAAATGCAACCAGCAGCTCTCTGAGTCTTCCCAGGCAGCACAAGGAGGAGGAGGAGAGCATGCCAGGAGCATTAGATTTGGAACAAGGCTAACCTCCTCCCTACAGAAAAACAGAGAGGAGCTTTGACTTACCTTGCCTCTGTCACTTCTGGAATCAATATCCTCTTCACGTAAACACAGAGGAGAAAGAGTGAAGAAAGGGTAAAACCAGGGCAGAATACAGAAAGCCTTTCTGCCTCCTATCCCATCCTTGTGGGATGCCCTGTTATTTTCCGAATTTAACTTCTAGCTAAGGAGTGACAGGAGGTCACTTATTCTCATGATAGATTTTGCAAAGCTTGTATGGTTACCAGGGCAATGAAGAATGTTTCTCATTTTACTTTTTTTAACAACACTTCCCCACTGCCATATTCAGTGTTTCCTGAAGAGGCAAACCAAGACTTAAATGTGGAAGATATTTTTCAGTCATAAGTGTTATCTCACAGCTGTGTGCCTTTTCATTCCCCATTTTCACTCCAGACTCAGCATTAGGACTTCAATGTTAAATGCTGTATTTTTTTGGGTAAAGGACTCAGGTGGCTGAGCTATCACTACAAGCAATTTCTGCCCCTCTTTACTCATGCTACTATAAAATATCCATGCACCTACCATCATGGATATACTTCTGCTTCCCATGGAGGGACTGCAGAGTTGGGTTCTGCTTTAGCAAGAGCAGGTGTGAATACAAATTGCAGACAGTCCCAAAAGGTAGCTCTGTATTTTGTCTCTAAACTCTGGGAAGCTGAAGAGCATCTGGTCACAGGCCTGGACTGGCTCTCTGTTATGGAACAGCATGTCCTGATGAACTGACAAACTCAGCAGAAAACCTAATTCAGGCCCCTCTCCTGCATGCACCCACACACTCAGGTACAAACAGTCCCTCTCAGGTAGAGCTTAAATCAGTTCCCAGAATTTAGTCTTAACATGTCAAAAGTGTTTTTGCTGGAGGACTTGTGTCTGCATTAGCTTTTGGCAGCATAGTGAGGAGAGATAGGAGAGCAACATCCTTGGTTGAGGGAGCTAATGAGTTGGCAAAACTCCTGTCATGTGTACCAGCCTCTAGTGAGAACAGAATTTGGAGCTTTGAAACCTGTAGCCTTTGCAAGTATTTACATTTCAATTATCACAGGATCAGAATCCAGAAGATTACAGTAAAACAGAATTGAAGGAAAAATAGGAAAACCTCCTCTCAGGGAAGAAGTCGTTCACAATTTCTTAGCTGCACTTGTTTGTAAGTTGTGGATAATCAAGTTTCAGAGTGAATTAGCTTTTTAGAACCCACTGCTAGCATTTTCCTTTATTACCACTTAGGCTGCCTTGTGCTCTCTCCAAGGATGTGGTCACTTCAGCTGGGCTGGGGCCAGCAGCTGTGGGTGGTGCCTTGCTCTTTGCTCCTCTTTCCCATTGCTACAAGGAAAGCTGAGACCCTTTATGTCTCTCGCCCTTCCAAAAGTAATTTTCCATTATGTGGATTTATTCTTTTAAATGGAAATACATTCCAAACTGTACCATCCACTCCTCTGCCTCGTCCCTGCTCTGGCATTATGCAAGTGAAAGGCCAGCTGTTCCCTGCTGTCTGAGCTCCAGTCCTTTCTGCCGCCAGCTTGAGACAGGCAAAACTTGCTGCTCTGTGCCAGTACATGAATCACATTGGAAATTATGATGAGTGTGAATTAAAATAGCCCATGAAAATGCAATAAAAAGCTCCTCTTCATTAGCTGAATGTCAGCAACAGGGTAATAGTCACCAAAGGGAATCCAATGTACATCCCAAAGGATCTAGCCAGTTACCTAATGTCTTTCTGGAGGAGACACTGTCCACTGTCCCAAAAGCAAGTCAGTCACTCATTTGAATTCCCCTCAGTAAGGGTCAAACTGGGTAACCACCATAACTGTTTCCTCTTAAACTAATAGCCCCCTTCCAAAATTTGCCTTGGTTTGGCCTATTCTGGATATCTTTACAGTTAATTTAACTTCTTTCTGAGACATAATTACAAACAGTACTTCCTAGACTGAAGTTTATCACCAACAGAAGAGGTTTCTCCTGCTTTCTTCATCCTAGAGCCTTCTCATCAACCAGGGTGCATGGAGGTATTGCCCTTCATTTGTACTTACACCTTTTTGCTTTATAAGCTGAGCTTCTTTTAAATATATATATATAAAAATATATATATTTATGTCCATATGTCCATTATAATTTTGACATATGTTCATAGATCTGACTTTTTTCCTGAATGTTCCATAGATTGCTGAGATATAATGCATCTACTCTATTGGGTGCTTCTGCAGCATTTCTGTCTTCCAGAACTCAAATCTTAGTCTTTGGATTCACAGCTTTTGACCTCTCAACCACTTTATTTGACTTCTCCATTATAGTCTCTGCATCTTTTTGAAGATCTGTTCTGCATTGTGTTTCCTACCTTCTATTGTTCTCTTCAATAAATAACTAGCTTCCAGTCTAAAGAGTGATGGAAATTGAAAAAGTTTACCTTGTATTTGGCTAAGAAATCTCCAGAGGTGCAGTTAGCAGCTGCATTAGTAAAATGGAGCACACCACTATTAAATTGAAACACTCTGAAATCCCAGGAAGAAATAAGACAATGAGGTTCACTGACAACCAAAATGTAAAATTGGGGTGTAGGTTCCTACACAGAGGAGCAGAGAGAGTTAGTACCAATAAATGTCCTTGTTCTAGAAATGTACCTGTTCTCCACATATATCTCACTGCAGTTACTCAAAGAGAGGTACTGGTAAATCTCATCATCAGGATACAGATTTGGTAGGAATAATATTTAGCTAATAATTAAGGATAACCAGAATGCAAACAAGGTGTTTCTCTTTAGCTTTCTAGGATATGGGATGCATAGGACATCTGAAGCTGCTGAACAAAGCATTAATTATGCAATATGCACAATAACCTGATAGACACTTAGTCACACGACACTTTGATTTTTAAAGGAAAATATTTTAGATGTACATATGAACAATAAAACCGCTCAAAGTTACTAAAATTCGGAATTTTTTAAGCAGGTTTTAAGGTTTATGTTTCTGTGGAGAAGTTCCATTATGAGTAGGTACAGTTCAGTCTCAGAGCACAGGACCTGCCCCCATCGTGCCTGAATCCCAGAGGGCAAAGATGATGATATCCTTTGTGACTGAGGACCTCCAGGCTTGGATGGTGTGGGGGCTGCTTGCCTGTATTAATCACAAGTGCTGTACCTCCCTGTCTCCAGACTCATGTGGCTGCTCTCAGGTGGCTTATGCTTCCCCTGGGAAATACACTCAAGCCTATTTTGCTTTTTCTTTCAGGATCTAGCTCTGTTTCCCAGACAAGTAGGGGATGGGCCCAGTGTGTCACAGGGAGACACATTAGGTGAACAAAAGGGTTGGCTCAGCTCCCTCTGCTTCTGCTTTGGTCAGAGGAGACACCCAGGCTCAGGGATCCCAGGAAGGTGTTCCCATGAGCCAGGGGGAGTCTGGCCCCTCAGCCAGCACACAAAGGGCTTCGCCTCACCCAAATTTACCTGGCCAGAAGTGAAGTCTCTCAGCTGAACCGGTGTCTGCACCTCCTCTGTAGCCAGAGGCAATGGAGGGAGGGATGGAGGCAGCTCTGGTTGATTCATCCCTTTTTATTCCAGGTACATGGGTAGGTGGGATGAATCATTGTCTGGCACCACCTCCATTGACTGCAGAAAGAATTAGGCAACCAACTTAGGTCAGATGCTTAATTTCTAAATGAGTAAAGCGAGGTTAAAGCAATTCCTCCTGCATTGCACTGTAACAGGGAAGGCTAATCACTGCCCATTATTTGAAGAGAGACGCTGCTCCTCCCCTCAGTAGAATAAAATCACTTTGTTACTTGTTTTCAAGCTGTGCTATTTGTTCTGATGGGAGGATCACTGCTCTCTAATACAGCAGGTAAAGTGGGAGGAGACATCTAAATCATTGATACAATATTGCCAAGTGCTTGTATCTTAGCTGGCATCTCACAGCACGTTCTGTTTCTTGAAGCCTTAGGCGTTGAAAGCAAATAAGAATACCACCTTCTTTTATTTTTTTTAATATAAACCAGAATTTTATGCTTCTAGTCATGCAGAAAACAAGACTGAAAAAGCATGATCTGAGTATGCTATGCAAAGGAAAAAAGTTGAAAACAAATAAAAAAATACCCAGGATAAAAAATAAAAACTCTCACTCATTTTAAGCTGTTTTCCAAATCCAACCCGATTTTCTTCTTTCTGCTTTCAGTAGTTTTGCTCTATAATAAAATAGAATGAACTCTAAACTTTCTTGCAAACTTAGAATTAAAAAACCCAACAGTCNGGAAAGCTGAGACCCTTTATGTCTCTCGCCCTTCCAAAAGTAATTTTCCATTATGTGGATTTATTCTTTTAAATGGAAATACATTCCAAACTGTACCATCCACTCCTCTGCCTCGTCCCTGCTCTGGCATTATGCAAGTGAAAGGCCAGCTGTTCCCTGCTGTCTGAGCTCCAGTCCTTTCTGCCGCCAGCTTGAGACAGGCAAAACTTGCTGCTCTGTGCCAGTACATGAATCACATTGGAAATTATGATGAGTGTGAATTAAAATAGCCCATGAAAATGCAATAAAAAGCTCCTCTTCATTAGCTGAATGTCAGCAACAGGGTAATAGTCACCAAAGGGAATCCAATGTACATCCCAAAGGATCTAGCCAGTTACCTAATGTCTTTCTGGAGGAGACACTGTCCACTGTCCCAAAAGCAAGTCAGTCACTCATTTGAATTCCCCTCAGTAAGGGTCAAACTGGGTAACCACCATAACTGTTTCCTCTTAAACTAATAGCCCCCTTCCAAAATTTGCCTTGGTTTGGCCTATTCTGGATATCTTTACAGTTAATTTAACTTCTTTCTGAGACATAATTACAAACAGTACTTCCTAGACTGAAGTTTATCACCAACAGAAGAGGTTTCTCCTGCTTTCTTCATCCTAGAGCCTTCTCATCAACCAGGGTGCATGGAGGTATTGCCCTTCATTTGTACTTACACCTTTTTGCTTTATAAGCTGAGCTTCTTTTAAATATATATATATAAAAATATATATATTTATGTCCATATGTCCATTATAATTTTGACATATGTTCATAGATCTGACTTTTTTCCTGAATGTTCCATAGATTGCTGAGATATAATGCATCTACTCTATTGGGTGCTTCTGCAGCATTTCTGTCTTCCAGAACTCAAATCTTAGTCTTTGGATTCACAGCTTTTGACCTCTCAACCACTTTATTTGACTTCTCCATTATAGTCTCTGCATCTTTTTGAAGATCTGTTCTGCATTGTGTTTCCTACCTTCTATTGTTCTCTTCAATAAATAACTAGCTTCCAGTCTAAAGAGTGATGGAAATTGAAAAAGTTTACCTTGTATTTGGCTAAGAAATCTCCAGAGGTGCAGTTAGCAGCTGCATTAGTAAAATGGAGCACACCACTATTAAATTGAAACACTCTGAAATCCCAGGAAGAAATAAGACAATGAGGTTCACTGACAACCAAAATGTAAAATTGGGGTGTAGGTTCCTACACAGAGGAGCAGAGAGAGTTAGTACCAATAAATGTCCTTGTTCTAGAAATGTACCTGTTCTCCACATATATCTCACTGCAGTTACTCAAAGAGAGGTACTGGTAAATCTCATCATCAGGATACAGATTTGGTAGGAATAATATTTAGCTAATAATTAAGGATAACCAGAATGCAAACAAGGTGTTTCTCTTTAGCTTTCTAGGATATGGGATGCATAGGACATCTGAAGCTGCTGAACAAAGCATTAATTATGCAATATGCACAATAACCTGATAGACACTTAGTCACACGACACTTTGATTTTTAAAGGAAAATATTTTAGATGTACATATGAACAATAAAACCGCTCAAAGTTACTAAAATTCGGAATTTTTTAAGCAGGTTTTAAGGTTTATGTTTCTGTGGAGAAGTTCCATTATGAGTAGGTACAGTTCAGTCTCAGAGCACAGGACCTGCCCCCATCGTGCCTGAATCCCAGAGGGCAAAGATGATGATATCCTTTGTGACTGAGGACCTCCAGGCTTGGATGGTGTGGGGGCTGCTTGCCTGTATTAATCACAAGTGCTGTACCTCCCTGTCTCCAGACTCATGTGGCTGCTCTCAGGTGGCTTATGCTTCCCCTGGGAAATACACTCAAGCCTATTTTGCTTTTTCTTTCAGGATCTAGCTCTGTTTCCCAGACAAGTAGGGGATGGGCCCAGTGTGTCACAGGGAGACACATTAGGTGAACAAAAGGGTTGGCTCAGCTCCCTCTGCTTCTGCTTTGGTCAGAGGAGACACCCAGGCTCAGGGATCCCAGGAAGGTGTTCCCATGAGCCAGGGGGAGTCTGGCCCCTCAGCCAGCACACAAAGGGCTTCGCCTCACCCAAATTTACCTGGCCAGAAGTGAAGTCTCTCAGCTGAACCGGTGTCTGCACCTCCTCTGTAGCCAGAGGCAATGGAGGGAGGGATGGAGGCAGCTCTGGTTGATTCATCCCTTTTTATTCCAGGTACATGGGTAGGTGGGATGAATCATTGTCTGGCACCACCTCCATTGACTGCAGAAAGAATTAGGCAACCAACTTAGGTCAGATGCTTAATTTCTAAATGAGTAAAGCGAGGTTAAAGCAATTCCTCCTGCATTGCACTGTAACAGGGAAGGCTAATCACTGCCCATTATTTGAAGAGAGACGCTGCTCCTCCCCTCAGTAGAATAAAATCACTTTGTTACTTGTTTTCAAGCTGTGCTATTTGTTCTGATGGGAGGATCACTGCTCTCTAATACAGCAGGTAAAGTGGGAGGAGACATCTAAATCATTGATACAATATTGCCAAGTGCTTGTATCTTAGCTGGCATCTCACAGCACGTTCTGTTTCTTGAAGCCTTAGGCGTTGAAAGCAAATAAGAATACCACCTTCTTTTATTTTTTTTAATATAAACCAGAATTTTATGCTTCTAGTCATGCAGAAAACAAGACTGAAAAAGCATGATCTGAGTATGCTATGCAAAGGAAAAAAGTTGAAAACAAATAAAAAAATACCCAGGATAAAAAATAAAAACTCTCACTCATTTTAAGCTGTTTTCCAAATCCAACCCGATTTTCTTCTTTCTGCTTTCAGTAGTTTTGCTCTATAATAAAATAGAATGAACTCTAAACTTTCTTGCAAACTTAGAATTAAAAAACCCAACAGTCTCCAGCTGGTGTATCCACGCTGGCACAGCCAGGGAAAAGCACCAAAGACATTAGCTTTGTCACCTGTTCCTTCACCAGCTGGAGCTTCACCAGCTCCAAGAGTTTCCTTATATTTTCTTCCACACACAGAGGCCACGTGCAAAGCTCAGAGACTGTCTCTAGCTGTTGCTTGTTAATTGGGCTGTTGTGTGAAAGTAGAAGATGGTTCAAAAAGGTTGAGCTGCAACAGATGCAACCAAGGTTTCACAGGTCCTCAGTCACATGGAATACTCACACAGTAGTACTCACAAAGTAGCTTCTACTTTGACTTGCTATCTCATTAGCTGTCCATGCCTTCAGGCCACAGGGCTCCTATAGCCAGCTACAGGTCAAAGCCTTTGTGCCACCCAGAACAAAAAAAAATCTATGGTATTTCAGCATGTAACAGGGCTCTTTCAAAATCTTGAGGAAGACAGCAGAAGCAAGAGTTTAATAATGAGAATTAATGAAAGAATGTACTCTAGATATTGAAGGGTGATTCAAGAAAGCACAACCAGCCCTATAACGAGCAGCTTCTTCACTCGGGGATTTGGCAGAGGAAAACCACATCGAAGTGCAGTTCTCAGTTTGGAAGCAAAGTTGCATAAGCATGGAGATGATGGAGTAAGAATAAAAAAGGTTTCTGTTACTATTTTTATGACTTCTAAGTAGGGTTGCTGGTGCAGAAAATGAGATTAGGAAGGGACGCAATGCAAAAGGATGTTCATTATCACCCAGCATTGGAGATTCAGGACTCAAGCCTTGGCAGTTGCCTTCTGTCTTACTTGGGCAAATCACTGCTCTCTCAACCTTCATTAAATAGCTACATTTGAAATGGATCTATTCCACTTCATCTTCCATGGATTGTGGATATTTTAAATCATCTTTGAAACACTTTTTGAAATTCTGCAAGGCAAGGAATTATAAGCAGCATAAGTATGACTAATGTTTGTGTGAGTCATTGATCGTGTTACCAAAGATAGTTTTAGAGAAATGAATATGCACAAAATAAGGCTGATCCTGCAAGTTTCAAAGATCTCCTGCCATGTGTAGGGTGGATGTGAGTACATCAAACAAAATGCTGGGATTTTCCCAAGCACCCCATGATAGCCTGCTCCAGCCTGCTGCCCTGAGAGGGAAAGCACTGACTGCCAAGCCAGAGCTGAGTGCTTTGGATGCCCTACCATGCCCTGTGGAAAAACAAGCCTGGAGAAGTGCATCTCCTCCATGAGCAGATGAAATTTTGGGAATACTGACCTAAAATGCCCTGCCTGGCCACACTGCCTGCAGAAGCACTGGAGAGCTGACCCTGGCGAGCCAGCCATCTGGTACACACAGCATGCTGCCATGGCAAGAAAGGGGTGCTGTGTTCCAGCAGCACTGTGGCCAAACAACCAGCAGCAGTAGCAGTCAGGGAAATGGCCTTATTCTTTTAGCAAAAGCCTCTCCATGTATACATATGTCTGTTCTGTCACCCACCCCCTGTCTGAATGAGAAATCAGGGCCTTCTTGACATGAGGCAGCACATGCCAGATGCTGGGCAGTCAATAAGACAGATGCTGCCAGGGGGACAAAAGAGGTAATCATATAAATACTTAAAAGATCCTTTTAATCAAAATGTTCATTGTCCTCTCTAAAAGGAAGGTACTTTTTAATAGCTATTTGATTCCTTTCAAAGGCAAGGAAGGGGTGGAGGAGATATTTCTTTACAAGGATGAGGCATGCCCTTTTTTTCCCCATAAATATAATAACTTATTTGAAACTTTCTTCCTTTTCTTTTCACAGTGTTTTTTCTCCCATGGGAAATTATAAGGGAAGCAAGCTTGGGACTGCTTCTTTGCTCATACATATTTCAATTTTGTGTACGGTATGAATGGTGTGTATTCTGAGGAAGAGTGCTCTCTGGACAGGGTGGGAGAGCCTTGGTAGGAATTGATCCTTCACAATGCCCTCAGCCTTCTTCAGAAATCTGCCTGTGGAAATCTGCCTAACTGTCTCCACTGTCTTCTTTTGTTGTTTGTTTCTGTATTTATTTCTAAAACATCTATTGACTCACAGTCCTGCTTGTAAGGGCAAATAAAAGATAAGCCTTTCCTCGATACAGAGTAAGCATGAAAGGGACATGCCTGCCTCACCAAGCAGTGCCCAGACCATCAGCTGGCAGCATGGCCACTGCTGTCCTAGATCCTACAGGCCAGTGCTCACTGGAGTGGAATTCCTTGCTCTCCCATACCCAGGTGCTGTTGCAGTTGCTGCCTGGGCTGCCAGAGAGGACAAAGGTTTTAGCAAATGAGAAGTAGATACAACATCTAGGCTTGCTGCTCCCTCACCAGAGCACCTCCTTGCTCTGAGGAAGGCAGGACAACAGCTGTCTAAAAGTTCACTTTAATTTTAAAGCCCAGCTGCTCTCAGAGTCTGTGGGAATGGCATCATTGCCTTTGCCCTTTTCAGCTGTGTGGAGAAAAGGCAAAGAGGTACAGCAGCAGCAGCAGCAGGACATGGCGTCCCCAGTTTCTCAGAGGCTGCTTTCTCCCAGTCTCTCCGCTTCCCTCCCCTCTCCCTGTGAGGATGCTGGCATGGATCATAAGCCGGCTGAGGTCCCAGGGGATGGCACCATCTGCAGTGAGGCTGATGAATTAGATTCTGCTCACCAGTGGCAGGCGGCACAGACAACACCCTGCCTACTCAGCTGAGGCAGAGGTAATGATGGGGGAAGAAACCTTGTTTTGTCATTGTGTCTCTTCCTGAACACATTCCAGACAAATGTTTCCCTACCTTTTCTCGTTTGTGAAGGCAGTCTCTGCAACGACTCCCACAGCAAATTCACTGCTAGCTTCCATCTTTAGAATCCTGCAAGTCTTAACCATGCTCTGTCATACTTTGGGTACATAAATAGCGTAAGACCAGAGTCACGCCTTTTTTTCTCACAGTCTGTCTCACTTACGTGTTAAGTACCTCTTTAATGTGGCACAAAGAATTCAAAGGTAGTTTGGTTGATAGTCACAGTCATGTCCAACACAGGTGCTCTTACTCAGGTTTTACTTAGCTTTTCACTTTTCAAAGTGATGCCAGACTTTTATCTGATGATGGATATTGTCAAACCTGTGGAAAGCTTTGCAATGTGACCCCAGATGATCACTCAAGAGTGTTCCGGATGTGTCGCATCTCCATGACTGATGGCTGCCAGATGGCTGCTTGGGAGAGGGCAGAAAAAGGTACCATTTTAACATCTTTTTAGCTAACATGACCCTTTGATCCTCAGGAGAAGGCAGACACATGGTATACAAGAGGTATTGTTCCCAGAGAGGCCAGATTAAATACAGAACCTCAGGAACACCCCATTTTGACTCACATCATCTTCACTTTCTATGTTCTGTCCCAGACCACGAGGGCTGGTTTCCTGTATATCCAAAAGCAGAAAGGCAGGGAGAAGAGGGAAGCCAGGTTGTTCCCATCCTGACAAGACATGAGTCTCTGGAGCACACAAATCCCAAAAAAACCCTTTACAGAAATCACAGTGAGAATCGCTGCTGGGGCAGATGCAGCTTCAGGGGCTAAATCTCTCCTCAGAGGTCAAGGGATGTTCAGGTGATGGGACAAGGGTGCTGCCAGCTTGTCAGGGTCCTGCCACGCATGAGGGGCATGACCCAGCTACAGGTTCAGGCTGGCCTGAAGGGCCTCAGTCACTGCAGTTCTCATAGCATCCCTCTGTGTGTAGGAAATATAGTTCATATCTCTTTCACAGAGTAGAAAAATGTTAGGAAAATGCCAGCTGATATGAGTAATTATCATATTTAACAATTGCTGTTCGATTTCACATGATACCCTCTATTCTGAGAGACTGCCTCTCCTAAAATTAAATTCTACATAAAAAACTAATGCAGAAAATCTAGAAAAAAAATATTTGATTTCTATTCAGACTGAGATCTAGTGGTGATATTGCCAGCTAACAATGCCAATAATGAAAAGCAGTTTGTCTTTCTGCACAAACCTCACTACCAGCAACTTGGGTGAAGATACCAAACCAATTTGTTCCAGTAGAGACACCATGAGTTAACAAGGGGTAAACCTTCCTGTGGCAAAATTTCCTGTGCTAAGCTTTTTTCTGTGCTAGCTATGTACACAAAGAAATATTTAACTCAATGAACAGGCAGGTCTGATAGAATAGCAAAAAGCTGAAAAGCGCCTGTTAATAGCAGAGAACTCTACTCTATGGAGGCAAGCACAGAGCTGTTCCCACCAAACCTTCCAGAAGGGTGGTCCTTTTATCCACCCTAATCTACCTCTTTGTGCCAGGGGAGGAGAGGGCTCTCACCTCCTTTTTGCCCCCAGACCCAGGCTGCTGGATAAGATTCCAGGGTAGCTTCCTGCAGGGTCAGAATTCATTCTCTCTAACATGAACTCTCGTGACTAGAGCACCTTGAATTATTTACTGTTACTAATCTATGCAATGAATGCGACTTTTTGTTCCCATTCATGAAGTTTCCCAAACAAAGTTTCACAAAGAGGAAGTGACTTTTCAAGCATGTGCTTTCTTACAAGAGTTTGCATTAGTTCAGGGCTTGTTTTAGGGTTAATGGCTCTGGGCATTAGAAATCTTTTGCTGTGCAAGCAGTGACCAAAGCTGCTGTCCAAGTTCTTTGGTTGGGACAAACAAGGAATTGCAACTAGAACTTGCATTCTTTCCCACTTAAAATTGTTGAGTACATGTACCACGATTTTTAAAAGTTTTTTTTAAAAATAGACCCAGGAGTATTATGCAGGCACAGCTTTTTTTGACTGCTGGCATTTATGATGCTTGGTTTCTACAGTAATTCTGCAAGTCAGAACCCATTCATGCCTGTAAAAGGTAATAAAAGGGACTAGAGGCACTAGCCATGTGAGTCAGCAGCTTTTATTTTTACAGGCATTTTTGAATACTCATTGGTTGTATTAAGCGAAGGCTCTCTCTTGCCAACTAAACAAAATGTGGCATGTTGTATGTTAGAGGAAATACTGTCAAAGAGGCTGAGTGTAAAACCAGTGCAAGCAGAGGGCCAAGTTAGGTGTGCACTCAAAACCTTTTGTGGTAGCTTGAGATAGCATTGCAAAGTGAGTGTCCCTCCTCTTTCTGTCCACTCCCTGAGGAATGAATGGGTCAGCAGAGAAGATCCAAAATTGCTGCTTTGCCTCGTAGCATCTGATGGCTGGCCACACTCCCCCACAGCTGCACACAAATGTGGAGGAAGCAGTTGCACACTGCTCCAGCACTCCTCCTGGTAGAACTGACAGGATTCAACGCAGACAATCCACGCTTACTTCTCCAAACAGCACAAGGGATGTCAGTGACTCTTACAGTGTCCTGACTGGACACTGTAAATCTCCAATGTAAAATCTCCAATGGTGTCTCACTGAGCTCTGTGGAAGCTGGATCAATTCAAAGTTTTCCCTGCTATCAACAGCCTTTCACAGTTCTGAAATGCATCTCTGAAAGCTTGATTTCAGGTGCTGGTGTTCAAGCCAGTGTAAAAACAAAGAGACTGCAGATTGAGTATGTCTGCAGTAGCACGTAAAATATTCAGCTCTTCCTTGCAGTAGGAGGCAGCTGATTCATGCTTCATTAACCTGAACAAAATTTGTAATCTCCCCTCTATCCCTAAGCAATAATTAACAGCTGAGTGCTGTAATGACTTCATGTTTTACTAAGACTTCATTTTTTCCTAAATATAAACCAGCACATTTACTGGCACATTGAGGAGTATTACCATTAATAATTAAAAACTGAACTACAACTGTCCAAATAAATGAAAAGAGTATATTTTATAATGCATGATTTTTGCTTCTATATTGCATTTAGTCACTTCCTAATTTGCAGTATCTACTGGTTAACTGGAAATTAATGCTATTCTGATGCACATATGTTTTAGCAATGAATTTTTAACATCTGTAGTTATTCTCTCTCTACAAAAAGTACCTGTGAGTGCAACTGGGAGAGAAAGCAATTGGCCAGAAGGAAAGAATGAAGGGTAAAGATAACAGAAGAAACCCACAAGACACCCAGAAAATATCCTACTTTGCATCTTGTCCTTTAACCGCCAGGACTCAGTGGAAGATATTTTGCTTTGCAGGATTTTTTAGATCCTTTACCTTGTGCAAAATTACAGCAGCTTCCTTAGGATGAGACCTGATTTTGTCCAATTATTTGGAGAGAAATATACAGATTAATATGCGGACTTGAGAGGAAAAAATATGAGATAGAAAAGAAGATTGATAATCATAATTAAAGGTCTATGAGACACTCATATTTGATGTTTTGTTACTGAGGTAGGTTGTATTGTCTCGATGCCAGTGGAACTTAACAGCAAGTCATTAGGCATCAAATCACTAGTACTGATTTTAAATCAAATAATGTCTCTTTGAGATTTATCTGTAAGAGCTTGGGTGTCTGAAAAATAATGTGGTACTTAATCATTTGACCAATTAAGGGCTGCAGGTTAAATATGCTACATAAAAGAGAGACAGTGTTTTCTGCAAGACAGAAAACTCTGGTTCTCATTTCATTTACCAAGAGAACCACTGCTAAGTCAAATATTTCAAGTCAGGTCTATGAGATCAGAATTGGACCCAGCCTTTCAGATTTTTATCTTTTTTCCAGCAGGAGATTAATGACAAGACCTCATTACATGTGATGAACTCCTGAGTGTGAGAAAGAGAGAAAAACAAAGTGGATTAAATAAAAGCATGTGTCTTTCTTTTTTTAGCTTCTAGTATAATTTACACACACTCACCTTCCTGTTTACATTGTAAAAATAGCCAAAATCAATGAAAATGGAATCACTTCCTAGCTAGAACTTTAAAAGAAAACTTGAGCCTGGAAGAAATTTCACAGCTAAGCTGTAGGCTTGTGGGGAAAACAAGGCTTTAAAACACCAGTGCTGCTGACACAACCTTCAGTGCAGAGATGCTGGCAGTTCTAACCATGTGTGCAAGGTCTTTCAGTTTAAGAAGTGATAAAAAATTGAAGACAGATTGATTTCAAAGGAATCACATTAGGTTTCACTATGGGCAGGTTGCGTTTAGGGGGAAACATAGTTAAAATTCATGATCTCTCTCTGACCAAAGCCACTTTAACACTTTTTTTCCAGACAGAATTTCTTTTGTAGTGAGTGAGAAGTTCTGAACACAGTATTATAATATATACCAATACAACAAACCCAAATTGCTCAATATAATGGGGAGGACCATAAAAGCTGCAAACACCTGCATTAAGGAGAGAGGAGTCACAGATAAAACTGCTCCTCTGCTTTCTGCATGGTACAAATTCTCTTGTTTGCTACATTATGGAGGACTCAAAGCACTATGGCAATGTAGCCAGCTGCACTCCTGTTCACTCAGGCCATACATTCCCTATGCATCCTATTGTATGACAGGTTTTCCTTGGAGACACTGGGGTTCTCTTTCTTTGGTCAGTGGAAAAAAAAACCCACTTAAGTATTTTATCCCAGAGCTCAATGCCAGGGAAAAACAGAAGAGTGAATGAGGTTGTGGATTTATGGATTTTCCTACTGTGGCTGCATGTGCTTTCTTACAGGGCAGTTCAGGTTAGTACAAATAAGGCACCTTTTGGTGCCTTCATAGAAATTGAAATAGCAATGATTGACACTTCTCATGCTCTTTTCCTGGGGGTAGCTCTAAGCTGTTTAATGTCACCTCACTGAAAATCCACAGCAGTTCTCTCTCTAGATGCATTTGGCTTACCTTTTATGTCCCCCCAGGCAGGGAGAGGGGCAGGAAATTGAGATGGGTGGCAAGGGTACAGAAGCAGTCTTACATGATTTTTTACAGTGAGATCTTTGGAGAATGCAATTGGGTCTCCATGACAAGGAGTTGCACTGCTGTAATGTGTGCCAGAGTACCAGTAATGATGCTTCCCACACCACTGCCCTGCAGCTCCAATGACAACTGCAACACCAGCCACGCAGGGATTCCTGTTGCCCCTGGGCTTATTGATTTAGCACTTCGGCATGAATCATCATGATTATTTCTCACTGGCACCTGCTTGTTTGTGGCATCTCCTCATGAGAAGCATAATGAAGGAAATGCACCCAACCCACAGCAGTGTGCAGCACATGGTATTAAACACATTCCCTTTAATGCCACCCGAGGGACTGTCATCGGAATACCTTGCAATACATCAGCCAGGGACATTATTCCAGGCTTTATTCTTGTTGGAAGACTTTGACTCTGAATAGAGAGCTGAGATTTCTGAAATTATGAGTACCTACTGCCAAACCCACACTACTTTTCATAATGTGAGCTGTGGGCCACAATTCTAGGTTACATCTTTGTAGTCTAGAAAGTAGAAATCAAACATACTCCTAAGCAGAAATCAAACATCCTCCTTACCTGTCATTTAGCCTCCAGTTTCTAAAACACTAGGGTTTTTTCTTTACACTGTTAACTGTTTCCTCACTATTTATCTGTTGCAGGATTTTTGCTGTGGGGAAACATTCATCTTTTGCACCAGCACTTCACAGAAACCAAGGTGGAGCCTTGAGGGTATGTCTGGGACACAGGCAGTGTCTGCTGTGTCACTTGGTTTCATTTCTCTGGGAAGTCACGAAGCTGTGAAAGCCTGAAATGGAAATGCCCTTTCCCATGCCTGGGGGTTATGACCCTGTTTGCTGCCTGGGCCACTGACCTTCAACTCCACACCATGAATCCCCAGCTCTGCTGGAGCTCCTGCCTCAAGGACTTGACTGCAGATGGTCCATAGGAGCCATCCTGCTTCTTTCCCCTCTTGACTTCATCCCTTCAGGGAAGAAATGCAGACCTCGAGCTGCAAGAAGAGTCAAGGACATGGTTCATCCTTACCTTAATTGGAAAATGCTGGAGTGACACAGCCAGCCATCTGGCTTCTCCATCAGGTTGTTAGCACTGTATCACAGAAGAGTCTTTAAAGTCAGGAAGCAATCCTGGACCACTGGTGAGGAAAGGAAGGGGCTAATGGCCAAGCATTTCTGATTTCAGCTCCTTGTGACTCCAAGAATACCACAGATCTTTGCTGAGGTTTACAAATCAGCCCATCAGAGAGACAACTTATTCAGAGACCAAAGTTATGTTAAATATCTGGATTTTGGAAAGGAATGAAGCAAAAGAAAAGCGAAAGATTCACTCCTGTTCAGCATTTCTGTCCATCCACAAGAAGCCTGGGAGTTAGTAAGTCTGTCAGAGTTGTTTTAATAACTCTCAGCTAAAGCCTAATTCACTAAATCTGTAAATACAGAAAAGCCTTATTGCTGTGGAAAAGTAGATCCACTCAGTGCAAGCATGTATTTTGCTAAATGTGGGAGGATTATGGACATGGATAATCTCCTACTTTTGCTGCTGGTTTATATTGTTTATTAACTGTCCTGATATTCCAGAAGTCTCTCTTCCCATTTGCCAGGATTTTATAGAGTATGTATAATTACAGGGAGACACAGAGTTGCACGTAAATATGTATCTACTTTGCTGAAAGTGCTGCCCAGGCATCTCCATGAAAAACAATTATATTACTTGCTGAAATTTTTCTCAACTGTTAAACTTTCTGGCTGGATTGTGGCAGATCTGAACAAGTTGTTATATCTCTCTTCTTAGTTCTGTGGCTGGAAAATGGGGAAAACAGACCTAGATATATAGCTCTTTAAGATACCTGAGGTGCTGGAAGGAGGAGGGAAACTCCCAGGATAAAAATAGAGGACATGACCTGGGACATGTTCAAGGCTACACAGAAGTTCCTGATGACTGATGCAGGTGTTTCATCAGGCTCTGCAGGACACACCAGGCTATGCATTTTCTGATAAGGCTAGAAAGAAAACCAGAACAGGTACACCATTCATTGCACAGCTGCACGGTGTCTGTCCTTCCAAAGGAAGAGGTAAAGGTTCTGACGAAACAATTATGTGAGGGTGAAGTGAAAATCTGTGTTTGTATTGGGTACATGCACACACACATGCATGCACAGGGTTACTGGTGTAAAATTTCCAGGGGCCACTTTGTCAGTCATTTCCCTGCAGCTGGCTTTGCAGTCTTGAAAACCTAAATGTTCTCCTAATATTGGACTTTTGGTATGGTGTTTTATGACTTCATTTGTCATACAGTTTTTTCTTAGGTACTGCCTTTATTTTTGCTTTAAACTGGAGGATATGTGGAGAAAGGGTGATAACTTGCCTATAATAGGGGGCAGAAAGAACAATTTCTCTGCCTATTTTTGCACAAAACAGAGGCAAAATATTCAGTGTAAGAGAGTTTTGATGATACCTTATCTTTCAAGTCTTTCTCATATTTTCCAGTAATGGTGCTATTATGTATCTTTGATCCTTTTTATGATTACAGCCTGTGACATCCTAGTGCAGTGCATGAATTTATCTGTTTGCAATGATATAGAAGCTTTCATTTCCACTTCACTGCTTCCCTTATCTACCAGCTGCCCATCATTCTCTGTCTCTTTGGTGCCTTCTCTTTTTCCTCACTCCTTACCCTCCTTCCCCCAAAAAAGAAGAAATCAATTTGCAGTTGAAAAATGATCTTGGTGTGAAAACTTTCTGACCCCGGGTGGAAATACTTTTTATAAATGAGACCTGCTTGCCCCACATCCGTGAAAGGGGAGATGAGCCAGACAGCACCTAAAATGAAGAGTGTGTAGAAGTCCAACAGATGTGCAGCAGGACTACTCCATGCAGGAGTGGGAAGGCTGGGAAAAGTCTGTCCCTTTGCTCACGTGGGTGCTTTAATCACAGTGGCCAAAACAGCACCAATTTTCTTTATAGCCTGGTAAGGGAGCAGGTGGCCTGGAAAAACTATTATTTTGGTGATCCAAAGGAATAACTATGACTGATAGATCAGAGAGCTCTGATGTGTCCTACCTAAACCCAGATCCCTAAACCCCCAGAGTGCTCTGCATGCTGGGAAGGGAAGGGAAGGGAAGGGAAGGGAAGGGAAGTTGCCATCAATGTGGCCTGTGGACATGGTACAGAGCTGGGAGCTGACCTGCTTCAGGATGATCATGCACTCTAGCTGCAAGCAACTAGTGGGAGGGATTTAGATCTTTTTGAGGAAATCCTCTCACCTCTCTGGCCATAGACAGAGCCTAGAAATAGGTCTCTAGCCTTGGCAAATAAATGAAAGCACTGTGAGCATTTACTCTTCCAAACTTTGTTCTTCTTTCCCACATGCCTGAACTTCTTTTTAGAGAAATTGTTTATTTTCATGATATGGGATTTTTCTGTTTGCTTGCGGGGGTTGTTTGTTTTGGTTTTTGTTTGACTCTTTTTTGCTTGTTTTTAAAATAACATGGATAAAAAAGACTGAGGCAAGAGTTAGGCACTTCTGACTTTATGCAATTAAAGTCACTGAGAAATTTAACTCTCTGTAGGGATGTCTGCAGGCCTGAACCTCAGTCCTATAAACTGCTTGCCCTGAGCTGTAGAAAACTGCCAGTGGTGGCTGGGCTTGTGCCTCTGGGGCTGATGGCACTGTTCCCCATTGTCACCTTGGCCAAGTCCCTGGAACGCTCCCAGTGCCTCTCCTTACTGCTGCTTCACTGGACCCCATCTGCCCCCAGGAAAGGGGAAGATGGTGCAAGCCACAGAGGACAGAGTGACCACCACATTTCTTACCCAGGGAGGTGCCAAAGTAAAAGCAACCATGATACTCTGGCAATGGAGCTCCTCTGCTTCTGATCTCTCAGAGCTGTATGATCCACTCAGCAGCCTCAGACCACAGCCTCTCCTGATGCAAAAGGCTGTTTCATTGATTCCAGTGAGCATTTTAATCCTCTCCACATAATTTAACCACAGGTGTGTTTTATCTCCACATACCTTCCTGGAGTCACACATGACCTTTCCAGAAGCAAATTTGGTTCATTGGGTTTTATCCTTTGATATATCCCCTTATGCAAAATGTAGCTTAGAAAATATGTATTTATCGTGTTCTCAGAGAAAAAAAAAAAAAAGACACTATTTCTTCAGGGGTAAAAAAAAGCTGCTCAGTCTTCAAAATTTCCTGGATGAAAATTAAATAATCAGCTTAAGTTCTATTTCCTATTCCCTTCCCCAGAATAATATTAGTTTCTGCTTTCACAAAGCACATAGATCATCCTCAGCAGGAAGCCAGGTAGAGTACATTAAAGGAGAAATAATATAGCAGAATGGGGTTTATGAAGAGAAGAGCAGTGCCTGGTGGTCTAACCATGAAACACTGTCTGACTGAGGTAAGTTTAATCTTCTGCTACACAGACACCTTCTAAGCAACTTATCTTCTTATGGGATATTTTTTATAGCTTTTTGGAAGCAATGAATAAGGTCTTTCTCAGTGTCATGAAGTGATCCAGTATACTTCAAATCATTCTAGCTACTAAAGGTGCACAGACCTCAGTAATTTCACATTCGAAATAAATACTTGCACTCTGAGTCTTGCTTAGAGCTAGACATAAAGGAAGGTACTACCCCAAACCATAACTTTGTTACTGCAACTCCAGTTTACATAGATAAAAAAATAAAAGAGAGATAAAATTTAGATTCCTGTCCAGAACCAAAGCAGACTAAATTTAAACATCATTTGATTTGAAGGCCTTTTTAAAAACATGCAGTAATAATATGTTATAGCTCAAATACAATTTCAAATAGATGGTGGTCGACAAGAGATGCTTATGTCGAATTCAGGTATAACATGGAGATTAGCCATGTTTCTGAAGAAATGTATATCCATGTTCTAGTAAGAACTGGGGGTGTTGGGGAAGAAGAAAACAATAATTCTTATAGCACAAGCAAACCAAAAATGTTGTCAATTAGGAAATGTGAACCTGGGCTCCAACATAGATCTGAGGACTTTAGTTCAAGAAGAAACCTAGGACACCAGCCCCTTTAATATCATGTCTCTGAAGATGGTGAAGCTGCTGGGTGGGTCTTGCCCTTCTACCTTCAGCTTATGTGATTCACAGAGACCTTGTGCTGGTGCTGACAGTGCACAAGCCAGCAGTGCAACACCCAGTTGGAGAGCTACAAGCACCAAGGTGGACCCCAGACACCCTTGGACCCACAGCTGCCACTTGGATGGTGCCCCCCAAAGAGCAGATCTATTTGATTACAGGCACCAAGCACCCATGGTCACTTTATGCATAGCTGTTATCACCCAGTCAGACCTGGAAACACATTTTTCTAATCAAAACTGAAAGGGGCATTTATGAAATCAGCCTTTTCTCATCTTGCTGCTGTTGTGGGCCATGAGACACAATCAACCAAAAAATTTCTGCAGTTTGGATTCATCTGAGTTGCTGCCCTTACCTTGCTTTATGGCTCAGGGAGAAAAGGATCCATGTTAGGGTAGCTAAGCTTTCACTGCTTCTGTGTGTTGACACCTTTGAAACAAAACATTGGTGACAGGCTACTGCCTTTATTGCCACCTTCAAAATGGGAAAATACTGTTGCCTGTCTCCATCTCTCAAAGAATTTGCAAAACTTGATTCATCCACTCCTCTGCTCACTCCTCTTGTAAGTGGCTTTGAGATTCCTGAAGAGTAGGAAATTAGCAGGTATATGTAAGGTCATTTTAGCTCACCCACCCTTTGTCATCATGTGGCTTTGTGTGATCAAGTTTTAGAGGAAATATTGCACTCAATCCAGTGCTAAACTCAGCATGAGTGAAAATCTTGCACTGCTTTAAAAGTAATATTTCTCTTTTGGCATACTCTAATATACTCATTCCTCATAAGTGTCATGTTATCACTTCTGCTTGCTTTGAAATCTCAGCCCTAAGTAAAATCATTGCTAGAAAAAAAAACCAAGAGAGCTTTCTGGACTGATCTGATCTATCATTTGCATTTTTAGTGTTGCAGTCTGTGTGTGTTGAGGTGTAGAGATTTTCCCTGGAAGCTGATTTGGTCTGAGGAGTGTCCTTTTCCCTGCTCTGCCTTCATCTGTAGGACTTGTGCTCTCCCACTGCCAGCCCAGGGACTGCCTGAGTGCCAGCAACACCTCAGCAATGTTTTCATTCTGACAGCCTCTGAGGGGCTGGTGCTGTCAGCAGGTTGGACACCTCCAGCTATGCCCCAGAGAAAGTGTTTGCACAGGTTTCTTTTCTGGCTGTGGTTGGTGGTAGGGACACAAGCACACTGGCAACTGGGGAAGCCAGGCAAAGCACCTGCTTCACTCACTCCAGCTCATGTGCCTTTTCCTACCTTCCAGTCCAGGTGTTTTCCAGTGTGGGAAATTGGGCTTGAGCAGCCACACAGGAAGGTGTGGGATGCCAGTGGCTGCCTGCACTCCGAGAGACCCTGCAGCTGCCAGCTGTGACCTGCCAAATCCAACCTGAACCCAAGCTCTCCCAAGGGGCTGAGCATGAGGACAGTGTGTGCTTAATGCAAAGTGTTCAGGTCCCTTGCTCCCCAAGGGCAGGTGACTGATGCTTTGCCCCAGCACAAACCCTTCACAGAGTTTCCTGGGGCCTTGGTGAATGGTGGACTTCCTTCCTCCTTCCCAGCATTTAAAAAGAAGGAAAATAACAGCATCATGTTTTTAACTGAGGCAACTCTGTGTTAGTATCAAGTTTTACTGTCATCCCTGTTGTTAGCTTCTTATGATAGGGCCACTGAGCTGGATCCTTCACTGCATGCACACACGCAACAGTGGCTTTGCTGAAGCTCTGGCTGGTGCCCTGGGTATGAGTGCTACCAGAAACACAGCGAGGATGCAGTCACAAACCTTTACTCTTTTGTACCCCCAAGATACGAAAAGTTTATAAGAACTATCTGAAAACTAAATATGAACATTATTATTCTACTTCTGAGAGTTTTGTTAGTTGTTTCTTCCAGCAGGTTCCATATAATGTAGTTAAACCAACACCAGGGAAACAAGAAAGCACATATAGGGTCACAAAAAATGGCCAGGCTCATATAGACTATGTTTCTCCTGGCTTGCACCGTTTGTGTGTGACAGTGCTGGTCTGAGAGCATTCACTTCTCTGTGAGAGCAGATATGTACTACTTGGACACAACTTGCCTTTTGTAGGAGTGGGCTCTGGTTCTTGGCAAAGCTCCTAGAGTTTGGCTTGCTTCTGCACAGCAAGCTCGGGGAGCACTGCTAATGCTCTGAGTTCTTTCCGGGGGAAAAAATCTTCTCCTCTGAAATTACCATTAGGAAACTTCTGCTGCCAGGCTACATAGGTTTATATGTACATGTATTTAAGGTACCACCAAAATCAAATATACTGCCATGAGGGAAGTGTCCAAGGAAATTACAATGCACAGTAACAATGATCCAATTTATTAATGGTAAGTGACAGGGGAAGGAAACATTTGATGTGGGACCATCTGCTTGGAGCCGTGGCAGCTCTGCAGCGTGGGGCGAGCGGGAGCACAGGAGTCGTGAGTAAGCAAGGGCCCCCCGCTGCACTTTGACGCAGGTGGCTCTGTAGCTGTGAAAGGAGATTTTTGAAGGACATGAGAGTTTACTAATTAAAAAGATAAATCTCCTGAATTGCACTCCTATAATTACGTTGTCATTACAGCAAATGCAGCAAAATTAACTTACAGGAGCATGGCTTTTGCCTCGCCCCATTATGTTTATGTACAAATCCCTTCATGTAGCAGCCTCTTGACTGCTTTGCTGGCTTGTTTAGTACCATATGTTTCATCCTGTATACTCCAATGGGCAAATAGAGTCATCTTAATAATCCCAATGTCTATATCACAAAATCCAGAACATTGGTTTTGCTCATATGGTGCTGAGCCTCCACAATGACAAGAGAGTCTGACTCACTGCCTGAGTTCAGATCACCTGTCAGAACTCATCTTTTCTCCTTAAATCATTGCATTTCGTATTCTTCTGCCACAGGAATACATTCAGACCTTTAGTTGCTGCAGAGATCAGCCATGATTCCCCACAACTCCCCATTGTGCCTTGGGATGGCTGTGCAAGGAGACTGTGATTTAAGTGAGGCTGATTTGCACTATGGGAGGCAATGCGAGTTTGTGTTGAAGCTGGGGAGGGAGGGAAATCTTCAGACCAGGAGTGGAGAAAAGGAACAGTAACACTAAAGTCCCAGGCTTTGAAATGAGAAACACAACCATGGTAAACAGTCCATTTTTTCCTCCTGTGTCATTTGGGTGATGTTATTGGGTGACTGCTGTCAGGAGGGAATAAGGGATGTGCTGCAAGGAGCACCATGTGGAACAGAGAAAGGCAACACCTTGTAAACATGCTTAATATCAAATGCTAGGAAAAAATGCCTCTGACTTCCACTGAAAGATATGCATGAGACAAATAACAGTATATTTCTAGTCCTCTTCACTCTAAAGATAACTTTGAAAAGCTTGATGCCCTTAAAAAATTGCTTAGCACCACAAAAAAGGTGCTAAACTAATTGGCCCAGGATGGTCCTGTAAAGCAAGGTTCCATTGGAGGATGCCAAACCCATGAAAGCTCTGTAAGAGCTGGGTCAGCTATGGGCTGCCAGCTCACTTAGCAGCTCACACATGCTGAGTAGGACAGCACTGCCTGCCCCAGTTCACCAGGGAGCCCACAGTGGATGAAGCCTCTGTTGATGCCCAGCATGGTCCAGCTGCATCCTCTGAGCCAAGGGCAGAGAGCTCCCAGCAGTTGTGGAGTCCCTGTGAGGGCAGAAACGAGCTCCCAGAGGCTCCTCCACTGCCATGCACAGTTTCAAGGGCACTGATGGACATGCTGGCCAGAGCTGAGCTGGGAGACAGGCAAGAGCCGAGCAGAGCTGAGCACAGCATCCCTGGCAGCCTGAGGGCAGTGGCCACAGCTGCCTGCCACTGCTCTTGGCAGCAAATATGAGCCTGGGACTGAATCCTGCCTCCCCATCTCCCTGAGCAGCCTTCTGATGGAGTGGAAAGGGGAGCCACTACGTAAAAGCCTCATTAAACTGTCCAGGGTCACAGAATGTAACAACATGAGGGGTTAGGAGTCACATAAATTTCTAATCCCAAGGTTTTCAAAAACCTTGAAGGGAGGAGCCCTTCATTTTGTGTCACTTCCTGGAATAAAATGTCAGTGCAACAACTGCTCCAAGTTCTTTGTATGTCTTTGGAAATCTTTCTTCTCTGGAATGAAGCAGAGCAACAGGACAGTAACACTCGTTGGGCTGGCTCAGCATCCACCTACCTGTCAGAAATATCCACAGGTCAGCCAAGTCACACTCGTACAGGGGGGACACCCTCCCTGTCTGCACTCTTTTATAGGCATAGGAGCTTGGTTCTAGGAGGCAGGATTTTATGCCTTGCATAACATGCTGTTCATAATCAACAAGGTCAAATGTTCCACTAGGACAGGGCTATGGATTAATCACAGCCTTTGGTAGCCAGATTTCAAGAGGAGTGACACTGCCCTCCACCCCTTCTGCTGCCCTGCAGGAAGTGTGGATGGATGGAAAGTAGAGAACAGCAGGAAGGAGGACAAGGAAGGCACCAAGGGGTCAAAGCTCATAAAGGATCTGAACCTGCCACACCTTTTCCAGCATCTGGCCTGCTCCGAAATGGGCAAGTTTGATAGTGTCATTCAATGGTATAGGCTTCAGAGGATCTGAAGCTGAGAGCCAGCCTAGGAACTTCCTTCAGATGGTTTTATTCCTGACTTCAAGATGAGAAACAAAAGCAGAGTGTTTGGCTCCACCACTGGTGGCTGCAATGACATTTTGTCTTGGGTTACTTTGTCTGGCCCACTGTCTTCAAGAGCTTTCCTCTGTGTTCAGTGTTGGCAACAGCAAATAATTTCTTCTTCCATGCAGTATTTTCCTATGGGACTCAGAACAGGATCATCATAAAGAAGAACAGGGAGGTCACCACCTTTCCTTTTAACTTGTGGAAAAGTCTAAACATTGCACACTTCATTACCCTTCAGTGTCCATGATGAAAGTAAATATATGAAGCTTTGCAGCACTGGAGATGCACAGGTACCATAAACTGGATACTCAAAAGCACAAATTTCAGTTCCTCTGTTTCCAGGAAACACAAACAGAAATCAGACAAATGATAGCTGTGTCAGCCTCTGGCTTCATATTTCTCCCCCATAAGTGCATCCAAACAGGTTAATAACACAGCCCAGCACAAGCTTTTCAACACTACCTGTAAATAACCTGGAATTACCAAATTGTCCTGCTGTACTCATTCCTCACTTGGCAAAGAAGAGACCTTTGCAGTTCCTCACTCTGCCACTATGACATATTTTTTAGCAGTTATTGTATCTCTGCATTGCCCATCAGCTCTCCCCCTGAATCCCATATTGTTAGCACCATATGGATATAAAATAAAAAGTGATCTGGCATACAGATGGAAATAAAAGAGGCAATCACAGGTGAAAAGTCTGCTGCATGGATAAAACAGAAATAGGATGCTGGGCTGAAAGCAGTCACTGATGGCACCTTTCTTGCTAATTTTTCCTTCCTGCTGTAAGGCACATGCATCACTTCTGATTCCCCCTGGGGCAAATAAGTCTCATTCTGAATAAGTAAGTGCCTCAGGGCACACTCTACTCCCTAGTTATCTCTAATCCCTGGAGGACCCATTCTGCAGCTGTCCTTGGCCAGGTGGTGAGGGCTTTTTCTCTGCTCAGCCTTGCTACCAAGCTCAGCAATGCTGACTACTGTAGGCAGTGTCAATACATTATCAAGGCTTCTCCACCCTCTCCCCACTTCTCCCCTGGCCCACCCGTGTGGCAGGCTCAGGAGCCAGAAATCAGAAAGGCAGGCACGCTCAGCACAGTCACCCTCCAGGACTTTTTCCTACATGGTAAAGGCTCATGCCCCATCATGTGATGGAGCTGCAGAAGTAATCCTGGTGCCTGCCAGTTCATATGGTGGCTGAAACCAGATTCACCCCCGTTGCAGATTAGGGCAAGGGAACTATTTTGTAGGGAAGTGTCCATGTCTTGTACTATGCATGTACACATACCATGAAGTATGTGTATGCTTCTATAAATACTCAGACAACATAGTCATACTATCAGCCACTAAGACGGAAAAGAAAAAAAAGGGAAACAAAAAAAAGGGCAGGGAGAAGGAAAGCCAAGCCTTTCCATGCCCATCACTATCCAGTGAAACAACTCATGCATTCAAATATGGCTGCAGGCCTGCGTATTCTCAAAACAGTTTTTTACTTACAGCACTGCTCCATTCTTATTCTGTATTTTTGTACAATAACCCTGGCAATGGAAGGAGAGCCAAGTTATCATGCTACCTTGAACTGTTTCAGAGACCTCCTGGAGAAAACACTTTGCTGTAAACCTTTGCTTTTTAGCATATTTTACTTCTGGTTTATTTTTTTTCCCCTGAAATGTTTTATGGGTTACTCCTGACAAGTGCATCTGCATTGCTGTCATGCAACAGATGTCCTTGTGGTCTGGTCTGACCAGCACCAAGCACTGGACTGCTGTATCTACACAATTACCACTGCTATAAGCTACTTAAACCAGTCCTGGCTCAGGAATTGCACACTAAACTGTGCTGCCTTCCCCCAGCCAGGTATGGCAGGAGTGCACTGGGAGCAGCAACACCAGACCCCTGATATCAAAGGTGAGAACAGGTTATCTTTAGTAGATGTGGCCATGGTGGCCAGGTGTTGTCACCTTTCTCCTCCCTGAGGGAAGGACAAGGTTATGATGCAATGGTCAGCCAAGTGGAAGAGGCACCCCATAATGCAGATTTCTATACCTCCATCCTTCAGCACATCCATGAACACATCCTTGTGTGGAGACCAAACAACACTGCCACAGCTCTTCAGCACATTGTGGGGGCCTCTGAAAAGCCCCAGGAAAGGGTTTCAAGTATGCACACAGCCCAGTCAGGACTATTGTCTGTAGTTACTGCTTGCCAAAGCACACAAAGAATCTGGCTTTCTGCAGACACATTCAGCTCTAGTTTTCAGCCTGTATGGTCACAGCTCAGGAACATCTTGATAAGCTGTGGTGCTCCTCCTCATAAAGGTTTTTAAAGACAAAATGCAAAAGTCTGGAATATATTCACACCTATGCACTTGGAAAGTAAAAGTTTAGTGACAGAACTGGTAAAGTTTCACTGTCTTGAGTTTTTAAAGGCAAAACCACACTGTCATGCCTTCATTTCTTAGTGAGGAGCATCAGGCTGGAAAACTTTTTCTTTTAATGTCTTTGCAGCCAATGTGCAGAGCTCAATAATTAAGAACACCACCATATTCAAGACACATCCAGCAAACCTTCATTACTATAGATGCTTCTCCTCAATTTAAATTCAGTTGAATCTATATTTAACAGGTTTTATGCTATTGCTATTGTCATACAAAAGTTCTTGGTGGCTGCAGGGACCATGGAGAGCTGGCTGACTGAAAAGCAAGAAGGAGTTGAGCTTTTTTTCACGTCCTCTCCTGCTAACTCTTGCCTCCTCTGCTGCCAGAAACCCACACACTTCTCTGAGAGGTAAAGTACATTAGTACTGTAGCAACTTAATCTAGCAGGGTAAACGAGGCCTTAAAAAATATATTTTAGACGTATTTTAAGCTGAACTGGTAGAATTATTTATTCTTGAGACCACTTATGCTTCATGGTATAAGCCCTTTCTGTCTGCTGCTTAAAACTTCAATAAATGCTTTAGGTCATGAAATTTTCCGTGTTCCAGTGTCCTTGCTGCAGTGAAGGAGAGATTCAGCAAAAAAAGTCATATCTGTTTTTTAAAAAAATCTCCAAAACCAAAAAGAGCATAGCCAAGCAAATACCTTCCTCTAAAAAATTACCTGTTTGGGGTTTGACTTAAAGAGCCCACAGGATCCTAGTTCAAAGTCAAAGCCTAAAACCTGCAGCAGGAGTTGCCTTTTGTGAGGGACAATTTTCATTTTATCATTCTCATCCAAAGCTGCCTCAGTCTGAGCATAATGTCAGTTTGATGAAGCTCATTAAAGACTGCTGGGCCTTGGTTAGCTGTGGGAGAGCCTGGCCCAGGGAGAGTGTGACATTCCCCAGTGCTGTTCTGCGCTCACAGCAGCTGTGGAGGTGGCACAGCGCTGCCCTCCCCCAGAACATCTGGCTGCCTCACACCTGTGCCGTGCTCCATGCGAGTCCCCTGCCCCCTCCACGTGGCCTCCGAGGGGCTGGTGGGGCACAGCTCCTGCACAGCAGCTTTTGGTGCAGAACCTCTGCACCTCTGAGACTCTGGAAGAGCTTGCAAGACCCTGTGGTGCCTCGAGAGCTCAACACATCCCTGGTGCTGCCAGGGAAAGCAGATGGCTGGGCTGTGGCAGACGACCTGTTCAAGCCTTCCTGGTGGCAGCAGAAAAACCTTGGGTGGGCAATGCAAGCTGGGCTGTATCTAAGCCTCAGGCACAGGGGTGTGACAGTGGTGGGAGTTTGCACCACTTAATTAATGGTTTGTCTCAGTCTCTTCTGCCTTCACTCAGAGCCAGGATTAAAAAGTACAGGAAGGAAATGGATTTTCTCGCGTTCGGGCTTGGTTGTTTATTAAATCTTATCAAAAGTACAGAGCATTCAACAGCCCTTCTATCTACCTGCTAGAAGCGAGGAAAATGGAGGAAGATGCAGCTGCTACAAGGTCTCTTAAAGCTAAATAGTCCAATAGAGAATTAACACCTATATTATTTATCCTTTTAACCCAATAACCAAATTCCCATGACCCTCAGTGACACTGACTGACCAACCAGAAACTACTGCCTGAAACCCATGAAGAAGAAGGAAGAAGAAGGAAGATGAACACCAAAAAAGACACCACCCGAAATCCTCCATATTGTCCCATACCTATTACTATACTATAAAAACCTCAAATTTAAAACCCTTTACCATGTGAAAGCACACACTTCTATTTAACTACACACCTGAGACTTTAACTCCATCACTCAAATTTAGAAGCCATTTCCAAGGCCTCAGGTCAAAAGCTGTGTTCTCCAGGGGGTCCGGGCCAGAAAGCACAGAGAGCTCGAAAACCCCAAATTTCTGGGATCCAACACGGGGGAATGGCCCCAGGCTGCACAGCTGAAACTTCAGTGGTACCACTGCTGAATGCAGGCAATGTGAGTGTGCTGCCCAGCTCCAGGCAAAATGGGCAAGGAGAGTTACTTAGGAGAAGCAGGAAAGGCAGGAGAATGAGAAAGGTTGAACAATTCACCAGAACTGCTCCCCACCATATACCCACATACATCCTTCAGTGCAGAAAAGGGGATTCAGGACACATATTCCAGACTAGAAGATGCCTGTATGAGGCCAGTTTTTCGGTTTTGTGTGCTCATTAATAACATACAATCTTTGGAGCCATTGATTTGGCCCCTGTAGCACACAGTGTATGGGCATCTTGTGGATGCCTCACGGCTGGATAGAGAGGGAAGCTCCTTTGGTGAAGAAGCTGTGTAGTGAATTAGTGAGGGAAGGCACTGCAAGAGGAGAAGGAGCAATTTCATGGTGGTTAACTGCTCTGAATGTTGCCTAGGAGCATCAGACATTAACACTGCCTTTGCCACAGGGTTCCCAAACAAAGCAAAGGTCATCGTACTTTCTTGTTTTCAATGAACCTAACTTGAAATTTGGGCCCTGTTTGCAGCAGAGATGATCCTTCAGAGCCACAAATATTTCCTTTTGTTTCCTGTTCCTCAGTCTTGCAGAGCTGTTCTGGAAAGAATTTAATTGATGCCTGAAGTCCTCCTATGTCATACTGATGAGTCCCATAGAAAAGCCTGGAGGAAGCAAATAGCTCCCATTTGACAACAGTGCTTACACAGCAAACTGCAAATAAGGCACTGGGCCATGTACTGCACAAAATAGCAGTCTTCCTTCTGAGACCACTCCTGTCTTTTCTGTGCACTCAAGCAGGCAGGGGTGTGTAAAAGCAATTTAAAATTTCTCTTCCTTGCAATGCCTGCAGGAAATTTGACAACGATAAGGAGACTGGTTCTTTAGGATCCTAGGTTGCTTGCAAAGGCTTCCTCTTCTTCCTCTCCCTCTTATATTCAGATCCATCATTTGCCTTGTCTACCACTTTGGGGCAGGGATGGGGCAGGGGATGGGTCTGGACTCAATGGGGGCCCCAGCTAAAAACAAGCTTCAAAGACTACTGCTGGTGTGATTCATGGGTCTGCACTGTGTAGGGCCAAAAATTAGATTTTAGTGGTCCTTGTGGGTTTCTTCCAACTTAGAATAGTCTGTGATTCTATGATTCTATGACTCTATGATTCTATGCATATCTCAAATGACTGGGATACTATAAGCACGTACACAAACTTCCTGCCAGTCCTCTCCCTCATTGTGTAGTTTCCTCTTTGCCTTCTGCTTTCTCCCTTTGTTTCAGTGAACCTGTAGTCCTGCAATGTTATAACTTGGATCACCTAAGCACCTTGGCTTACAGCCAGACAGGGAAAGAGTTGTGATGGGAGAGATGGCAGGGCACAAGGCTGCAGCAGGGCAGGGTGGGCATGGGAACAGGGGCAGCTCCACGTGCTGCTTACAAGCAGCATGCAGGAAACCCCTGGAGTGAGATTTGAGTCTGATATCTTGAGAAAGATTAAATGATAGCCTCAGATCTTGGCCTAGTAAAACTTAACATCACTTTTTATCTTCAAAACACTTCATAAGCATCAACCATTACACCATCAAAATACTACCCTGAGTAGGGTAAGTTAAAGGCTCAGTAAGGACAGAGATGAAGGAGCTGGGTGCTTGTAATTGATTGCTAGAGTTTCTAAATAATTTAGTTCCTCTGAAGTGCTTCACCAAGTCAGATTTTGAGATGGGCACTGAATGCAGCTGCAGACCTGCAGCAGGGCTTCAGCAGTGCCTCCTTCCCTCTGCTGGAAGATACTTCTGGGACTATTTGTCTCCAGATTTGCACAAGAAGGCAGCACTGCCACCTCTCACAGAGACAGCTTGTCCCTTCTCAGGGACAACTCCTAAGGCCTTTTTTTCCCCTGCAGTCTTCCCCAGTTCTCAAACTGGGAACCCTCCTGGCTCCCCCCACACTGAGGAGCACTGACCCCCCTGCCAAGCACTGCCCTGTGCTGAGCTTTATTATGTGAGTGCTGACACCAAAAAGGCCTCACAGCATGAAAAACGTGCCCTCTGCCCTCTGGCTCACCCTGCCCTTGTCATGGAAGCATTTCCTTGGCACCACTCTCAAGCTGTTGCAGCAGCAAAGCAGACCCTCATTGTTTGCCCCGGTTTCCTGCAGCCTGCCTGCCCTCTTGCACAACTCAGACAGCTCCCTCCCCTTGTTCAGCCCACAGAACACCAAAAACAGGAGCATACTCATGCCAGAGAGATCCTAGCCAGGGCAACAAGTGCTTTGCAACCCCTCTCCAGCTTGTGGAGAGGTGAGGAGAGGGAGAGTCCAGAATTTTGGCATATGGAAGGATAATAATATCTAAATAATTTTCCATTTTGTGGAGTACATCTTGAGTGTGCAGCCCAGCTCAGGGTTCCTCATGTAACATCTGAGGCCATTATTTTCTCCCATTCTCATCCCAAGAGCCTCTCCAAAGTCCCAGAGAAAGATCCAGGGAGGCTTTTTATGAGCCTCAGCATGAGTAGAAGTGGAAACTACATTTTGTCTGCAGTTCCCAGTGGTTCAGCGTGTGAGAGCACTGAAGAGGAGAGTAAGTTGAGAGACACAAATTGAAAGAAAAGACAACACCAGGAGCTACACCTTAGCGGGACACAGCAGGTGGGATGGGATTTGGGAATACTGCAACACAGGCAAGGGTACTAAGTAGAAGGGGAGAGAGCCTGCCAAGCATCACACCTTCAGTAGCATGGATCCAGCAGTGAGAGAGGCTCCTGTATTTCTGGATTGCACACAGTGACATATTGCAAATTTGGAGGAATGACACTGTCAGGCAGAGAGACCTGCCTTCCCTCCAGAGACCAGGAAAACAGCAGTGGGAGGCAGGGTTCTCCCTCCCCTTGCAGGGATCTCAATGCTCTCAAGCAACCACCTACAGACAGCTGTGCTTGCTCTGCTAAGGCACCAGCTTAATTGGTGACATGGCTGTTCATCTTTAAAAATACACAGTTGCCCTTCTCATGCAGCCTGATGTCAAGGAACACAACAGCTCTGACCTGACCCAGAGATTATCAACAAAAAGCCCTTCTCTTGCAGTTCCTCACTCTCTGCCTGCCTTGGTGTGGTGTTTTGTCCTGGCAAGCCAAAGCACAGTCAGCTGTGTGGCTCTACAGGGAAAAAATGTTGCTGGCATTCATCCCAGTGCTGCACCCAGGCATCACCAAGAACTCTGACAATGCCTTACATAAATGGTGCTGCTTTCACCCAGCTCATGACTTAGGGATGGATTTTCAGAAATACTTAAATATTGCAATTTGCAGGTAAGCAGTACAGGTTTTCTTGAAAATCCACTAGGCACCTACCTGCTCTTAACCCTTAGGTTTCTAAATGCTTTTGAAAATATTGGCCCAGAGATGTTNCTAACAAGCTTCCACACATTTCTCAAACTGACCCTTGGCAGCTCCCAAATGGACTGAAATGTGTTGCCTGGACTGAGATTTTTAAGGAAACAAAACAGCAGCTGAGAACATCAGTCACAACAAAGCCTGTTTTGGCAACATAAACTCTGGGTTAGGTCACGTGCAAATGCCACATGTGTGATTGCTCTTTTAACCACAGACTGAAATTTATGTGTTTCATACAAAAACGGTATCATTTCCTCCCTTTGCCCAATTCAGCATTATAGGAGTTTTTAAGTTAAAACAGCAGAAGGGGAGCTAATATGAGGGGGTTTTCATCATGTCATTAAGTGGTGGTCTTCTCATGTGTCACATGTCTCATGTGAGAGGGTGGTGAGAAAGATTACATGGCAATAAAAGTCTCAAGAGGAGACCACATCCTCAAACACAGCCAGGCAAATGTGTGTGTGCGTGTGGATATTCGCCTGTGCATAAAACACTGGCAGGATCCAGCTGTGCTTGCTGATCCTCCAAGAAGTACCATTAGAGCTAGGTTTTTAACCAGAAAAACTACATGCCTTTAAGCCAACAGAGAGACAAGCAGACATGAAAGTTAGGCAGGGCAAGTGGGATCCTTTAAACCAGAGTGAAGGAAAAAAGGGTGTTTGCTTTCCTCTGTCTTTGCAGGAAGATTTGCCTTGCACAGTGCGATGTAATGAGATTCTGCACCGCTTTTTCTTTTCAGTTTTGCTAGGGACATGGCAGGATCCAGACAGCACTATGCTTACAGGCACAGCCATTACAGAGACCCTCAAGGAACCAGGGTGTGCAGTGATATCTATTAAACCACTGTAGCAAAAAGGAACCAAATACACACCAGAAATCTGTGCCACAAGGCTATTCCTAGCAAGTGTCTGTCTCATTAAAGGTACACATCAGTGTTCCTGCACTGTCTTGCTGCTACTCAGGAAGGGACCCTGTCTTTCATCCTAGATGCACAGCATGGTACAGGATCATGGAAAGTGTTGAGAGGCAGGGAAGGAGCAGAGAAACAGGGTATGTTTCCAATCCCCATGGGAGCCACTGCATGGAAAACGCATTTCTTCCAGTCCTGGCATGTAAAGGACAAAGGAATTGAAACATTACATAGAAAAGTGTAAGGGAAAAAATTATGAGTAAAATCACTGCTGTCAGGACACCTCCTTAGGATGAAATTTTTGTTTCATTTTCCTAATTTATTTTTCACTATCCAGGTTGGTTTTTTTTTTTATTTATTTTACACCTGCTGTGTGGCTCCAGCAGTGCCTTCCTGCTGCAGGGATCAGACTTCCAGCACCCACAAGCAGCTTGTGTGGCCCCACACTTGCACAGGGCCCCTAGGACACACAGCTGGCCACTGAGCATCCCATGGGACCACCAAGTTTCCTGCTGGGGGTGTGGGAATTGAGTCAAGCTGTGGCCCAAGACAAGCCCAAGGCCAAGGGTTTAATAAGCAAAATAGTGGCTCAGCAAGTATCTGATGTGCATAATTCAATAAACAGGCTGTAAGCCCACTGTTTGGATAATGATGCTCTTCTTTGTGTCTCAGACAAAACACCACTGAAGTCTCACAGAATCAAATTACTGTCTAGTTTTTATAGTGCTCAGCGACAAAAAGATCCAAGATTGCTGGAATGCTTGAAGGACATAGTACTGCAGCCTATAGCTCCTTTAATTAGGAGTTATTTAGGATTTCTGCCATGTGACTCCTGACAGGAAAGCAGACCCCTTGGGCTGAAAGGTGTTCAAGCAGCCAGCTTCTAAGGTACAGGTCCCCTGAGCTACATATTCAGTAGTACAGCAAAGGAAGGAGTGGTAGGGTCACCAAATGGGGACAAAAGGGTTAGAGGGGGAAAAACAGCAGAACCCCACCAGCTCTGCCTGGTTCTGTATTTGCCCCAATATCTCAGCGGTAGCACAGCCACCAGTCCTTGGGCCAGGAGTAACATTCAGGTTTCAGCACTTGAGACTGGAATTAACCTCTATCCTTTTAGGGGCTTAGGTTTAGTCTGCATGGGTGCCCTTAACAGCTGTGGGAGAACAACAGACAATGACTTGTAAAAGTCAATATACGTCATCTATTTTGACAACCTATTTTATGAAGATGACCCTGAGTGGGCTGGTGAGAGAATAAGCTTCAGAAAATAGATCCAAGAAGCTAAAGGACCTCTGTAGATAGAAGAAGATCAAATGAGCTATATCTTTCAGACCTTCAGTTTGTCACTGGCCACCAGCAGTATCATGGGAATATGAGTATACAGCAACAAAATGAGCTCTCTATATTGCACTGTCCTCTTCACCTCTTCTAAATTAAGGAAGAGCAGTTAAATGACTGGAAAAAATCAAATAAATATCAAGGAAAAGAGGTTTCCATTTGTTCTCACTAGAAATCTCAGGGATGCCTGTTGCATTACTGACAGACCAAAATGTTCTCAATTTGCCTTGGGAAAATGGCATGAAACATCAGACAAGCTTAAGAGCAATATGTGGGAGCTTAGCATTGCCTCTGCAGTGACACTGGCATGCACAGGAGAAGAAAATCATCAGTAACTCTACTTAAGGGGAGAAAAGCAAAATCCAGGCCAAATAGCTTCTGAGGTAGTTCAGAAAACCTGGCATCTGCACAAGGAAAGCAAAGAAATCAAGAGAAACACCAGACTGGAGGGATCAGCCATGAGAAACACAAGCCAGGTTCTCAATCCTTATCTAAATAATAACTTTGGAAAAGAGTTAATCTCTATAATACTGATCTAATGTAATACTGTTTCTGTTCCTGAGCCTATAGCCAGAGATGGCTCTGCATGAGACTGGAAATAGCTGATGTGAGCCCACAGCTGTGACAAGGCAGAGCATGGAGCAGCACCTGGTCTGTACACCACCAAGGTGCTCCTGGGAAGAGCTGGCTCCAGAATTGGAGAGGAGAAAATCAAAGCTTTGAGTTCATAGATGAAGTAAATTCTTGTCACCTGGAAGGTGGCAAGGCAGAAAAATATTCTCTTTAACATTCCTCTTTGACTTTGAACTCCTAATATTCTTTTTATAGCATAGTTCAGTTTTACCAAGTTTTTCTCTCCCTGGACCATCACTGATGGTAGACATCTACACACAAAAGGCCACCTGCTTTTCCTGGTGGTGACGGCCTTCCTCCCCTTCGCTTTGCTCCCACTGGGATTTTCCCTCTTCTTCACCCTCCTTAGGGTAAGTGGTGCAGGACACTTGGGCTTTTCCTCCAAAGGGAGAGTAAGTGCTATGCCTTGGCATCCTCAGTGCAATTGCACCAGGGCACTTCCTGTGTCCTTGGAAGTGCAACACAATTACCAGGTGATTTTGCAGGGAATGGCTTTTTGAAAAAGACAGATAGGCTGAAACAAGGGAAAACAAGGAAGGAATGGCTGATGGTGGTGAAAAAACACTGAAATGAGATGAGCAAGAAGAGTTTATGCCACAGACAGAAGCTACCTGACTTGTGCACCCTTGATCCCATGCTGCCAAGACGGAAGCAATATCCTGTCAGAAGTCACAGCTACCTGAAGGCTGCTATAACTTAGTGTGGGCTGCCACCATTCCCATAAAGCACCTACAGCAGATACTATTGCAAAAAAAAGGGAAACTGTGAGTGATGTCCTCACTGTCAGGCAGAAAGTGTGTGGCATTATGGAAACAACTGTGACATTTCTCCATCACTGCAATGCTCATCATAGACTAGTTTTGTTTGAAAGGGACATTTAGGGGTCATCTAGTCCAATCCCACTGCAATGAGCAGGGACATCTTCATCTAGATTATGTTGCTCAGAGCCTCATCCAGCCTCACCTTGAATGTTTCCAGGGATTGGGTATCCACAACTTCTCTGAGCAACCTGTTCCAGTGTTTTACCACCCTCATTGTAAGAACCTTCATCTTTAAATCAAATTTCAATCAACTTTCCTTTCATTTAAAACCACTATCCCTTTCCTATCACAACAGGCCCTGCCAAGAAGTTTGTCTCCATCTTTCTTTGTGAAAGGCTGCAGTCAGTTTTTCCCAGAGCCTTCTCTTCCCTAATGATGAGCTGTTGTCTGCATCTCAGTCTTAAAAATACTGCATATCTTCAGCTCCTGAGCTGTTATATCACTTTTATGGGTCTCACTCTTGTGGGATGCTGGGGTGCACGATCCAGCCAGAGACAGGTACCACACACCACTCACCCCTGCATGTCAGAACAGGTGGTGCAAGGAGATATGACTCAGACTAAAATGGAGGTGTTTACCTCAGGGGAAACTGCAAGGAGAAAAAAACCCACCCAGATTTAGAAAGCTTTTAACATCATAAATGAAAGGTGAGCTCACCACAACAGAGCTTGGGGTGAGTGCTGGCTGTGGGAATGTCCCTGGAGGGGAGATGGCAGGGCAGGGACAGCATTCCGGAGGACAGGTGCAGTGTTTGCCCACTCACCCCACGCAGGAAGGTGCAGGCAGGCTGCAGCTGTGAGCAGCCAGCCTCTGACTCCCAGCAGGACTTCCTTGTCCCTGGGATGAGTAGGAAAACTGAGTAAACAGCTTTTTGGGTGGAGCACTCTGTTAAAGATTGTTTCAAAGAAAGTAACTGGGGAAAGCTTTACCCTTTTTTGGCTGCTTCTAGGACACCCACGATCACAGAGCCAGAGCCTGACTTGCCATGGTGGTGTGGTGTTGGCTCTGCCCAAGGACGGTTAACTCTGCCTGTATCCCAGCTCTGGATGATGGCAGTTCCCTCAAATGTTTCAAGGATCCCCTGAAGAGCCCCAGTGCTGCTCACCCACTCCCTGCCCTGGTGCAGGGGTTAAAGCACAGAGCCTGCCCTGTCCCCAGACCCTGCTGATTTAGCACTCTGCCTCGTTCCTTTCCCGAGGACAATCCTTGCTGCATTCAGAAGTGCTGTTTCCTTATGAGCACAAACAGCTGCTGTGCTTTCCAGGGGAGAGCAGCAAGCTGCGCCTGAAAGCTCTCAGGGGACAAGAGTCTTGTTTCACAGAGGAGAGGCAGGCAAGAAAGCAAAGCTGTGAGTGACAGCCCAGCCATCAGGCCTGAGGAGGGAGGCCCCTCTTGGTCTCTCTTCAAAGAAATAGCTGAGAAAAGACCAAGGGAGAGCAGAGGCACTGACCCAGAAGGTGCCTGGCACCTCTGCAGGGGCTGGATTGGTGGGAAGGAGAGAGGAGAATAGCTTGAGAAGAGCTTGGGAAAAGCAGACGTTTTCTCACCCTGTGTTTAAATGGTGTTTGGCGCCTCTGTAGAACTGCATTTGAAATATCCAGGTCTCTACTATTGTTAATATCTTTGTCCTCTGTTAATGAGCTTCATGCTCTTGGTTATTGCAGCCTTCTCCTACAGCTGAACAAGCCCCTTTATGAGTGGGCTGTGTGCATTCCTGGGGACAGTGGTGAGTGAAGCTGTGCTGGCTTCCTGGGCTGGGTTGGGATGGAGGAAATGGCAACACCTGTGTGGTGTCACCATGACAGAGCAGGGGGGTGAATTTCAGGCAGATTGCCATCCCTGACCCTCCAATGCTGATACCTCTCTCTTTTTTTTTAGGAGAGACTCAAAGCTTGTTCAGGGGAGGCCTGGGACACACTTAATGCTGCTTCTCCCAGAACTCAGCAGTTCTGTGGCTTGGTTGAGGGTCAGGGCTTGCCAGCAGCTGGAGTACCCAGGGGATAATATCCCCCTCTTTGTTCATGCTTTTATAGGTATACTTATGTGTATCTTCATCCCACAGTGGATATCACTGTGATGCATTTGGCAACCAAGAGAGGGTGAGGGTTTATGCAGATGCTGAGAGAGAGGAAAGCACTGTTAGACTGAAGAAGAATAGGCAATAGCAATTTTGAAGAAAAACAATAACTTTTTAACAGTAGCTGACATTCTGTTTGGAAAGACAGCAGGAATATTTGTTATCTTTTCTGCCAGAGTGCCCAGTCCTGATTTATTGATATTATCTTGAAGATGACAGAAAACCATATTAATCTACTTGAAGTGAAAACCTGGGCTTTGAGAACAGCCTTTGACACTTTCTGAGGGGCGAAGTGATTGAAATCAATCATATTTTGTAACTCACAGCAGTTTCTGTAAGCAACTCGAAGATCCAGCTGCCCCACTAGTACCAGGTTTCCATCAATGGCTGCAATCCAGCTGTCAGAAACAGCTTCTCAATTCAAGTTATCCTTGCAGAAATAGTGGCAAATGGATAGAACCATATAACCTCTCCACACAAATGTCTGGCCAGATGTGCAGTATTGTGAAGGTGCAGAGCTGACTGAAGACTAAACAGAATTTTTCATCCCAAGGCCAAGGCATACAAGAAGGTACTCCTAGCACACGAAGGGAGAGCTAGAGGAAGAATAAAAGACTGAGTTGTGCAGGTTATAAGTGGAATGGGAAGTGACAGTCCAAACAACATAGCCATGGAGTGATTTTTTTGTGTAAGGAGCCTCTGGAGTTACCCACCTCTCAAAGAGGCCCAGCTTCAAAGTTAAGAGCAGGTTGCTTAGAGCCTGGACAAGCTGATCTCTGAACATCTCAGTTCAACGTGGCAGTTGGCACAACAGAAGGAAGGGATGCCATCCAGAGGGACCTGGACAAGCTTGAGAAGTGGGTCCACATGAACTCATGAGATTCCACCAGTCCAAGTGTAAGGTCCCATATCTGGGTAGACACAGCCCCAGATGTAGTACAGAGGGGGAGAAGAACCCGTTGAGAGCAGCTCTGTGGAGAAGGACTTAGGGACTTTTGTGGATGAAAAGCTGGACATGAGCCAAGAGTGTGCACTCACAGTCCATCCTGGACTGAAACAAAAGCAGCATGGACAGCAGGTAGGTAGGGAATTCTGACCCTCTTCTCTGCTCTGGTGAGACCCTGCCTGAAGTGCTGCAGCCAGCTCTGGGGTCTGCAGGACAAAAAAAGAACATGGACCTGTTGGAGGGGGTTCAGAGGAGGGCCATAAAGATGATCACAAAAGTCTCTTCCAACCCAAGCCATTCTATGAATTCCACCAGAGAAGGAGGTCCAGCCACCTCAAGGGGGAGCATGTTGCCGTGACCAAATACTGTCAACTGCAATTTTTTTTCATGACACTTAACCCAAATATCCCTTGTTGCATCTTGTGATGGTTGCATCTTGTCAAAAGTCTGGCTCTTTCTTCTCTATAATCCCCTATGGGACCCTGTAGTTATTTCTCCATCTTAACTGCTCTTATGGGCTGCACAAGCCAATCACCCATCTCTTTTAGCCTCTCCTCATCTGTTATGTTCTCCAGCCCTCTAATTTTCTTCATAGTCATCTTCTGGCCTTGTCCCACTCTGTCCAAAAACTGGACACTGCTTCTTATGCAGCCTCAAAAGTGCCAAACAGAAATGTTCTCCTGAGCTGCTGCTCTTGCCCAGAGTGTGGTTGCCCTCCATCTCTGCTGGAGCTCCTGCTGGCTGGTGGGCAGCCTGTGCCCATGGGGTCCCAGACCTTTTTCACAGAAAGGCTCCTGAGGCAGTGGGTTCCCAGCCTGTTGTATGAGCTTGTTGTGTTCTATGTGCATTTCTATGTTGGTCTTCATAAGGCTTTTTCAGTTCATTTTCTTTGATAGTTGAAGTCCCTCTGAATGACACTCCTAAAGTCCAAGCAGGTGATCTCTCCCCACCACCATAATTTTCTGTCATTCACATCTCTTCCAATTTCTATTTTCCTTGATGTGTAGTCTTTTACTTGGTTAGTATTGCATGTGAAGCTGGACAAAATGACTGACAGAATGTGCAAATGTATCCCAGCATCACACGGTTTTCCTGCAAAGTAGTATCTCCATTTGTATGTCTGGCAGCACTGTCTGTGCAATTCCCTTCTGATTTATTAACACTATCAGCAGGAGACATCAAAAATTCCTAAGAAATACAAAAACCAAGACAGTTGTCTCAGCAGGTACCAACCTCACCATGCAATGCACATACTCTCCTCTAATGCTACAGCCAAAAAGTGGCTGATTATTAGTTCTTATCAACTTATTTGCATATAGATGCACAGACATCCCACTCAAGAGAATCAAAGAACAACATTTTTGTTTATCATGGGTCCAAGGACAGCAGAAAACCATCTTCAGCATTGCCTCAGCTCCAAAACCCAGGGGTTCTCAGAAGCATTCTGCTCCGCATGACATAGGGACCCACACTTCCACTGGGGCCATTAATCAGTGCTTCACTATCATGGTGGCAGTGAAAGATGAAAAGTGCCAATTAGTGCTAGGTGGGATACAAGCTCCTGCCCACCACTGCAGGGACTAGGGCTCCATTCCTGCTTGCCTGTTTAAAAATTTGACTTGTTTTACCCATTTGCACAACACGTGTCTTGTGGGGTGCGCTGATGGGGCTGATGGCAATCTGAGCTGTCTGCTGTCAGATGTACGGCCACAGCCGGAGCTGATGGATCTGGTACTGTACCTCTGACCCCTTCTGTCAGCAAAAAGTGACAAGGACAGCATCATGGTAAATCCAGAAGGTTACCAGAGAGATAAAACACCATGTGTGTATGGCAGCTCCTTACTGTATACACGTACCATGTCTCTGCTTATGAAGTGCAAAGCACACAGGTACCAAGCACAAACATCTTGTTATTTCCATAATCTTCTACTTATAAGAAATACACCTGATTTATACTGGGCTGAAATCCGAGATTTCAAGGAATTAAGTTCACACTGTGTTCTGAATCAGTTTTGATTGAGCAAAGGTTCTTATGCCAGGCCCTCACCCCGGGTATGCAAGGAGGAATGCAGGAGTATGGGAATGAAAGCCTCCCCATGCCTGGGGTGGTGCACTTTCTGCAGCCAGTGGGGTCAAACACAACCATCTCATCAATGGTGTCCACTTGGTTGGCATTGAGGCAGCACACTGGAATATCTAAGTACTTGGATCAGGAGAAGGTACATGCAGGGTTGCAAGGAAAGTAACGAAAGCGTCAGCATCCTGCTGCAGCTGCCACAGTGCAAACCTCAGCCAGCTCACATGCACATACCAGCCTGCTCACATACTCAGCCTGAGAGCTCCTCTGAGTGAGAGCCATGTAATTATTCAATTAGTCAATAAAAATATACATTAGTTATTGTCTTTTGGTCACCAGTTATCATGTGGAGATATATTTACCCAATACCACTAGAAAGATACACCCAGAAGCCTTGACCCCACCCTGCTGACTGCTGACCTCAGCAGAGATCAGGTTTAGGGACTGCTGCATACCTGTGTGACCAGCTGTTCTGCCTTTTGAGAATGGCTGAACCAATCCAAACCTTTGCTTTGAGGAGATACTTGGTCTAGACACAGGTCTGTTTTTCTTATGCAAACTGGATAAGTCTCTTCTCCTGGAAAAGTTGGGCCCCGCCCTTTATTTTTCATTATGTTGGCAAAGGGATGCCAGCACTTCTTCATTTTCCATCAGCAGGAGTTTGGCAAAGTGGAGTTGATCCCCCACTTGCCAAGTGCTCCCTTTCCCACCTGCACAGGAGTGTCAGCTCCACAGCTGATGACCCTAGGAACTTCTTAAAAGATAGAAAAAATTGGTTACTTTTGTGTCCTGGTGCCTCACAACTGAGGCTGCAGTAACTAAACATTTTAATACTTCCCATTATCTTTGCCTTGAAGAATGTTTTAATATTCCATAATCTGTTTTAATTTGGATAGGAACAACATGCTCCTGGAATGCAATGCTTCTCATGCTCTAATGTGCTCACTCAACTTCAATACTCATAGAGCTCAGTAATAGCAGCAATGTATAACCCTAATACAAACTACGTAGTGGAAGGGTAATCTAAATTGTGTTTCTGAACATTAAATTTCTTCATTAAATTCAGGTAGGACCAAAAGGAAATCCTTGGCTTGCTGCAAAATAACCAGCCTAGAACACGGCCTTATGAGTTTTGAGTTCCTTTTATCAATACTGTGAATGAACAAGAATTTGTTGGTCTTTCCAGAACAGAAATGGTTATCGTCTGCGCTCTGTGTTTTCCAATGAGTTTATTACACCCAAGGTAGCATTTTTAATATATGACTCAATCTTTTTTTCCATTAATTTGTTTCTGTCTCATCAAATGGACTTGATCATATTATTTATGGCTCAAATCCAGACAGTTTTCAGTGTGTATTACACGGACTTGGTACACATGTACCAAGTAATTAAGTAATTGCTGTGGATGGAGCATGCCTTCAAGCGTCATGCTTGGAGCACTTCTGCCCATTTTGCAAGCCTCATCATACATCAGCATGCTTTGTCCTACCACAATCAGAAATTGAAGATGCTTGTACAAATTTGGAAAAAGACATGGCCATATCATCCCAGCTTGTAAGCACAGCAGAGGCTTAAACTGACCACAACTCACTGGATCCAAGGCAGGAGAAAATCTTCGGCCATGTTTGACACCAGAGGTCAAATGTGGCAGCTGTTGGGCTCCATTTGAGTCTCACCATTTATGAATCAGCTCTCTCTCCCTGAGGAGAGCCAGGCCTGGTCAACCTGCAAAGGAAGAGCAACACAAATGACTGATAAGAGATGATTCACTCCTGCTGGGAATACAGATATCCTGATGGAGATGCTGCAAGTACTGTGGAAAGCCTTTTGTTCACCAGAGGTTGCTGTCTGGATGCTTCTAAAGAGAAAGAGAAAAGCCAGACCTTACAGTGCATCTCTATCTACAGTGTTTTCTGCCTCTGGAATCTGGGGTAGGATTGAATCAGAGCCAAAGCACAGCTGATCTTGTACCTGTTTATGTTGTGTTCACCACTTCCCTCCTGAAAATAAAGCAAGGATTCCTTAGCCAGGCACACTTTTTCATGCCCAATTTTGTGTGTCCATTACACCAGGTGGCAAAGCAGCATGGCCACCAGTGTCCTGAAAACAGTCTTCTGCTTTTTATTTTGGGGTGTTTCTGGTTCTAAGATGGTGTATTTAACTTAGTCTGAATCTTAATACTTTATAACCCCTGCTTGGACCCCTGTTTCAAACACCATCCCAAATCCTACACTCTGCCCTTCCCTCTTTTACAAATAGACAATTGAGTAGATCCTATACAAGCTAAAACTTACTGAGTTTCCTGGTGAGGCATTCCTGGTACAGCAAAAGACCTAGTCCCTGGATTCTGGCCAATCTGAGAAGCACAGAGTGAGAAGGTGAATAACTCCCCATAAATAAAAAAGTAATGTTCTGAATCAGTGAAAGCAGAAAAATAAGGCCTTTAAATTTATTAAGGTGAATGATAAATTGTACCTGTAGGGTACTCACGTTGATTATTGCTATTATCTCACTGATATCCCTTTAGGTATTGAATAGGAAGTTACTTGAGACATGATTATTTCTGAAGTTATCCTGCTAGTTTCATCCACTTTACCATACTGCATGCTGTCTAGTCATCTTGAACACAGCTGTTTGTGTTGTACCACAAAGTCATTAAAATCAAACAAAAATACAGAGCCTGTCCTTAGCTATGTTATTTCTGCACTTTTATCTGGCCAGCCTCTGTACTGCAGGAGGCAAAGGTCCTGGGACCAAAGCATGTGTGACGAGACTGCAATGTACCCCCATCTTCAACAGGACAGAACCAACATTTTCCAGCAGAGGAGTGTTCAAAGAAATTTTTCCACTAGACAGCAGTAAGTCCATGTGCCTCTGTGGGGCTGGGCTGCTGTGATCAGAGGCAGAGTGGTGCTCTCCAGAGCAGCCCACGGACAGCAGTGTCCCTCTGCAGCAAGAGCTGCTGCCTCTGGAAGGCAGCCCAGATGCCCAAGCCAGCTGCCTGGAAGGTTTGAGAGGTGTGGGTAGGGTTTAGCTCTCTCTCCATCATTCACCACCCCTAGCACCTGCAGGTGCTGAAACCTTCACCTAGCAATGGCCATGTTCCCTTATTATTTTGGGATGCTGCCAAATTTGGAGAAGGTTAATGAAGGAAAACAACATCTGTGGCAGTTTATAAGTGAGCTAATTCTAGAACAGAGTGTTGTGGGTGAAGACAGGGTATATCTGTAGATCAACATCTCTCCAGATGCCAAATTCTAGCCATCTGCCATGGGCAATTACAGAAAAAGAAATTCTTAAAAAAATATAATCTCTTTTATAGGAAAACTGCAGCAACCCAACTATATAGTTAGGTATCAGCAATCCCCAAGCTGTACTATTTATAGAGAACTTAGGAAAATGTAGAGGAATGCACCACACTGAACTCTTGCTTTACTTGAGTTCCTGTGTTTCCAGTACAAGTAGAAAAATGATATGAAAACCTGTCAGTAAGAAGTTACTTGGATATTTATTTTAAAAATAAATGCAAGCCAAACTAGTGAAGGTGTTGTCTTTGCTGCCATGCAGATATTATTCCAGGACATTGCTATGTAGATTTGAGTCTTTCTTACTGCAGCCCTCTGGCTTTTCTCAATAAAGTTTTTTTTAAGTTACCTGCATGCCTGTGCATTAATGCTGGGTAGCAATCCACACAAACTCTATACAGGCAGCACTTCTATGTAGGTTCTGGAAAAAACCTGAGGTGCTCTACAGGGCTTTCACTGTTGCATGTCTGAGGCCAGACATCACAGTGCTGAACTAGAAAACTCAAGAGTTCTTCAGGCTGGTAGTGAAGAAGGCCAAAAAAAGAAAAGAGAAGCAAAACAAAGAAAAAAAAAGGGAGAATATTCTTGTGAACTCTACATCACTGAGAACTTAACAGTATTTTGAGTAAGGGCTCCTATGACATTTGGGGCAAATAAATCTTTCTTCCTATTCCCCATAATACATTCAAACACACACTTTAAGACACTGGGCAATATTTTGTCAGAGTGCACTGAAGATTAAAACAAGCATCTTTACTAATGTATTATTACTGCCATTATTCAAGCAATTCCCTCTTTAGAAGTTATGAAACATGGATAATAAATAGAATCTGAATAAGCACATATTTTCTTTGTTATGTTAATGGCCTGGCTGAAGTCCATCAGAGCAGTCTTATGTGTTTGACTGATTGCTTTGTTCCAAACCTCTGGATACTTTATACAAACGGGCTCAAAAAAGGGCACTTTGCTCAGACCTGTTCATTTGGTGTTACCTCAGCCAGGAGAAGAGCCCTGTCTGAAAACTGTTTTTTAACCAAGACATTCTTAAGCTAATGAAAATAAATTCATAAATGGCCCTTGGGAAAAAAAAATCCTAGCAATAGGCAACAGGAGAAGTGTCTTTGGGCTTCTCTTATAAAATCACATATTACTTATGTTTATCAAAGTCCAATCCATGGACAAGAGATGATTCATATGGATGAGCCAGTTACTCCAATAAATCCTAGTTTCTGGGATATGGAAACTTGACCAGACAATGAAAACACAGTTAAAGCACAAGCTAAAGCAATGGGTGTAATTCCTAGAGGTGACTAGGAATTTTACCCCTAAATTCCTTCAAGGTATGCCCACCACCTTTGTTTAGAAAAAGTGCTGTAAGTAAAGTTTCCTTCAAGATTCCCAGCATTTTTTGGCCTGATTTGAATAATATAACATTAAGAATATTCTCAGTTTCTCTGTCTCCCATTTTGTTGTCCTTCCATTTTAGCCTCTCCCCTCATCATCATTCAGGTCTATGACCATGTTTTCTCAGACCTCAAGTTGTTAAGAACCTGGCAAAAGACCGTCATGAACATATTTTCCCAAGAAGGAGCTGGACAGGCCATATAGCTGAGTCTTGTGTGATGTTCAAACACCTGGAATTAGAGGAGATGGAAATGGCCAAAAAATATAACTGCTCTCCAGTCTTTGAAAATTTCCAGGAGGAAGTGAGATAATTTCCTGAAGTCTTTAAATGGCAAGGTCTTTTAATCCACAAAGTAATCCTGTGAGCCCTGGCAATTTGCTTTGGAATTTGCTTTGCTTTCATGAGCTGATTGCATCCAGCAGGATTAGTAAGTGAAGCTACCCCAGATAATCTCTCCTGCCATATGTGATGTTCACCTCTCAACATGCAATGAGCTACTATGGACACCTTATCAGAGCCTCCCACTGCTATGTGAATTCAGGCTGGTAAACTCACATCAGCCTTCACTTCTGTTTTGTTTTACTGACATGGACCCAGAGCCTGTGAGACCCTCCCCAGAGCCCATCCTGACACAGCAGCACTGCACACAGTCACACAGGACACGTGGAGCTAGAGCAGACAGAGCAGGAATTCCCTCACTCTGTGCAATGATCACATTTCATGTCTGAACTGGACAAGAACATTTGGGTTGTGTCCTGTCTGTAAGTCAGTTTTTAATCTCTCTTTCAAGACTGACAACATAAGTGCCCACTAGCATCACTTTTGATATTGATACCTGGTAGAGGCATTTCTAAGTACCTAGTTGGAGCATGAAAACATGTTGCTTCACCATGTCTAGGCCACCAAAGCCCCTGCTGCTTTCTTTGCTCCCTGCAGCTCAGGGAGGAGTATGGGAGTGGGTCAGGGAGGAGAAGAACTGTTGCTCTAGGAACCTAAGGCACAACCAAACTCCTTGAAATCCTTCTCTTTCCCTGTCCTTTACTTTATTCTCAAGCCAGGAGTAGTTACTGTCTTTCTGAGCACAATATTAAGTCATCAAAGGTGTTGTGTCTGCCAAATTGTTCACTGAAGAGGGAGTTCCTTTGGGTGATGCTCCTCTGAAGCTATTGTCTCCTCAAAACACAATGCTGACACCACACCAAGTAACCAAATAAGAGAACTAGTTCCCAAGGATTTGCAGGTTGTGAAATCTGACTCTGCTTTTGCATCCCTGTGTAAATCAACAATAATGCCTGCGTGACCTTAGATCCCAGCTCCCAAGTGGAGACATTCCTCCTCAGCTCCTAAGAACAGGCACAAACCCTTGAGCTATAAAAGTGCAAACCATTTGATGAATTTTCCCATACAAAAGTTTCAGAAGACATAAATACAGACCTGTAGTTTCCCTTTGGGGCTGGACAGATCCCATGTGTCCAAGGGAGGCACTGGGAACCAACAAGAGAGAAGGGTGAGCCCATGTTAGACTTTTCACCCAAAGCAAATGCTGTCTGCTGTGCCAAAATTGCTGTTTCACCTGCCACATCCCGCCTGCCCTTTTCTTCTTTCAAGATCCCAGGCTGGAGCTGGCAGACAAGTGAAACTCTGTCTGAGCTATCCTGTGGGTAAGAAGCTTTCTTCAAGGGAGTTACCCACTCAGGGAATCTGGCAGTCCATAAATCACAAGACTAATGCTCATTGTAAATTAATGCAGGATCAGCCAGGCAGAAAACTCCAGTGGCTATAACATTTAACACGATATAAATAGGAGTAGTTGCTTTGTACAACATGAAATAACCAAGAAACAATGGAACATCTCTTACATTATGGCTGCAAAGACTCCTTTCGTGCACCTGAAGAAAGTAACAGCATCATTTATTTCATTATCGATGTTTAGGATTCAAATGCAAAACTCAGCTGCTTCTTCTTGGCTGACCTCAGGTGAAATTGAGTTTGTTGTTCACCTCCTGCACTAGAGAGGGAACAAAGCTTTATACATTGCTCATCTTTTATCATCATGAAAAAAAAATAAACACATTTCCTTACAACTTTTCCCTGGCTCCAATTCATATCAAAGTGCCACTGAACCTGTTAACAGGTTGAGGTTCAATGACAGACCAATGGAACCATCCAAATCTGACCCAGGATTTCTCCAGGGTCAAGAGAGAGACCTAAAGCTCAGGCTTGGAGCAGGCTGTCAACAAAATATATGATGGGAATGGCAGTGGCTCTGGCCTGCACGATGGTCTCCCCACCTCCTGCTCAGTTTAATATAATTCCCTCCCCTCCCCTCCCAAGTTCTGGCTGTCCGGGGCTCTGGTGCAGGCAGAGAAAACACTGAGACAATACTCATTTAAAGACCATCACTACCCCAGCTGTCTGCAGCTTCAAGCATCAGAAATCAGCTGTTGAGGAAACAGGTATAGCTCGGGGAACAAACTGATGTCTGGTATTAATGAGTCATGTAATTGCTTTTTCATTCTTAAAACAAAAATTGGTATGCCTTTATGCACAGGGATAGGGCTTGTGTCACATCTGCCTAAGGCAATCTGCATTTTGGGTTCTCCATAGCCTTCTCCACCTGGGATGAGAAGCCACGTGGGACCCCCAACAGGGAGGTTGTTGTGTAAAAACATATCAGGCCAGAGCTCCAGAAGTAAAAACTGAGAAGACCCTGTCACTCCCATTGTCTCCCAGCTGTATAGCTGTACTTTCATTGCCCCAGCCTTTACCTTCTATTTTTACAAAAGTTCTAGACATTCAAGTCAGCTGCCTTTGAAGCTCCCCTGACCTTTCCATGTGTGCACAATTCTTGCTAGTGAACGATGAAGTCAACATCAGCTCAGTCAAAACCCAGATGAACACTCTACAAACAAGCAAAATGGAGGCAGAGTCTTTTCACTGCAGAACACCCAGAGAACAGGTAACCTTGACTCTGTGCTGAGGAATTTGCTTTCATTGTCTGTCAGTGGCTCTATGGGTTTTACACCAGCTGACAGCTTGACCCCCTGTCTAAAGAGCTGATGTTATTTATGAAGGACCTCAAAGTCACAGCAAACAAGAAGGCACCCAACTCCACTACAGTCAGTAGGGGTTAGAACAGGGGGAGCTCTGAGCTCAAATGCCCTTGCTGTATTAGGTGCAATGAGGCTTCATGCAACTCCTCAGGATCAGTGTGGGGCTTCTCAGATCTGTTAGCTGACAAATGTGAAAGAGTTTCTTGTCTGGGGCCACTTGGACTGTGTGGCTGCAAATGCAGCACTGGGACTGCATGGGACCCTGCACCCTCCCACAAGATAGTAATTGGAGAGGTGGAGAGGGTACCTCAGTAAATCTGATAATTTACAGATCCACAGAGCAGAGTCGACTTTTTTCTCCTTACTTGCACTCTCCTTTATCTTTGAGCGTCGTATTTCCCTCAGCAGTGGTGCAGCTTACTCCTAGACTGTCAATGAGCTCTTCTTAAGGCCTCAGGAGATGAAGTCACTCTGTGAAATCATACACTCTCTAAATCTAAAAGGACATTTGATATATTGCTAGGGATTATTATAAAATATACATGTCTGGTCCCAAATCTAGTCTTGGAAAATTCTTGCATTCCTTCCCTAAAAGATTGGAACCCAATATAGACTAGAAGTCAAGTAGAGTGTGGCTCCCCATTCTCAAAACATGTCTCCTCTCCCATGAGACTTGCAGAGTGTATTTGTACTTAACAAAATGGGTGGAGGCAGGGGAGGACAGTGCATGTTTCTGTACCAGAAACCCAAAATATCACATTCAGACTTCAGCTGGTTTGGTTTTCTCCTGCAGCAGTGCCTGAAACAGCTTTCTGAAAATGGGAAATGGACATTTTCTCAGCCATAATCAAAGAAACTCATGATTTCACAGAGACACTGTGACTGTGGCTGTCATCTGTGTGCAATGAGGCAAGCAAGAGAAACACCATGTCTTTTGCTACTTATGCTTTCAGTGTGTCAACACATTCACCCATCTGTACCTTACATCATCCTGTGTATATTGGCTCAAACACAATTATTTAGAAAATCTGTAGAAAAATTGTGTGACCGAAAAGCTGAGATGTGGTATAATCCTAATAACTCTTCGGTAACCACACAGAGCTCTTATCACAATCTCTCCACGCATTTGATTTTGCCACTAAATCCCTCATGCTCTCTCAGGCTAGTTATCCTGACAGGCTGGAGGTCAGGTTGCATCCAGAATGGAAGATTCTTCTCTGATAGCATGTCCAATATGAGGGAGATTCCCTGCCTTCAGCAAGTCTTTTAAATGAGATTATTGATTTCATTTTGCAAGCGAATCAAAGTAGAACACCTGACCAAGAGTGCTGGGATTTCATTTGAGGGGTAAGGACGAAAGGTGAAAGTTTTTCCATGAAGTGGTGAGCAGAACAAGCAAAGAAAGACTCCTCCAGTTTTGAAACTCTCAACTCTGCTCTGGACATTTTTGGAGAAAACCAAGAGTAACAGAACCCCATGTTCTTTTAGCAGCTCATTGAGTTGCTTAAAACAATGTAAGTTTTCCCTAAAGACATTCACCTAATATTAGGTTACTTTCCCTACATTGGTTATCAGATCTAGGCACTGAGATGTGTAAGTTCAAACGGGCCTTCAACTCTGAAATGGTGGAGAACATGAGAGGAAGGTGAAATTATATGAAATACAGGATAGCGCCAAAAGGAGGTTTTCCTCTGAGTTTTGACATATAAATTGATGCATCCCTTCATAAACCTGGCTCTGCTACTGGAGAAACACTCATAAAAGAAGAAATATTTTATAGGCTACAAGTAGTCTTGCAAAAAGCAACTCGTTTTGGAGAAACAAATATGGTCTCTTCACAGGGGGTTTCATATACATTGTTTCCATAATTGGTGTTGGATTACGGATCATTTACACCTGGCACCAGTACCTTCACCTGTGGGGTAATGGGCTCTATCAGCAAAAACAAAGATTCTCTGCCCTCTGTTTTCTGGAGGGAGTGACAGAACTCAGGCTCCACAAAGCTGGGCAAGATTTCCTGCCACAGCACCCGTTTACATCAAAGGCGTGATGGTGTTTCCTGCCAGATTGAAGGCAGTGCTTTTTGATGCCTGTTTCTATTTAGGGAATGCATGCAGTTCTCTCCAGGCTCTGATGGAAGGAGACTAAACTGGAGCAGCCTGGCCTGCCCCAAGCACAGTGCCTTTTTAGTAAGTTAAAATAACTACATCCCCAGCCAAAATCTTCCATAGGTATAAATGGGAGGGAGGGTGAGCTTTAACCTCTCAAGTTGGTGGGTGAGTCACTCCAGCCTGCTGGGATTCCAATCCATGGCACATATCCTAGGCTGCAGCAAGGAAGCCCAGGGCATGAAGAGGGGGAGGCAAGCAGACCTGTTGCTCTTTCAGCTTCTCTGGCTCTTGTGATCCTGGCTCTGTTCCCCAACATAATTTCCATTACCTTGAAGAATGATCCAAACAACTTCAGTAACATGATCAACTGACTATGAAGGAGATGCAGAGGTGATGCAGTATGTTGGTGCTATGGAGGCACAAATGTAATGGTGTTTTTCAGCAGTTCCCCTTCTCTCCAGTTCCTGCACAGCCAGAGGGATTCTGAGCACCAGCCTGCTTTGCACTAACCAAGACAGCACAACTCCCCTTAACATATTTTCTACAGCTGCTGTATTTGGTTGCTGATGGCTCCCTTTGGAGAGGGCAAACCCAGAAATGCTCTATTGTTTCACATTGCAGTGCATTAGAAATAATCAGAGGATTTAATTTCAACTCAACACAGAGTTGTTGAGTTTTGTATATTTTTGCTCTTTGGAAAGTTTTATCTGTGGAGTGTAAAACAAAGGCATAGGTTAAAAATCCCTGCTATTGCCTATTTTTTTTGTTTGGTGGTGCTTTCTGCTTTGCACTTTCCTTTTGCACTGTAATTTACAAACCGGTTACAACAATGAATTCATTAACTGTTTACTTGAATCATGTAGCATATTGAGTTTCATTACAAGTATCCAGAAAACATTTTTCCTCAGATAATCCTTTATGGCTTTAACATTCGAGGATCAATTTGTCTCACAAGATGAAACCGAAGTCAGAAATTCAGTGCAGTGTGACAACACTTGTTATTCCATTTACTATTATGGCAACATCCTCTGGTATCACAAGTGTTAAGACTTGCATAAACATTCCAATTTGAAATCTTATTTTGAGAGATCTGCTGCTCAGTCATAGATTTGCTGTAGGCAGAACTTGTCATACAAATATTCAGCCTAGAACTAATTTTCTTTAACATGTTTTAACATCTTCCAAAACAAACAGAGACTTCAGCACTTTTAAAAATACAGTTCTCTATATCTTGATCAAAACACAGCACTTGATTCAACAATGAGCAGCTGTAGTTTGAAGCTAGTTTGAAGCTAATATGAAGTGTAGTAAGGTTAAGTGAAGTGAGTTACTCTAGAGGCAAACTAGAATAACACACTAGTAGATCAGGCTCAAAGTCGCTTTGTTTATTAGATACTCTGTTAGGGCTTCCACTAGATTTTACTTTAATATCAGCTTGACCCCAGCTGAACTCTGCTCCTCAGAACAACGTGTCCAAAAAGGATAGAAAACCTGGTTTGTAAAAGTCGGTTTTCAGATGATCATATATCATTTACTGAGGCATCCAACAATGCTTCAAACTTGTTTCAGCTAAGATAAATTGGGTGAGTGCATCTCACATCTCCTGTTTTCATTTATTCAAAGTGAAAAATTACCTTCAAGGGATAATACTTTGTGTCAAATACAAAACAGGGCTGACTTCAAATAATCCAAACACTGATCTAGCTTGTAGCTAAAGCAGGTCAGGGTGTTTTGCATTTTGTTCAAGATCTTCATAACATTCATTTAAACATCAAAGGCAACAAAAGCAATGAACAATTAAGAACTCCAGAAAACATACTATGGTGCTGAACTCCACACCTGTGCTCCTTTTCTGGTGCTCCTCTTGTACTTGTGTAAAGGAGAGAGAAAGGAACTGTTAGTGGGTGACTCACTTCAGAGGAGCTCTGGGATATCATCCAGCTGAACCACCTTCTGCAAACCCTTGTTTTCGTTCTCCAGCTATTAAGAAAATGTACAAGGTGAGTTCAGATATATAGGAGGCTTCATTGGAACAGATCTTTGAGAATCTGTAGCAGAAACACAAGTGAGAGGATTGCAGCCAAGCACCCTTCTTGGATTTGCAGCAAATAGCAACAGCATGTTTGGAAACAACCTTGAACTAAAGTTTATTTTCCTTTCAGTAACCACACTCCTCTGGGGAGTTCCAGCAAATCTGCATCTCACAGAAGGTGTACATATGTGTTTTTTTACTTCAACTTCTGCCCAACACCAACATTTTTGACTGTGTCTATCAGGAGTATGTGTGCCCCTGCAGAGGTGACCTTGTGGCCACCTCCACAGATGACATCAATAGCAAAGGAGCAAAGCATCAAAACATCTCCTTTCCCCAAACCATAGCCAGACAAAATCTCAGATGTAACAAAAGGGAAAAAAAAACTTGCATGTCCAGATAGCATTGGAGTTGGTGGGAAAGAGAAGGAACAGGGCAGAAACTACAGTTGTGCTGCATGTCCCTGGAAAATTGGGGTAAATAACTGTCTGGTGGTAGAGCTTCAACTGGAATATTGTGCTCTGTTTTGGACTCCCGGTATGAGATGGATGATAATAATCTGGAGAGAGAGTATCAGAGAACTGCTAAAAGGGTCAGGAGCCTTAAGGCAAAAAGAGGCAGTTTAGAGAATTGAATTGTTTAATCTTGTTTAATCTGATAAAGAAGAGACTAAGGGATGATTTTATAATAGTCTATGACTATTTTGGGAGTATTTACACAAATGAAACCAAATGAAGCCAAAACTTTGGTATTGACAGCTGATAGCAATGGGGAGCATCCACAGATTGTGGCTGGGATTTATGTTAGAAAAAACTTCCAGCTTTAGTGGGGGATAATACAGGGCACTCAGGGAGGTTGTGGAACCTCTGTTCTTAGAGATTTTTAAGACTTAGCTAGACAAAGCCATACCTCACCTGCTAAAATGGCAATGCTGCTTCAGGAGATTGGACATGATGACCTCCAGAAATTTCTTCCAGCCAAAATTTCTGTCACAAATTATAAGTCCTGTAAATTGACAGTAAGTGAAACAGCTTCAAAAGGAAATGTAGTTCCTCACAGGGAAGGAAAAAATCGTCTCTGCCTCTATGAAAAATGGACTCTCAACCTTCTGAATCCATACAGACCAAATGATGTAAATGCACTTAGAGATGAAAGAGAGTGTTTACTTTTCTGGAAATGTTGTTTTAGCAAGTTTAAGGTCATCAGATTATTGTAAGAGGACAAAAAGCAGCTTCATTAAAAACCAGAATTCTCCATACTTCCTTCTCAGGGGTGGAACACAAAGCCCCAATTGTAAAACATTCATAGAGAGGGGCACTTTTAGACAGTACAATACCTAATACATATTGGGAGTTAAATATACTTTCAAAGGGATAGCTATTCAGCTGTACAGGTCACTGTTTTGGATATTAGAAATGATACTTCATGCACTTTAAATATAGATATATCTCCTATGGTTACTTCCAAAATAACCTAGGAACTTTGAATTTATTTGTCTGCCACTAGAAAAAGTTCTACAATAAAATTTGAATCATCTCATGGCTTCTGTGAAAGCTTGTTTAAAACTAAAACCATATATAAAAAAGGAACAAAAAAAAAATATTTAGTCAGCAAAGATCACATGGCCAAGAAATAAGCCTTTCCTCAAAGTATGTGAAGTTTCTTGCGCCACTTTTCCCTTTAGATGATTTTAATGAAACAGAGCTGTTTACATTTTTTCAAACCCACTTGATTTCCTGCAATTCCAGCTGCGATCCACAGTTTCTGCTCAGTACTGGTAACACCAGGTTGTCCACAGTTACCATTGCATAACCACAAGCAAATGTTTCAAAAACACTTAGGTAGGTGGGAAGGACAGAATCTCTTGTGTTTCACACCACACCAGGTTGGAAGTGACCTCAAGGATCATCTGGTCCAACCTTTTTTGGCAGAAGCATGGTCTGGATGTGGCACCCAGTGTTTGAGTGGACAGTTTGAAAGGCTACAGGAGGACAGCACAGGGGCTGTCTGCTTTACTCCAGCATGCAAGGAAGCAGCTGCAGCACGCAGGGCAGATGAAGCCAGTGGAGGAAGGGGAGCAAAAGAGAGCAGGGAGCCTGCAGGTCAGCTGGGTACCTATAACAGGAATGGGAGATTTATCTGTAACAAAAGGACTCATAAAATAATCTTCAAGACCCTAGGGAAAATTACACCTTCCTCAGGTGCCAGATGGGACTGTGCAATTTAGGAAGCTGCTCAAAGCTCCACAACCAGAAGCAAGAGGGAAAAAACCAGCCTTCATGGCTGGGGAGGAAAGATTCAATTGTGAACATTAGGTAAAATCAACCTGTCTCCATCAGAAAACCAGAGAATCTCTGTCAGCAATTACCTTGCTCTCATCTGTATTCTGATCAAATCAAGCATTAGACACTAGACAGCCTTTTGATATTTCTGGCATATTCCCTTCAAGGAGAAGGTACAGGTGTATGTATCTGCAACTCTGATGCCTCTGAGCATCTGCATTTAGTGTCAGCACAGCTTAGAATGAGCTTAGAATGCTCACTCTCATTCACAACACCAACTAATGGATTCACAACATCAAGAGCAACTGAGTATTTCCATATCACTCTAAGAACTGCAGCTTGGGTATTTCTGAGAACTTTCCTAGAGATTAAAAATAGTGATTTTTATGAAGGGAATTTGCAGCATTTCTTGTAAAATGTGGACAAATCCTTATTACCATATTGTACCATTCACTGCTATGGGGTTTGCTGTAACATGTGGTGTCACAGAGAAACTGTGGTGCATTCAGGAACTACAGACTGGCCTGTTACATATGCAAGCCTAGTCATTTTTCTCTTCTTCACTCTAAGAGGATTATGAAAGCATCTCTGTGGCATGATAGAAACATTTTAAAAGGATGCTCCTCTGTGTTAGTCTGCAGATTGATTTCACTCTCTCTCCTTAGGTTTCTTTCAGAGTCTCTTCTAGTTCATGTTTGATTTATTAAAAAAAAAGAACAAACCAAACCAACTAAAAATAATCAGCTGAACAATGCTAGGATGCTCAGCAATAACAAACTAGAACAGACTGTAAACGAAGGTACTGACACGCAGACATAGCAAGAATTCACACTTAAAAAATCCAAGAGGATTTTATGCCTGAGCTTTAATAAGGCTATTTACACATGATGAAACTCTCCTGTCAGCATCCCTTGAAAGTTTCTCTGTATAAACATCAACAATTGGACAATTGGTGAGACGTTAGGAGGCTTATGGCATGCTGTGCTGAAAAGCTATCCAGTTTTAAAGAGCAAATGACTCATTTAATAGATATGGTTCTGTTGAAAGAACATTCTTCAGAGCTTACTAAGAAGTTTAAACCACATTAACATTAGAAATCAATAAGCCAAACCACTGTGGACTACTGAGGTCATGGTTAATAAAGAACAACTTCAATTTTATTTTCATATCCTGTTTTTGGTCTAATCACTTGACCTCATTTTAAAATATGGTCTGGATGTAATTCACCATTCCACACAAAGAGACTGATTCTTTTCCCAATTTTACTCTCTTCAGTAATTTTTATTATATTAAATCTGATTTACACCAGAACAACTGAATACATTTTCTGATATTTTTAAAGGAAATCAGCCACCCACTTTACAAAGCACAGCTTGATTTAATGGTGCCATTTGGACCTTTTCTGGCTCCATGATATACAGCTTCTGTTAGCTATGTGACATAAAAATATGTAGGAAGGAGCCCATTGTTTGCTTTCTCCCTTGAGTGGCAGATAACTCATTCCTCATTGTCCAAGCTGTGTAGACTGCAACTGATGGAATGGCATTTCCCTTACTGGAAGCAAGGTTGTCTCTGGTCTGCGTACAGGCTGAAAGCACGCTGAGCATATTTGTATATTAATTAGAGCTTATGCTGAAGATCCCCTACTCATACACAAGTATTTCAGTATTTCAAACAGGCTTTGAATTGTTCGAGTATTGAGCCACCCTGAAGTTCCTTGCTAAGCTGACAGGAAAAGACACAGGAAGGAACATCAAAGAACGCTTGTACCTTTACAAAACCCCATGTATTTCCTAAAAAATGAAGACATTGCAAGTCTGAAGGAGGTTTTTGTTTTGTGTTTGTTTTCACTGAACCCCCTACTGAGAAACTCAGTTCTTAGAAAACAAAAGGAAGACCAATAATACAGAAGCTGTGTGGCAGAAGACAGACAGCCTTGAGCACAAACAGCTTAAGGTTGTACTAGTGCTAGGACATACTTCCTAGAGCACAGGAGAAACACTGCTCATTAGAAAGAAACACTGTGTCTTGGATTTGGGCAAGGAATATTCACCAGCTTGAACAGAATGTCTATGCTGAGGCAGAAACACTGCACTGACAAGAACGCAGATGACCTCAGGTTTTCATTTAAAAAAATCCTTCAAAAAATATTATCTATCAAACTTATGCCTGAGCTGAAAGCAAGACTACTATTTAGTGGTAACAAGAATCTCAGATGACCAGACTACTATCTGCTACTTGACAGCCCTGGGCTAATTTATTTATTCTGTTATTAACAGCTCTTGTCACTCAAATAATCATACATTTGTATACGTTTCAAAATGGGAATCAAAGAAAAAAAGGAATGCGTTTCTAACACTTTAAATTTGTGTTCAGTATAACCAAGCTTAAATTCAATTGTAACTATTTGAATTTTGCAGACCTTCTCCCAGGCTTCTGGTCAGGGCTAATACATGGGTTTTGTCAAGGTAGAGCTCACAATTGTTTTCTGGATTCCAAACAATGGATTTACAAAACATAAAACAAGTTGTGAAAATTTCCTAATCTTTTAAAGTTCTAGTCTTTGAACATATAGTCATCAGTCAACAGATTGCCCATGATTACTACTGCTGTACTTCACATATCCCACTATTTGACATGGCATGGTTTTGTCTCCTTACTTTCCCATAAATACTCCTCAGAGTTATTTTAAACACCTCCAGCTCATGTCTAGACACATTGGCACCTGAATTGGTATCAACAGTATATTCAGTAATTTTTAAATTTTTAAAAATTTTTAATGACTTTGGTCAGAAAGTGCTCATCTACTGTTCTTTGGCAGCAGCTCAAGCTGTGTCTGTGTTAGTGCACTGTGAATAAATGCCTTAATGGAACAAGACATCTGGGAATCTGCCTTGGGAAAGCTGGGGTCAAACTGGTAAGGAGACCTGGTCTGACTGTGTGAGGAGGATTTGTAGGAGCCAAGTGAAGCACCTGTCAGCTTCCTGGAGCCACCCTTTTGAAGGAGCTTCAGTCCCAGCAGTGAAAGTCTCTGGCCTTGGGATGGTGACTTCCAGGGAATCTCATGAATGGGCAGACTGGGATGTTTCCTTAACAATGACCACTATTTGAGTAATTCTGTGATGCTGTATAGCAAAGAAGCCTTTAAATAGCCATGTTAGAGAAGGACAATAAAATGTGAAACAAAGGACATAGTACAATTTCCCTTGAGAAGTCAATAAAAGAAATGGGATTCCAACATTAATAGATTTGAAGCCTTCCAGTGATTTCTAAACTAGAAGGCTATGAGAAATTTGGTCACTTCATTCCATTCCCTGGTCCTGCTATGACCTTTTAAGACAGTGCAAACACTTAGAGATATTGTTTGTCTGCCCCCTTTTTATTTTTAATTGCTTCCCTGGTGAAGGTTTTGGAAATCTGCTAGATATGGTTGTTATGGAAATATATGGATTGGTTGTTTTACCCATGAGTCAAAAATGTCTTCAGAAAGCTAGCACTGTGTAACACTGCAATTGACTTCAGAGTCTGCAAAACAGCAAAGATTTACCTTGGCAAGACTGGATGAAATCGTACCAGCCTTGCTTTCTGCTCTGTATGTAGCCACTGTGGAGATAATACAGCAAAATACTTCAGCCCTGCCACTCTATGGCTGGCCAGACCAGGCACCTATTACAGAACTTTTTCTTCTGCCATTGGATTCTCCATGAGAGAGAATAAAGGCAACATGGTGAAAGAGAGAAATAAAGGAAGTGCAAGGAATCAAAGGAAAAACAGCTGTGTGCATGGAGAAAAGAGCTGAGATCAAGATTTGTATTTGCTTTTGAGTTGAAAGATGTTACACTCTTTGCTGTGAAAGAAAGAAGATGGGATGAAGAATAACTTGTTTTGGCAATAATTAATGGCTCTGATGGCTTCAAATTGTACAACACAAATTCCTGAGTTTTACTGACTTTCTTATATATTAGAACCAATCAGCACAGAGCTCAAGAAGTGCTGCAACGACAACACACATAGCAATTCTCTTTTTTCTATACTGAAAATTGTTTTCCTAAACAACTGCTCTACAGTTAGCAAGTTTGCATTACAAATATTCTAAGCATTTCCCTACATAACTGGATTTTAGGCACAGAAAAGATTAACTATTTTGAGAATTTATATTGACACAGAGGTCTTAAATAGCTTCTGTATAAAGCTATCACATGCCTAAACTAAATAGACTACCCTCTCAGAAAAAAAAAAAAAACTTGAAATTATCCCTTATGTTTGTAATAGTAGCCTCAGAAAAACACTGTATATAATAAAATACAGTCCACATTGTGAAAAATGTCTCAGTAAAGATCCCTTCAATAAAGATATGCATATAAATCTTGAAATGTCACTTCTAGGGTAGAAGAAGAACATTTTGTAATTTTGCTGTGATTGGTGTTTTTCCCTCTCACAGAAGTAAACATCTGCATCATCTTGTATTTGATTTTGGCACCTCAGTACTGCATTGCATGGCTTGCTGTGCTGGGAGAACTTTGCTGATGTTATAAACATTTCCATGTTACTGTTTTAATTCAGATCAAAAGCACATCTTTGAAGTCAATTTCCCAATCACCTCCACTTACTCAGTTTAGATAATACAGAATGGTCTTAAGAGCATAGAGCCTTCAGATAGAGCCAACCTAACATGATTTCACCCACTGAAAGGCATCCAGTCATGGAACTGGACAAGGAAGAGCCTGAAAGTTCTCCAAAATCTGGGTTAGCAACACCCTGAATTTTCCTACTGCTCTACACTTGTTGCTCATGTAAACGTAGTCTTTGTCTTCATGTGTCTAAACCAGGCATTTTTTGTGAGCACAATGCTTCCAGGAGGATTATTCTAAAAAAAACACAGTTAATTAAAATGTCCAATTAAACATCCTTTACCTGTGCCAAAACCATATTATGGTCTCTGATAAATATTGCATTCCCATGTCATTAAAACACTAACAGCCAGACTAAAAACTTTTTCCCCATGGTGAAGGTTAATTAAGGAAGAACCATGTGCACCCAACACAACTGCTTTTGTCAGCAAAATAAATAGGAGATCTATAGACAAAGCTTTCTGTCACTTTTGGAAATCAAACGCTTTCAGTTGGATGGGAAAAATGGAAAAAATAACTGAAAGTCCTCTTTGTGTACACAGTTATAACTGTTGGTTTTCACTAACTGAGATAAAGAACTAAAATGAATATTGGACTATAAACTCTTACACAAACCTAAGAGTGTCCCTTCAGAGCCAGCTTACCCTCAAGTTCACTTCAGTTAGCACAGCTTTTCGAAGGGAACAGACCAATCCTCACAGAAATGTGTTCACAGACAAATTGCCCAAGTTGTTCAGCACTGTTATTTGGCAAGGTCTCCAGCCAGATGGGTTTGCTAATGACTTCAGTAAGGTGCTTAAATCAGAAGCCACTGTAACACATGACTGCCTGTTTAATTACCCTGTTAATACAGCTTAGTGGATGTTGGATGGTATGCAAAAGTCAGAGTTGTTGATGAAAAATACAATACAAAATAGCCTTTTAAATTTCAGTGTAAGGATACCAAAGGCTTGGTTATCTGCCCATATATAACCTTTCCTAAGAAGAGTCTCTCAGAACAATTGTTACAGCAGTGACAGACATTTCTTCAATTAAAAAAACATTTCTCAGCCAATGTGCATTAACAATGGACATGGAATTTTAGTTGCATGAGTTGAATATATTTTTTAATTATTCAACAATTTTCCAAAACCAAAAACCAAAACAATTTCCCAAAACTATAAGTTTGCCTGACTGCATTCAGCAGCCAAGAGGAAACTGGGATAAAACTATGAACTTTTTTTTCTTCCTCAGGGTAACTCAAATGTGCTCAATTAGCTTCATTTCATTTTGCAAAGTTGTCCTTTTTCGGTGTAGACTTTAACCTCAGTACTGTGCACAAAGTATCTCACATATCCTAACACTGCAATCAAATCCTCAATCACTGGCACAAGAAGATGTCAAGTTGTTTCCTGCTACAACTAACATATACGGTAATACAAAGAAACTAAACCTCTCTTGAACACTTTCTCCAGGATGTGTTTGTCAGTAAAGCAGGACTTTTCTTCTTCCTAGGCCACTAATCAATGCCTATGTTTCAGACTTGTTCAATGCCTTGTTCAGACTGAGGAAGCCACCTCCTGGGTTCCAGGACAGGATGCACCAAAGAAATTAACCATGATAATGGTGGCAACCCCTCCTTGGTAACAAGGGATCCTGACAGCTCTGAGGGGTCCAACTATCTCTAGATGGAGAGCCCAGGGACTGAGCTGAACAGAAACCTGAGTTACTACTGATAACAATGATTACAGATAATACAAGATAAAATATTTCAGGTTTAGATTTTTAACATTTATTAAAAAAGCAGGATGTATGTTCATTTCAAATTAAACCGTTAAAAATGTTAAAGCATACAAACAAATCAGTTGTGTACTAGCAGCATCCAATTGTTAGAATTTTCTAGAACTCCTCAGTACAGTCTTGGCAAGCTCAAAATATTACAACTTGCAACCAACTGACCTCACCATAGTGCAGATAAAACAAACTTTATAAAAACAACAATTTAAGGTTAAATAAGCTTAAATAAAGGTGTTAAATACAAGACACTTGATCAAAGCTTCTGTACAAAGATAAACAAATTTGGCATTGTACAACTGATTGGCTGGCTCACACCATACATGATTTCAATAGTTAAGCAGTGTAACTGTTTAGCTGAACATCAACTATACAAAAGTAACTGAATTTGGGAGTGGGCTAACCCCAGTGAGCCATTTACAAGGCATGTGTATTTTTAGAAAATCAGAACACTGTTTATATTCAGGCACCATTTGTTCCTGCAAATAAATAATCTCTAATGTATCTGCATCCAAACTAGTGTTAAACACATCAGTGCTAACATTTTATAAACACAGCTCTGTGACTATTCACTATACCTCCATTCTTATTGCTATGACAATGTGGACTGTGGAAATAAAACTACTGTACATACAAAAAAATAGAGCACCTTTTAAACATTAAAGTATATGTCTGGTTATTCTTTTTATCTTACAATACTGAAGCCCAAGCTAATTTAAATTGCTTTAACATCTTCACCAGCACACCTGAAATGCAGGAACTAAAACCCCAAATATTCCTCTTCAGGCAAGCCCCAGCCAGAGCAACTTCTAAAAATGTCTAAAATGACACTAAGGATTTTTTACATTCATCTGCACACAAACAAGTATCTGCTAGTCTCTGCTTTCTTCATATGAATTTAAAGACGGGTTGCCACAGTCCTCTCTCCTTTTCAGATGAATAAAGCTGGACAGAAAATGTAGCAGAAACACCTAAAATGGATTGTGAACACAGTGAAATTATTACCCTGCTAATTCAAAAGATACAGCTGTTATGTTGTTCAAATAAGTATTTTGCAGGGCCCCAGCCATTAGGATTTTTTGTCTATCGTATTAAAAAACCATTCTGTAAATTTCCTCAGTTGAGCGGCTGCTGTTTGAGACTCTTCCTGAAGTCTCATGTTATCTTGTCTCAGGTGCTGTACCTCTGCTTGGAGAACTGCCTTGTCCTGTTTTTCCTGGTTAACAAAGATACAAGTTGAGCAAAGTGAGTAGTTGTGACGACAACATTTATTTTTGTTGTTAATATTTCTATGCAAGTCATAACAGCTTTATTTTGTTGAGCTTCCTAATTCATTCTGACAACTGTTAACTTAAATTCCCCAAATATGCTCCAACTATCTCATTTATTCCAAGAAAATACTGCAAGCTAAAAAGAAAACTACATGTTACTTTAATGGGAAAATTAAAGGAGTTTACACCATTTACCAAAAAAACCAAAACCAAAAACAAACAAAAAAAAAGCATTAAAAGCCTAAGAAGCTTTTAGCTATAATAAATCATATGTAAGAGCCCAAGTTGTAAGTAATTGATTTCAAGCATTTGTTTAAGGAAGAAAAATACCTAATTTCAAAATTTTTCCTTACATGATTATTTTCTTACCAAAAGCAGCCTCATTTCTATTATCCTAGCATTATCTCCAGTTTATAATTTTGACAGCAAATGAGGCACAAATTAAGTCGCTGCTACATAACCAAGGCAGCACAAGGCAACAAGGATGACAAAACCAGAGTACTAACTACTTAGCAATAGCGCCCTGTCCATATCCCTATCTTTTGTTAAATCCAAAGTACCATAAAATGAAGTGTTTCTTTTTTTCCGGGATATGCCTATTTGTAGGACAGTTTTTCTGGAGTAAACTACTTAGCCTTGGACCAATTTCCTCTCATAACCCTTCCCACAGGACCTTCTGCACCTCAGTGATCTGAGCAACCACGGAGCTCTACTGTCTAGTTTAACTGATGTACTTCTTTCAAGCCCTTGATGGTCTCCGTGTAAAAATGCAACTACTAAAACTGGGGAGCAGCTGTGGTGCTAATGGTCTCTTACCTTTCTCAGGTCAGTTTGTAGCTGCCTGAGGATGACTTCCAGCTGGTTTACTTTTCCAGTCAGAGTACTTGGAGCATGTTCCCTGTAAAGTAAATCACTACCTTCACTCTAAGTTAGTGAAAAACATTTTCTTCCCAGCTTTAGCAGAGTTACTATATTACTTTCAGTAATAGCAAAGGAAAACAATCAATTGAAGCATAGTCAGGAAAACAGAGACAAAACCAGCATCAGTAAAAGACTAGTACTATAACATAAATCCAGTACTGCAATATCTGAAATATGATACTGCTTCTCATGCAAATTGTGCAGAAAGTAACAATGATTTTGAGAAGGAATGTTTTAGGAATGACTTGCACATACCCTCACAGCACAAGTCACACTCACTGCTCCATGATGTGCAGGCACATTGGTTAACAAGCTGCTTTCTGATAAGGACTGTACTAATCTCAAGCAAGAGGCAGCAGCAATTACTGCAAACCAAAAGAGCTGTATAGAGTTCTTTTGTCTGCTGTGCAGTAGTGTAATTTTTAGTAAAGGATAAACCTATGGCTTAATGGAGACAAATATTTTGTTTAAAGGTCAAAGCACATAAAATATTGCCACTGGTTAATCAAATGCATGACTGAAGGAAAATACTGAGAATAGCTTCTCTTTTCTGAATGACAATGAGCACTGTGGGAGACAGTTCCATGCACATTATAGATGCAATTAGCCATCATGTGAGTAATTGTGTCTAAAAGAGAGCAGGTGAAGAGAGAGGCTTTACATACAAAGCTGAATCAGCTGCTTCCTGCAATTGCACAAATCTGACAGGTTTGCCATGGCTAAAAGGGGAACATCTTTAACAGTCTTTTGCAATTCTTACTGATCATTAGCCTGGGGAAAGATATGGACTTAAAAGTCGTTACAATAAATGTGCTTTACCATGTAAGCAAGCTAATTTGTGTAAAATGGGTTCAAATTAAAATGTGATAGTCTAACAAGCAAGAAGACTTTTCCCTCCATTTCCCATTCTTCCATTCCTACAACTGAAGAGCAAAACTAATCAGAGATGTGTTTTTCTTTTAAAGTGTGGTAGTGGACAGATTATACTGCTGAATCTGTATAACAAGAATAATCTTTAAATTAACAAGTATACTCCTTAGAGCAGGATAGGTGGAGAGAAAACAAAGGAATTACTTCTCCTAGAGCACTGGGAAGAATTTGAAGAAATGGGTAGTTTGGCATAAATTCTGCAGTCTTCTGTTACAGATTCTCTTGATTATTTTACCTCTGTATAAAAGAAAAATTTCGAGTTTGCAAATAGTTGCAAAGATAGGACAGACCCTGTTCCAAGGTTTGAGGCATTTGCTGCCAATCAGGTTATTGCATCCTACAGAGTTGAGCTCCTGTTATTAGTTCTATTAAAATAAAAACAGAAATAAGTGCAACAAAAATTATTATTGTAAAGGAGGAATACAGTGAAATTTGAATATCTGTGCTACAGACCTACTGCAGTGAGAGAGAAGTTGATTTGAAGAAAGAATGTTTTTCAAAATTAAAGAAATTTTAAGTCAAGGCAACAAACAGCCATGAAACATGCATACAGGCAATTTGACATGCCACATTAAGAGAAAATCTTTCCTTAAAATAGTTTTGTAAGAAATATGCTTTAATTCTGACATACCCAGCATCCTCAAGAAAATCTTTTCCATCTGGGGGACTCTCATCCAAAGGTAACTCTTGTGCTCCTTCCAAGCCCTGAGCTTGCTGCATGTCACTCAAGGTGCAAAAAGATGCTACCCTCTGATCTGTAAAAAAGTAATATAAGGATACCTCTAAAACTGGACAAAATAAAAGTCTGTAATACAGCCATTATCCTGGTTCAGTTAGCGAAATGGATGTAGGCTTCTACATCTCAGCTTTGAAGATAATCAGCAGATGTACCAACTAGTTGGCTTCCCCACACCTGCATCCAAAGGCAACCCCAAAGCAATTTTATGTCTATCAGCAGTATGACAGTTTTGTCTGGACCACTTAATGCTGATATGAACAGTAAATTGATCTTGATGAAATATGCAGAAAACCATTACAGAATTCAGGGCCACAACCAATGACAATAGTAATTCAGCAAAAAGGTTTGCATTTTTCCATGGACTTAAAGCCCTCAGATTCCTCAGAAGTCTTCACTGTTCGTTTCAATGCTTTACTGTCTCAAGCATTTGCAGAAGCTGATGGTAATCTGCATACTTGAAAACCATTACATTCACGCTATTTTTATCAATTGAGTTTTTATTACAGGTATTACTAAGGCACTCTATTATCTGCATTGAATTTCACTAGAACATAATCTAACAAGCACAGATGCAATTACCTATGGATATACAGTGTGGTTGCCAAAATACATCAGTCACCACATAATAGAAGTATGCCATGCAGATCATCATTGCACAGAACAGGAGTAAATGATGCATTCATTAGGATTTAATTTGTCTTCTTTAAAACAAAAAACAACTAAAATCCATATTCTGTGGAGATTGATTTAGCTTATTTCTGCCAAACAAAATCCATGTCTGTAGGCTTGTATGAATTCTGGTGACAACATGCCTGCCTTGCCCTTTCTCCCCTTGCTCTACCACCCCACCAGGCCCAAAGCTTGCATTATCATGCAAACGTGCAAACATAGGAGGTATCAAAAAAGGTTTACAAAAGCCATCAATCCCAGACCATCACCTAGAAACGGCGTCTGATGACAGAACGGCCCAAATTCTTCATCTGAGTCAAAACCTGGAATAAGATTTAGAATGTTCCTATAAACAAGACAGTCCATCTCCACTGGAGCAGCTGTGGCCCTTGCGGCAGCGCACACAGTGGGATGCTCCCCGTGCAATTCCTGCTGGCTCTCACTCCCAGCCTTGCCAGGCCATTTCTACACAGCACCAACATTACAGCAAGCACGAGGTGTCACGCCCCACGTCTCTAATAGCAGCACCCAGCATTGAGACACAGCATGGCAACTCGGCAGGATACGTAAGAGGACAATCCTTCAAACTCTTAAGGACACAAACAGTGAATACAGGCCAGATCTCTTTTTAAATAAGAAGGACAAGTTCTACCAAACAAAAATAGGAAATCACTAAATAGCTCTTTGTCAGTTTAAAAAATCCCTTCAGCATAGCACAGATCGCCAATTCATTCTATAATACAATGAAACAAAAGTTGCATGTCTGATTTTGTCCAATTTTAAAGACTGCAGCACACTTCCCGTGCTTTTAGCCTTATTTGTGCCAACTGATGGATCTCAGAAAATATGTGCTGACAATAAGGTAAGAATTTAATTTTAAATGCATAATCAGTGACATTATTTGCAGATTTGAAACCTACAAAGATAAATAGATTTACTTTGTGAAGATAAATTAAAATTAGTTTCTCAGATCAAACACAGTATGTAGACCAGAAACAAGACAGTGTAAACAAGCAGTCTGAAGTACACAGATAACTACTGATTTCACCTTCATACTACTAATATTTTCATTACAGCAACTAGTTTTTATAAAGAAAAATTAAGTGTATTTCTGGGTATGATGCTGGAGATCTATATTCTGCTTCCTCCAAATTACAGGGACCCCTCCTATTCATTGAAGCAAAATGTATACACTTAAATAGAAGAAAATACATGTAAATCTCAGAGCTCTTATTCTTCACTGAGATGTCCCTGCCAAACTCCAAAAAGAGTCCACCCACAGAAAATTATTTGCAAAAAATATATTGGTCTTTATATCAAAAGTTTAAACAACTGACTTAGTAAGACTAAAGATGAGACAAAAATTCATGTTTAAATTTACAGTAAAACAGGCATACAGCTGTAACTACTAAGAGTTTAAATCTGGATTTTCATTGTTCAGACCACTAAGAGAGGCCAGAAAAAACTCCAGGCAATTTTTATGTACTGGAAGCAGAAAAGACTAAAATGAGTATAGTGCATGAAGCCACTCTCTCATTGTTAAGGTAAAGTCTACCCACAAACATACACTGACATATGCATTGAAGCAAAAAGAGTTACACATGCATGCCCTAGAAATCACCAAATGTTAACTAAATATTGTCATTTTTTCTTTTTCTAGCACTTTAACACACTACTTTGGTTAAAATAATTATGTGTCATGCTAAATGATTCACTTCTTTCTCATTATATTATGTGTGGCATTACATTTAGCTGTGAAGATTTTAAATCAAAGTATTAAAATAACATTAATTATAATAGCACAGATGTTTCTGCAAAGATAAATTTGCATTAAGAAACACTGCATTTTGACTGGCACCAGTAGACATTCATAAAAATCACCTGGAAAAAAAATCAGGAGTTGAAACCATCAATTTTAATGAACAGGGACAGCAGAAGGACTGTCTTAGGCTTTTAATGCTCATGACTTATCAAACACTAAACAGCTTTTTTAAAGCATAAAAAACCCAGTTTGGAGTAGAACAAATAGTAGAAAGTTTTATTAATAACAATATTCAATATTTGTATTTGTGTCAGTTGTCTTTTATAATTATAGAAGCAGGTATGGTACTCCAAAAATGCTTCTCTTTTTTGACTCCAAAACATGGAAAAGACCTAAAAAGTCATCAGCAACATAATACACATGTTGAAGGCCAGTCCTTCCTAACTCAAAGATCTATTGGAAGGATAATACAAAAAGAGAACTAAAAAATCAATTCTCTTATTTTCCCTTAGTCTTTTCTGGGATTTCTCCCTTTTCAAATTTGGCTTCCCAATTTATTCTAGAAATCCCCATATCTTTATCTTTATTCAGTTGAGCATGCTTGCTTTCTTTTTGGTTCTTTAACTTCTTCCTTTTCACCCCAGCTGCCCTCCCTCTTTGCTGTACAGTCACATACAGTCCTGTCCATTTTTTATTGCTTGCTGCAGGGATGGATACAAAAACATCACAGCAGAGTATTTCCATCATATGAACTGCTCCCTGGTTATGTCTCTCTGTATTTCCTCATGAAATAAGAGAAGGGAACTGGAAGTAGCCTATCCATGTATGACAGAAATGGAAGGATTCCCCTTGCTACTGACTGGACTGACATTAGCATGCATGCAAAATATAATCTCTGGAGAAATATCAGAGTCAAAACTATGTCTTGCAAAGGAAGGCAGTACAGAGTGTTAAAATAATGCTCTACTGTGCTCCAGTTTATGGGTGCTGGCCCTCCACAGAGGCAGCTCAAGCAAAAACCCTTCTCTGATGCAGCTTCTGGAGCTTGTGGAGTTAATGAATGCACAGCTCTCCATTACACCGTGCAGATCTGTCTTAGGAACAACAGAAGATTTTCAGAAAAAGTTTGAAGTAAATATTCAGCTTCCCACAAAGGCTCTTGTCAAGCAAATGCAGTGAAAATTAGATTCTGACAAAGTGAAAAGCATTACCCCAGTAATTTCAATTAAAAACAAAACAAAACAAAAGTAGCAGTTTCTTCCACCCTCATGGACCACAGTTTAAAAACTGCTATTCTACACAGGACCAAGGCTGCAGCTGAATAAAAGCTGGTACTAATAAACAACCTTGTCCACTCTCCATCTGAGGAGAGGAAGAAAGTGAAAAATGAGACTACTACTCTTGTTACCCCCATAAGTAAACTCTGAGTATGGATGATGGTAGCAAAAATCTTGCTAACTAAATTTAGTTCTTAATCCAATTGATGGCAACAATATAAGCACCTAGAAAGTCCCCATCTAACATTAATCAAGATACAGTTACTTCTTAAGACAGAGATGAAAGATCATGAGGCCCACATTAGGGATGCTGAACTGACCAAATCATATAAATTGTCAACACATAATCTGGAGAGATCACAAGAGAAAAACTCTGACCTTGAAATCAGATTGGTAATCCTGATAAACTGATAGTAAGAAAAGACATTGTACAAAGAAAAAAAATTAAAATTAAGTCCAGTATTTAGGTCTAGAAGAAAACAAAACTTCAAAATACCAGGGAATCAAAGCCAAACTAGAGAAAAACTCTAATTTGACAGATTCAGTATTTAAAAATTCTTATATTTTTAGTGATCCTTTCCATTGAAAGTGGGGAGGCAGGTGTTCATTTACCCTCTTGTGTTTTTTTATATGGTCCTATAAGAAGTGTGATCCCATTTTCAACCAGTTAAAAAAAAAGATCAAAGCCATTTTATATTCAGAAGTGGACAAACTTCAGAATCATCCACTCTCTTTTTGATGGAATGCAGAACAGTAGTTCCAAGCTATTTTTAAATAGAAAACTGAAGCAGCTTCTAAGTCAATAACATTAAAATACATATGGAAACGGCATTGTTAATTTGTATGCAACACATTCCTTTCCAGTGATCTTTTGTGACATGCCTATCAGTTATTCTTTTTTAAAAGACTTTCAAATTGCAAGACATAGGATGAAGTTGAATAAGGGTTTAAAAATTCCATTCCTTGCAAAAGTTTCTAATTGCAGCACTATGAATGTAGTCAAAACATATAAATCATCTAACATATACACAGATGTCTCTACTCTAGAGTCCTAAACAGAAAAGAATTATGTTCCTTCATATAAAAATATATTATTATTTACTACTCAAATTCTTACAATAATTCAAAAAACATATAATAAATAGCTTCTATCTGACAACTCAGACTACCAGTTCTTCAGCATTATCTGCAGATATATCTAAGTTATTTGCAACTAAAACCCAACAAGTGAATGCCCTTCCTCCATAGGATAGAGCACTGTGGGTTAGCTGTATTGTTCTACCTCTCATTCTCAAATTCAAATGTAATTACACTTACATAACACTTACCAAACTGAAATTATTTTAATCATGATACTAGGTAGTAAAAAGAATGAAAATCTATTAGTTTTCAAAGACAGCTAAAAATACAGCACCATAGCTGGTACAGAATGATCTTTCACTCAGCTGAACTCAACGTTTTTATTAGCATTTAAAAATATTCTTCATGTTCAAAGTTACAGAGCTAGTCATTTACTGATGCAAACCTTTTTTCAGTGGTTTAGAGATGTCAGTAACAAATAGCAGTGTGTTCCCTGCGCAATTGAAAGTAGGAATGCATGGGAAGACCTGTCAAGATTCTCAGTGTCACAGTATTTCCTGCCAGCTACCACAGCCATGTTTGAGTAGTACTGAATAATAATGAATGCCCATCAGGTCAAGAAATAATACAGTTCTTCAAATTCCTAATCGTTGCTGTTGGTTTTAGGTTTTCACAATGCCACTTAAATTAGTGTAACAAGCAGTTCTGAAGAGCTTTTGGCCAAAGTGAACTTTAATCACTTCCATACTTTGGGAAGGAATCAGGAACCAGAAAACTGATTTCCATGCTTTAAAAAAGTTAAACAACACCTGAATCACTAACTTCACAGACAGTTAAGACTTGTATCTTATACAACGATGACTGTGGTAACGTCCTCCTTATTCATAGATTACACTCAGTAATGCAAGCAACACCAGTTAATAAATGTCAGACATTTTAGGACAGCACTAAAAAAAAATCTCTCAAACAACAAAACACAAATTAACACAAAATATTTATACTCATACAAACACTCAAACCAACATCTGTTTTCTCTGTTTAGACATTAAGCGTAGGTTTAGCTCCCAGAGGTGGATGAGGTTTTTTCTTGGTTAATCTGGTTCCATAATTTAATACAGAAAACCTAGTCTATATCCTGCACCCCAAGTCCTACTACTGGAAAATATACTGTGCATTTCTCCTGGTCTTCAAGAGCTTATGAAAACTGAGAGGGACCACAACATTACTTGGACTACACATGCCATTTTATAAACACAACACAACAAACTCAGGGAAGTGTTACTCCCAGTTTCATTTTAGACATCTAACTTAAATGTTTTGAATCTCTCATCAAAGATCTGATTTATTTGATTTTTCAATTGATTACAGAAGAAACTTAGGCAATAAAGTTGAGAAATTGCATCTAAAATGAATATAGAGAGTATCATGAAGACCCCAAATTTTCAGTGACAATCTTCCACACTAAGAATTGATACTGCCAAAAGAACTAAAGGGCAACAGAGGCAAACACTGGACTTTTGTAATTCCAAATGTGGCTATACAATATATATTAAAAAAAATAAAAGTTTGTGTACTGAACATTGATCTTTATTCAAATTTTCCTGTTACCTTCAAACGCTCGTGCAGCATCTACCAGGTGAGACCAGTCTAGCCCTGTGGCAGTGTCTGGCAGGGGCATCAGGCCAGGATCATTGAATTTGGCTTTATCAGATAAGGACCCATCTGAGAACCAGAATTCATCTAAACAATAAACACAATAATTAGTCTTCCTTTAACAATTATGTACAATTAATTTTGAAGCTACTGTAATGATCTGTAAAAAATGTATAAGCAAAAAGTGCTTATCTTCATTTCTCTTGTGTCTGTCTTTTCCTGTTCAATACTCAGCATGGGTGGAACAATTTCTAAATGTTGGCAAAGTAAGATGGGAAGGTTTTAAAGGGTATTTTTTTGGTGCCACTGCACGTGTCCCTCACATTTTCATATGAATACTGTGTGAGTAGGCAACATCCATTCTAAAGCATAGCATATTAAACCTGAGCACTGATCTGAAAAGTTGCTAGATACACAACGTTATATTTATGAAGCAACATGAAAGACATTTACATGCAGAGTTTTACTCTGAGACTGAAAATATTCCTGAAGCAATTAAAAAAACCCACCTGCTTTTCTTTTAATGCATTTGTAAATTCTAGCCTATATCCAAATCTCCCTTTCACATTGAAAACATTACCCTATTAGTTTAACATGTGTACTGTATCTCTGAGGAAGTTAAAAGTTGGGTGAGATTTCAGAGTGAGCTGTAACACCCTGTAAAAGGTACAGCGATCATATATTAAATGAAATGTATACACTATAAACTGTTCAAACAAATCTTTCAGTTATGCAGATTCTAGAATATACCACAAACATACATTTTAGTAGAGGAGATGCTAATTTTCCTAACTTTCTAGAATAGCTTTACATGTTCCTAATCTGTCCATAGCAATCTTCACTCTGATCAATGTGAACGTGTTAAAAAGAATACTGAATAGAGACAGAGTTTCTTAAAACTGATCATAAACCAAAACTATTATTTGCTATCACATTTCATCTTAACCATAAAGCCACCAATGGAATATAGTAATTTTATCACATAGTATAGTCAGGCAAAGAGAATTCTTGCTTCAAACATCCACTCCAATTAAACAAAAAGGTCAAAATAGTAATTTTCCCTCAAATATTTCAGGAGGAAATTTCCATCTAGTTATTTCAGGGATTTAAACTATAATATGTAAGATGAGTATTCTTTTTCCAGGAAAAGAGCAAACACAAAAAACAATGAAGGAGGAAATGCATTCATACAAGTGGAAGATACATTATCGTTTAAGGAAATGGCATGCTGTCATTGTCTTGATATAATGTCCATTTGACTTAAAGATTCTGAACTAAAAATCCAAAGAGAGTAGACTGTTACAAAGCATTTGACTGCTCAGAGCAATGAATGAAGCATATGATATACTCTATTCTTTGCAGAAACCTTGCTTAGAAATAATACAAAATGTGAGGAAAAAGAAAGTGAAGGAGTCTTACAATCCTCTGTCAAAAGTTAGGACTCCCTGCAGAAGGGGTAGAAATTCTCTTTACTGTGGAATTTATCTTGTTCTACACTTTTGTGAAAGATGCAGTATTGTTACATTACACATGGAAGTGGTACAACAAAACTCTGTAGAAATGTCCTTCTCAATACCTACTCTCAGTATGTAAAAGTGGATGTTATATGAAATGGGAAATACAATATAGACATATATTCTACTCATATCTGTCCTAAGATTTTATTTTCAGTTCTGCATAAGCATACATAAAGCCTTACCTAAGGCTACCTTTGTGCAAATACATTGAAAGCTGAAAGTCAGAGCAGTCTCTGAACTTCTGTATACAACGTGGGAATGGTAAGAACCTTATTTGTGCAAGTACAAATGATTCATACATCCCTGTTGTGGAAAATAGACAGAATACCTTATTTGAAAGACTGGCAAGCCAGCTTTTGGTTCTAGACCAGCAGGCAGGCCCTAAGGGACAGCCCTTGCTTTTGTGTGATCAGCCTAGAGAGGCTGATTGTGAAACCTGTCAGGAAGAAGCCTGCTCCCAGCGCAATTCTGCCAGCTCTCCAAATTAAAGTGTAGGAGTGATATATTCACCAGTAGTCATCCTTCATTATGCATTGTCTCTGTGAGAACCTCAGTTCACCTTAGGGTGGATTCTATTCAGTCCTGCATAAGCCCTGACAGAGCCACTCAACTGCAGAATGCCTGCCAGAGTAGAGATTTGAATATTGATAGCTCTGAAAATGCAAGTGCTTATGCTGATGGCTGAGATTCTAAGTGGAATAACTGAACATGTATGAGTATGCCACCATAGAATAATTCATTTTCAATACATAATTTGTGTTCTTCTGCAATGGGGGAGCAAAAAGAGGGGGAAGGAAAAAAAAAATAAAAATACCAAACATGAGCTCTAATGACATAGGCCTTGATGCCTCTGAATTTCACAGAATATTGTTTGTATTCCAGGAATGCTCTAGGTGAGATAAATTATTTCTAGCCTCCTGAATTTGCATTTCTTCCCTGCACCTCTTACCTTGCTGTTGCCTCACTCTATCTGTGTAGGACTGCCACATCAGCAGCTGCTGCCTGTTTCCCTTTTTGATTTGTGCAAAGGCGGCAAGTGATGTTTAAGCATGCTCACCTCTGCGTATCCAGGAGGATATGCCTAATCTAGTAGGCCACTATAGATTGGCCACACAAGACTGACTTCTGAAGCAACACAATTTCCTTTGAGGAAACATTTTCAGTGTCATCTTCAGTTTTAAAGATTATTTTATTTACTGTGCTTCTTTTGGCATAAAATTATTCATCTTGTAGTTTCTGGTCTTTTCAGTTGTGTCACTTCCTAGACTTAGGAATGTTATTTATTTTTATTATTGATGCATAAAAGTATAAAGCATTATAAAAAGTCCCTGTTTCCACCAAAATTATGTGGTCAGTTTAGTTTCCAATACAGCTCCTGAAATTGGTGGTTATTGGTCCCACATACATCCATATTCAAAGAGTAACTAGTTACGCAGAAAGAAGAAAAATTCACCTGACTTAACCTATTCTACTTCCAAGACAATTATCCTGCTTCAGTTGGAACTGTGACTTTTATGCAGAGATTGTAGATCATGAAAAAACTATCTGATAAGTCTTTGCTTCAAACTAGACATATCATTTAACAAGCAGATTCTCTCCAAAGCAGCTGCAGGTGAAGAAATATATCAAATCTCACACAATGTAAATCCCACTCTCTGTGGGATGTCTGTTTTTCTTTCCTGCAATCAGTAATTACATCTCTATAATTAAGAGACAACTGAAGCAGCAACTTCTACCTACTGAACCCTTCCCTTCTTTAGTATTGCCCAGTGTTGCCCAAAATCTCCCTACAGAGATGCCAGCCAGCTCGTAGGCTCTCATGGACTGTGCTTCTGATAACCATTTTTTCCTTCCCTTCCCTTATTGAAGACAATCTCATGTTCTAATAAGGTGAACCATCCACTGTGTGAGAACAGGTTAACACCAAACACCTTCTCCTTTGGCTGTGAATTAATCAACAGCCTTTATCTGCTTGCTGACAAACTGATTTCCAAACTGCTACCATTGCACATCACCAATGTACAGTGATGCTCTTTCATTTTAATATTGCTTCTTATCAACAAGTTTAGTTTTGGATTGAAGCTAACAGGGGTAGTAAGGCAGTTTGAAGATAAGACTTTCATCTATGAACATAGTTGCAGAGACTGCTCCTGAACTTCTGGCAGCCTTTTTCCAATGGCATGTATAATCTAAGAACTTTCAGAATTTGTCAGTATGTCACTGTAAAAATATTCCTTTCCTTATGACCCTCTTCACTGCCAACTATCCTGCACCTTGCCCCTTTCCACGCAGCACAGGAAAATTCTGCCAGTTTATCATTCAGAGCATTTTCTTTCCCCTCTTTTTCTGTGCTTCACGATAGAGTGGACCACAGTGCCTGCAATGTAAATCAGATTGTCTCCACATGTCTCCCTGGGTTCCCAACTTATGTTACTACACTAGCTCCATATGAGTGGTTTACAATGTTTTAATTCTTTCCCTGCTCATTCACCTGCCATGAAATCGCAAGAAGGGCATAGATTTGTACCTGCAATTGCATGTTAGAATCACTCAGTATGAACAGCTCTGTCTCACTCAGGGAATCCTTAATGTCCCCAAGGTAAAATTCCAAAGTTCTTACCTACACAAATTCTCCTTTCTGGTTTAAGTTAAAAATAAGATAAAATTAAGTGAATATTTCTACATTTGCATATTGGTTGCAATCAACAGCACTGGACTGTCAGACTGTTTGCAATTCAGGCAACTCTTTTTTCCACATCAGTTCCCCAATGATAAAACAATAATTTAAAAGTCCTATACCTTCACTTCTCCCACCATCTTTTTACAGTCAACATCACACACAGATGAAGTTTCAGTTTCTTTATTTGTGTGGTCATTCTGTCTCAATTCTGACTTCCCAGTAAACTGAAAGCCTTCAGGGTCACCTACTACCCTTTGGTTTTGGTGCTGCCTTGCTTACCTATTAAACAAACTCTTTTCCTTGCTGGAGAGGACTCATGAGATTTGGTGCTGCCGCAGTGTTTCATGCTGGACAATAGCGTGCAAGAATACACCTTTCTAAAACTGGTTTCAGCCAAAACCAAACTATTTTTACTGATATCTATAAATATTAAATATCACTAAATTAAAATGCTTTGAGATCACCTACAAAAGACATTACTATGACAGGACATGAATCCTGAGATCTGAAACTACAACCTCATGTTAAAATTATAAATGAAAAAGAAACCTTTCACATCACTGCGCTAGAATGTAAATACTACTAGGCAACAACTACAAAAAACCTTCCTAAAAAAAGCCAAAGTTAGTTTCTCATATGGAGATACTGACTAACCTTATTTTTGAAACATAGGTGGGCAAGCCACGATGTGATTTTTTTCTAGCATGTAATTACAGATAACCAATTAAATCCTTCTTGAAACAAACACCACAAAAGATTCTATACAGTTGGCATTGATAAGCACTTTTAAAACACAGAACCAGAAGCAGAAAATAGAGGTTGTATTTGAACACAGCATGATTGCCTTGGATCAGTTTTTGACTGACAGGATACTGATTTTGTGGGGGTTTTTTCCAGTTATATATATGTGTATATATAACTTTCTGTATCTAAGAAGCAGCAAGAATGAAATATTAGGTGTCTAAGACAGAACTAATACAGAACCCACTAAAATATCACTGCTGGAGGAGCAGTATAAAGCTTGGATGTACACAGGTAATTGCCTTGTGCCAATCTCCTGAAGAAAAGCAAACTGAAGGTTTGATCCCATTGCATGTTTACACGCAGAAGAAATGGCTCTAAAAACAAGGCCTAACATAAAGGAAAACAATAAAAAAGAAAACACATTCAGGATGTCTAACTGTATACTATACAGCTCTTTTACAGACTACAAAAATCTACTGAATTAATCTCCAGTGAAGCAAAATGGATCTCCATTTGCTATCCATAAAAGAATAGGATCCTCTCAGATTAAACTTATAATAAAGAGTTCCACTCTGACAAAAGAATATTTTTAGCATGGCAAAAGGTACACTAAGCATGCATTCTCATCTGAAGGAGGAATTTAGCACTCGTTTGAGATACCAATTTAAAATTAACCACTGGTGAGTGACCAAAACTCAGTCTCATGGCTGAGGCCCCTCTAACTATAAAAGTGATTTCTATATAAAGCTTACTTCTCAAAATTAGGAGATGACTGCTGGTTCCTGAAGGACATGATGAATGACAGAGCCCTTTTTATTGCTTCTTCTTTTAAATCATCTGGCTGCGTTCTCCCTGGACATGGGCCTAAAATGTTCTTAATGCTTTCAAGAAATTCACCCTTCTTAACTATGGATTTCAGAGTCCATTTTTTAAATTGTAGTCAGCTGTGATGCAATATTAGAGTAGCTAAAAAAAAAGAGGCCTTTTTTTTTTTTTTACAGATTGCAGTCCAGGTGTTCACTATATGTCAGCCTAAACTAACTGAGAAGCATATATGTTCAGCATTTTTGAAAAAAAACCCCACTCTTATTAGGTAAACAAATATAGATATTTAATCTAAATATACATATCTGTCTATGTAGAATTGGGCTTTTCATTCGATTTTTTTTTTAATTACTACAAATTTCACAGCTCATCCTGGAATTATTGCAAGCTAAGCTGATAATAAAGGTCTCACTTATGAAAACCTCACAAATAAAAAACCACATTCATATAACAGTTTTAACTTAGCACCTCAAACTACTCTTCTGCTGCCATTAAAAATGAAATGTCATTCGTAAAGGTTTTACTAATATGTTAAAAAAAGGTATCAGCAAATTCAATTTGGAAATAGAAGTCAGTTGACATTTATTGCACATTTCCTTTTAAGATGTTACTAAAAGGATCTTCTAAACAAATGTTGTTCCATTTAGCTATTATTTCAAGTATATTTGTGAATATTTCAATAATTTGAATGCACATAAAATAATAATAAAAACAATACCTCAAACAGGCCAGCTTGGCTTAATTGGGTCACCACTGGAAAATAAAATGGTAACTAGAAATATCTCCAGACAAAGCCTTTTGCCTATCAGTGGTCTCATGAAAATTCTTTGGGAAGTAAAGTGAATATTGTCTCCAAACATGATAAATATGAATTGAACTAATGGCAAGCATGAGCATGTACTGCTGACCAAATATTTTTTTACTAGGATAACTAGAGCAGTGATTTGACGTTTCTTAATTTCACCTTAAAAGTAAAATCTCATTTAATACTTGGTGGCTCATTTTGAGTTTACTACAAATATTCCAAACTCATCAATGACAGTGACAATGACTTACTTCTCAGATTTCCCATTCCAGGAGTCAGGCTCATTCTGGGAGGCAGTGTGCTGTGATATGGTGGAGTAGTGCTGAACAAGATATCATTTGGCAAGGCCTGGTCTATCACTGAGCTCCGAGAGCTGGCATAGGAAGATCCCCTTCGATTGCTACATATGCTTTCATCAGAGAGGGTGCGGTAAAGTGTCCTCCGTGGTGAAAGGTTTCCATAAAATGAAAACTAAAGAGAAAAAAACAGAACACATATTGCTGGTTGAAGTGATTCATACAATCTTATCCCATCATCAGTTCTTGGGAACATTTTTCTGGACAGGCACTCTGGAATTATTGAACTAATACAGAGATTTCTTACACCGTATCCAACCAACTGGGGCCTCAAAAGAGTTACTGAATTGGATATTCAGACTTCCTCTCAATATTTTGGAACATATCACCATGAATTCATCAGATACTGTGCAGTTTTATCAATCATGAAATGTTAAATGAAAACTTCATAGCCTTATGACAGCAATCTTTTACAGAAATGTATATAAGGTTACCAGCTCTGGCAACATGTATGCAGGACTATATAGAGAGCTGCTTGATTTTAATTTGAAATGAACATGCTTTAATGTTAAATATTCTGAACTGATATATGCTGCCACATAATTCATTGGATGAGAAAAGTGATTTGAGACACTGCATCTCTCTGGATATCACATAATAGGCTTAGAAAAGAGGCTAAGAGAGTTCAGTGAAAACTGCTTATGCATTTCAAAAGTTTACTTAGACCACAACTCAAGTATCTACAGTAAAATAAGATGTTACTGTATTGTAAATCTGGACCATTCCACTTGGTATGTAATTTCTCAGGACTGAAAACACAGTTTTCTTTACATCTACAAAGCACAGTTAATGTCTTAATTATTTTACTGGCTTGTCCTGCATACAACAATTACATGTTTCTTTTGTAATTAATTGTGTGTTCCACAGAATAAATGCTTAAGAGGAATAGCTTTTGCAAACAGCAAATATAGTGTAGAATCTCACATACTCAGGAAATGCATTTCTGTCAAAGGTACCTGGCTCAGCAATATCAAGATTACTACCTTCTATGAAGGCATAGCCACAGAGTGTACACTGCCAACTCCTGTGGCTGGGATGCCTTGTGAATCAGGGCCCATGGTCTCACTCACTTACTTAACTTTTGTTCAGGTGTTTTGGAGAGGAAGTGGTTAGCAGTCATTTAGATCAGCCACACCTCCTCTCTCTTTGTTGATCCTTATTTGGGCAGCCAGAAACACTGTCAGTTCTTGGAATCGTCACAAAACCTCTCCAATTACTGTATCAATCATAAATCATAAAACCTCTAGGATATGACACAGTACAATTCAAGCATATATAATGAACACTTAACATATCACATATTGTAAAATATATATGATCTGAATTTTAAATTCAACTCTGCACTTAGAAGAGTCCCATGTGTTACTTTTGCTCAGACATGATGATTATGCTATTTAGCATATTGTATAAACACAGTGGGTTAAGAGAGCACTGAGTTAATATGGAAGTGTGACAATTATCTCAAGTAATTTTATTGCTTTGTTCTTTATTCCACATTCCAAGCAGAGAATTCAGAACCATTTACTTTGGGGAGCAGCAAATTTTAAGATCACTATCCACTTATTGTGAACTATTAAGCACTACCAACTGTCTTCATACTATAAAGATTAGATCCAGGCTCTCCAGTAGAACTGACAATTATGCCTTTTGAGCATCTGCCACTAATACCAACATGAAACTGATTTGGATTTCTAGCAGAATTGTTGGTACTGACTATTACAGAGCAGAGGAAAGTGGGCTACTTTTATTCATGTGTTTTAGTATCATATAAGATGTACAAATTTAGGCCTCCTTCCTTGAAAATGTCACTTTTAACCCTTCAAATTATAACGAAGTTGCTCAACCTGCACCCATCTCTGGTCAAGCTACGCAAAGACATATTTCAACAAATACTGGATTTTATAAATAAACATCTAAAAAAAATTTCCCATCCTTGTGGGAAACTGGGACTTATGGTCATGCCCATAGAATAAACTCAGCTTGTACAAAACAATATTGCATTCTGTACAGCAATTTTGGGCATACCAGAAACCCATTTCCAAAGTTACCTAAGGACTGAAACACAGAGAGCCAAAGAAAGTAGCCGACCTTTCTTCTCCCTTCCTCCATAGAGAGGCTGTCTGGCAGCATCAACTTCAGAAAATCTTCTTTGGACAACACTTGCTGGCTTTCAACAATAGCATTCCTGACAGAAGTTTGGAGTGGACTCGATGCAGTCACAGCATCAATATCATCATACACTCTGTTGAGAAAATGGGTGGTTTTAGCAAAAAATTGGATTTGAAAGAGTGCAGTCATTTTCTGTCAAAGTGAAAATTGTTAGAATTATCTCCTGACACAGCACACTGTTTAGAATTTTTTTTTATCACTTTACCTTTATGAAACTGTTTGTGGGTACAAAATGAAATTCTTAAACCATTGAGAAACAGAGTTTAGGAATTCTAAAGAACAATTTAAAAAAGCATAATCCTTGTTTCTCCTAGCTTGCCCCTCTCTTTTTTACACACCACACTTCTCACAAGTTATATTTATTTCAACATTACCAGAGGTTCATCACAAAATACTTCAACTTTTACTCCCACAGCAAACAAAAAAATTAGTATTTTATAGTACAATATAGCATCCAGCTTCACAATCTGGCAAAATTACTGTGGTCATCACAGCAATGTTTGAAGTGCATTGGCAATCAACTGCCCAGTGAAAGCATATTTTATTATCAGCAATTTAATAAAGCCATTTAGATAAATTAAACAGGTGTCTTCCTTTATTATCAGCACATAAAAATCTAGTTACAGTCAACAAAAGACTGTCAAACTGAATTATTCACCTTCAGCTCCTTCCAGTGAGAAAGGAAAGACAAGATTTTAACAGGTTTACTCTGAGAATGTAATTGAAGGAGCTGGAGATTGCGACTCACAGAGAACACCCACTGGAAGCCACTGCTCACTGCCAAGTGCAGCCTCATCTGTGACTGTCTTCAGCAGAGAGAAAATAAGCTTTGCTATATAATGTGTAATTCTCAGTGAATTATAACCTACTGTGGCACAACATTCAGCAATTGACCTGATATTCATCATCACTGCTAATCAGAGATAATATTTTATTTCAACATAATTATCCTCAGAGATATTTCCTCTCTGTGATTCAGAGAGCTTTCCTAGAAAGAAAGAGGTGAGGCAATACATATATCGTGGAAAAATCTGAAAATGTTTTCTGATATAGAAAGTGTAGTGATATTCAATTAAAAGTTCTTGAGCAGAACTATCTCTTGAAGATAATTTTCTAGATTGCTGTTGTTTCAGTCTAAATACTCAAATTCATTATGCAATTTTATTTTAAGGCTGCCATTCAAAATAAGGGGACATTGTTTCAGTAGTTCATTGATTTCAAAATCCAAAAATCTGTGGAAAACCCTGAAGTTAGCACACTACAACTAAAATATCAGTATGACCGAACAATTTATGTAATTAAAACATTGGGGGGAAGAAATTAAATCACGTCTATGTTAACACAAAGGAACACAAATAACCAGGACAGGAGGATAGTAATGTCTTTTGAAAATTAGGAATTTAAGAGTTTAACTTCAGATTCGTATTTCATAGCATATATATTCTAGCATGTATTTTTAAATAATATTCTTGCCATAAATATGCACACACATCCAAAATTAGGAATTAGATTAAAATAACCCATTCCCATTAAATAAAGAATAATCCCAATTAAACACCTGAAAATCCAGTACTGCATGTCATCTTTTCAATTTATTGAGATAGACAGTGGCTGACTACAGTTTATTGAGAAACAGCACCAAATAGCTTGTGTATAAAAAGAAAGCAAGGACATTGTCCACGAAGATGATTTTGAAGTCAGCTCTATATTTGAGGTACTGCATGGTTTCCTTTGAGTTCAAGCCTTTTTCTTCCACCTAAGAACAACACATTTCTCATGGACTATTCCACTGTTAAGCTTCATCAGACACATAAAGCTACAGAAAAAAACCCTGAACATTAAAAGAACTTGTAATTTTTTTCTATCCTATTTAAAAATTTATTTTCACTACCCTTCTTCCCCCAACAAAGAAAAACAGAGTGCTTACTCATGACATTCTGAAACTTCAGATTCTTCAGGTGTAGGACTTCCTTCTGATTTTTTCCATCCAATGACATATTTACTCACTGCTCCTTGTCTGTGGTATGGTTTTGAAATTGACCCAGACATCTGTTGACTGCTATTCTGCGACACTATATAAACTTTGGAGGTATCTAGGGAGCCACTCTTTTTAGAGCAGTGTGTTGATGGGCTTCCTGAATGATGTGACCCACTGGAAAAGTGAACCAAACACACAAAAGGAAAAAATAAATACACTATGCAACAACAAACCAGAAACGCTTCGCCTGGTATGAGCAATAATTCTCACTGTTAAGTTTTTCTCAAGGTTAAAATCAATGAAGCAAAATTGGCACAGTAGTTTTCTAAACACCAACTGTTTACACATTAAAGCTCTTTGAGAACAGAATTGTGATGAGTTTCTAGAACAAACAATGCAAGGAATTCAGCTTGCTGAAATGCCAATGCAAACCAATGTGAATCAAAACTAAAAAACTAAATTCAAGATATATACATATATATATTCAATTTGTGTGTGCCATTTACAGTAAATATGTACACACACATTTACATAAAGAACTACATAGGGAATTACTCAAACATCTCCCTAATCATAAAACCAATGTGCTTTTCCATTTCACAATAATTTTGCCAGTTGATGCAAGATTAGGCTGTGCCTTTCAATCAGACACACTATTATTAAATTATCAGCAAATTTAACAGAAGTAAATTTCAGTTATACCAGATAGTTCTCTGGATAATTTTAACAGCTCCTTTTATTATGAATAATAGCACTAGTAAGCACTATAAAACCTATTTCAAATAAACTAAAGCAAACACTTCCTTGAAGAATAGATTTCTTCAGAATAACCGTATGAGACAAATTCACTCATGTCAACCAATAAGCAAATCAGTATACAAAGTATTATTTGGTTATTTTCCTATACTGATTGACACTGAAAGCAGGAAAATCAGAGGGAAAGAAGAACAAACAATTTCCTTCTATCCTTTACAGAGTAAAAACCTTAACACATAGACCAAAGATTCCACTTCAGTCACCATAAAATGGGAACTGGAAGATAAAGGCAACCAGCTATAGAAGTGTACCTTCAACAAGCTTTACAACAGATGTACCATGCACATACATCATTGGTAACAAAAAGAAAAGCTGAAAATCAATGATAAATGCCGTTCAACAAGCAAAACTATAAAGCATACATCAGAACAATGTAAATTAGGGGGGATGCTACGCAACGTAGTTTCTCTATATGTAAAAATTGCCCATTGTTCAATTTTTCTGATTTCCCTCAGCATTAACTCCAAGGTACTATGTTGCACTGTACTAAAATAACCAAAAGTATGTTAAACAAGTTTAGGTGCATACTTCTCTTCTACTCAGGGATGTTTCCCAATTTTAAAAACCTAAGCAAGGGTCACATATAAAGTGTCCAGCAGATCTGGGAGGAAGTCTGGCTATGCTTTTCAGGCAGACTCATCAAAAATTACTTGAAAACTGCTCATACGGGCATTTGAATACAACAAAAACATCAAAATCTTTTAAGTTCAGTTTCAAAGAAGGGCAAACAGAATAAAAACAACACGAAAGAGTTATCTGCACGTTAACCTATAATCCCTTACCCCTAATTCGTAAGAAACGCCTACCTGGAATGGGAGGAGATTTCGCTCAGGTCCCCCATGCTGCCCTCGGCCGTGTGACTGGTGGAGATGGCAGAGGCATAGCTATGAACAGCATAGATTTTAGCTGGATCATCATCCGGCCCGGGAGCCTCGGGAGCCTCTGTCCACGGCTCCGTGTGGCAGTGCACTCCAGCCCTGCTGCCAGCCAGGTGCAGAGGGGCCAGCAGAGGGGCTGGCATGCAGGGAGCCGTGTCGATCCCGCTGTCTGTAGAAGCCCCCTTTATGTACGTCAGTCCAAGCAGCTCGGGATCCATCAGGTCTCCAGAACCAAAGTGCTTTTCATCACTGTTGCTGGACGTATTGCTGGATAAGGTGTTGCTGCTGGAATGGCTTGAGCAGCTTTTGTCCCCAATCTTAACAACAAGAAAACAAACCAAAAAAGATCCTACTTAAATTAAATAGTAAGAGATCTATTTTCATATAAATTACTGCATTTGTGCCATTCAAAGACCATTTAATTATTTTTTTTACAGTATGCTATCATATAACTGCGAAGTATGAAAAGAGCCAATTATACCACCAGTTTCTGTGAAATGAATTGCACAGCTGGCTAGACACATTAAAGGTTGATGTAACTGCAAATAAAAAGGCTCTAGTTCCATCTTCTATCACAAATCTTAAAATCAGAATTGAATTTTCTGATTATAGGACCTGCTTAACATCCATAAAATTGCATTTCTGAACAGTTAAAATAAGCATTTGTTAAAGTTCGAAGCCTTGGTAATTATTTGTTTAAACAAGCTCTACTACAAATCTGAAAAACACCAAAGACTGAATTATTGTTGGCTTTTTCTCAGTGTGGTTGAAATATGCAGCTCATTGGATCAAATCCAATTGGATGTGTGGCTAGTTGAATTGAAGCCAATTGTGATGTATGTGTACCAGATGAAAGTAACTTAAGTCATAAGGCCCTAAACTAAGCATGGCTATTGAAGTGGAATAATTATGTCAGACTTTTGTGCCAATAAAGTCCAGGGGTTTTGTTATTTACCTTTTAAAATAAATTTTATAGAGAGTTGGATTAACTTATGTCTGTGACAGTAGCCAGAATAAAGGCAGATGGACTTCTACTAGAGCAAATGGACTTCTATTAGGTAGGATATAAATGGGAAGGGTGACTGACTTTTCTCCTCTCCTAGCACATGCTAGGAAATGCTGTTGCTCACACATAAAATATAAGTTTACAAACAGTGTACAGACTCCTACTACATATAGAAGGATTTTCCATGTAACAAACTTTATCATTCTGCACTTTCCAACAACAGGCTGTTGAGGATTTTGCCATTACCGAAGACACACTACTAAACAAGGAAGACTAGAAAATCTGTTCAGCATTCCCAACATACAAGCCACATTTTTATAGTGCTTATTGATAATTACACTCCATGGATATTTCACATAAGATGAAAAGCGGTACAGTAAATATAATTTTATTTTCTTTTAAAGAGTAATTAAATACTCCACAGATTAAACAAGCCAGTATAAATGAAGCTGTAAATTCACAGCTGAGTAGAGACTATACTAGTTTTATCTCCTCAATGCTGCAGACCCAAGCCCTCTTGGAGTTCTGAGTTTGCAAACACAGATGAAGCATACTTGACTCAACCCACATCCGGGTGAGCATAATCTTTGCCTCCCAAAACACACAGTGGTCTTCATAAATTTCTAAAATGTATTTTTAAGATTTATTTCTCTAAGTCCATAGTAGTTTTTTGTTATTGCTGTTTTGGGGTTTGTTTGTTTTTAGAGTTCTGAATGACATCCAAGGAAAAGACTTACATGTGAAAGCTTGTTTGGCGACTCCTTGCCACCGCCCTCTTTCTGTAAAGCTCGGTCTTTGTAGGAGCTCAGGACTTTGGTTGATGGTGCATGCCACTTGGCTTCTGCCAAAAATAATGGAGAAAGGCACATGACTCAGCATCTGATTCCAAGCCTGCACACTCTTTGCAATCAGACACAGGTATCTTCACAGAATGTTGTAAAAGTCCCTGCTTTCACTGTCACATCACACAGTCTTTGTGAGTCAAACCTCCACATGGGAGGGGCTGCATTTCAACAGGCACTGCATTGCAAAGAAGATGTACTTGAAAGATACAGTGGGTTTTATTACCAGAATGTCTAGTTCCTTCCAAAGTTTCCTCTCGTTCTCTGCCTCCTTCACACTCCAGTGAGCCTGAACCTTGGTGATGATCATGGAGTAAAGGGGACTGGCATCTTTTAATGTAAGCAGAAAAATCAAGCTGTTAAGGTTTTTATCCTGTAAGATTAGTTATATGATGAACTATACCACTTTTTATTCTTAAAAGCAAGTATTTTGTGACATTTTAAAATAATCATCATTCCCAAACATTTCCAAACTCTGCATAGAAATATTTACATGCAATTTTTTCATCAGCACACTGTTATATCTGAAGTGTGAACATGCCAAGACACTGAACTTTAAGAAGAAAGGTATTCTTGGGGCTATACACCCAAAGGCTTTTGCAGTGAAGAACCATGGTAATATATGCTCAACCTCTTTGTGATCTAAGCCCCACAGAAAGTAAACATAGTTTTGCAGGGTTTCACACTGAGAATACTTAAGTTAGTACCAGATCTACTGCTTTGTATTATACTGCAAAAGTTTAAACATTTCACAAAGCAACAAACTAAAGGCTAGATTGCTGTTAGAAATAGGTATGCTGGAAAAAATGACACAAGATGCATTTTGATGAGATGACTGCCAAAAAAAAAATAAGAAAGCTACAGTTTTATTTGAATTATTAGCATCTATTTAGCTGCCAGAGATTTCACTGAGTTATGTGCAATTCCTTGAAGACTCTACAAGATACTGCATATATATCTGCTACATGGAACATCTTATCCACAATCAATCATGCCAAAGCATTAATAAGCTTCAAGGAGTCAAGCTGATGCTTTCAATATTCACTTTTTTTTTTCCTGAAAAGTAGCTTCTGAAAGCCACTTGGCAAGTCTGGAATGCTTTTGTATTACTCTATTATAGATACTGCCATAGCTCAACATTTTGTAACACCAGTGTTTTCAGCAGCTGTATATATATAACAAAGTAATAAATTTAAAGTAGTTTAGAACAGATGTCTCACGTAACATTCTTACAACATGAGTTACATTGAGGTGATCTTTTACATACAGATAGCTAACTTCTGAAATTTCTGTAGCAAGGGATTAACAGGGATACATCTATGCACAGCCTTTTAGGGAGAAGAAACCTCTGAAAGTCCTACTTTTCTGAGAACATATGCTATGGAATGGCTGTCACCAAAACACAAACACAGCAGGAAGTAAAACCTTCAAAGTCCATAAAGATTTTTTTAAATCAAATTCAAATCCTGAAGCAGGAGGAGGAAGTGTTATTATTTTTTTTCTTGTTCTGAGTTATTAGCTGATTTCTGGCCTATTACTGGGAAAATAAATCTAAGAGCCATTTCTCATTTACCTGAATTTAAAAATATGATCCTAAAGAGTTAAATTAGCATGATTTCTAAAATTGGGAGTTGCATGCATGTTACATCAAAGATCAGTAAACCTGTACATCTTAAACGATACAGTGTTTGAAAATAAAATCTAGAACACCCATACAAATTTTGCTTAAGAAAGAAGATGCATGGGAGCTATTGCAAGGTTTAAATATATTTTTTTAAAAATCACTAATACCCGTCATATCCCACTTGCTGTCTCCAGTGGCTACTCCCGCTGGGTCCTGGGTCACTGGATGAGGACTGGTTGCTTGGAGAACTTCTGTAATGTTGATTTTAGAGTCATTAACAGCGCACTGAGGTATTTGTGGGGTTTCAGATTTGAACTGGGCTGTACTTCTTTAACCAAATACATTAATTTTGATAAATAATACAGATGCAGTATGAACACCTAGTTATATTCATTTAAGGAATTCAAAATGTTTTTCTCAGTTTCACAAAACTTTAACAAGAATTTTTAAAGTATAGTATTTATTCATGAATAAAATATTTCCAACTGAATATATAAAAAGGCACAAAAAGAGAAAGACTAAGTGCCAAATCCTATTTTCCTTAGATCTGGATTTAGTTCTGAATAAGTGGGATTACTCAGGAGTCAAAGCAGCTGGATTAGGTCTCTAAATTCATGTGTGGGAAGCTCTCATAGTGGATCAGAAATTATTGTTAGTTCCTTGGCACTTATTCCAATTTTAAAGATTGTAAAATTTTATTTCATTAATCCTTTGACATAGAAAAGCAACATAAAAACATTTTCATTAAGGGTATTATTTTGTACTTATTATTTAAACTTTTAAGCTCATGTCTTAACAATATCTCTAAGCAGAAATTTAATGCTTAAATTTGGGTTTGATCACATCCTTCCCTTCTGCGCACATCATCCCATAACTAAAATACAATTCCCTTCAATTATCTTGACACTATCTTGAATTCAATTCCCTGTGTTTATCTTCTTTTCTTTTCTCTCCCCCCTTTCCTTTTCCATCTAGAAATGAATATATGTACTCAGGGAGGAAATGAAGAGGTGGGTTTTTTTCTTTACTTTTTAAAAACACTTTCTCAAGAACATGACCTTTTAATAAGCAACTTTACTGTTCAGCTTGAAAATTTTAAAGACAGTAGCTATTACATTTTGTCTTTTAAAGACATTAGGTGTTATATTGCCTAATAGCCAACGTACAATAAATAAACTTTCTCTGAGAAGTATTAACAGGGCTTAACCTCTCTTAATTAAGTGAAGCAGTCAATAGGCTACAGCTTAATTCAGTTCCATGAACTTGTTATTACCACGAAGAATTATGCATTTCATGCACAGATAAAGTGACCCAGCATTGGGGAATGGATAAATTATGATCCCACGTGTTTCCACCCTCCAGGCTGATGTTTAGGATATTGTCCTCAAAGCCAGGATATTGCTTTGTGCTGTTCCAAGGCTGAAATATGTCTACCTCCCATTTGCTGGACAAGTGTGAAGCCTTAAGCCTAGTAAACAATGAGTGGCTACAAAAGGACAACCACAGAAATCCCTTCAATGACTGCCTCACACAGTTCCTTCACACAAAAATTCCAACCATCTGCTCTCAGGAATGGATACCAGACTCCAGATGATAGGATGCATTGCTTACAAGTGTGATTCAGGGACTAAAGTACACAGAGACTTCTTGCTGCAAAAATCAGTAGAGTGAGTCTGCCTAAACCTTCACTTAGCTAGAAGTAGCTGCCACTTTAGCCACTTTGTAAAAACAGAAGTAGAGCTTAAGGATATCCTTGTATTTCTAAGTGACTAAGTAGAGGAAATTCCTTGAACAACACCAAAAATACTTGGATTGCCTTCTCAAAGCTCTTAATTCTCAGGAATTGCATTCAAGTGTCCACCTCTCAGTTTCTAATTTCACTCCAGGGACTGGGCACCTAAATATTATATATCACAGTAGCTGAATTTTTGTTGCTTAACTCTCCTACTATATCTAGTCCACATTTCTTCTGCTTCTTCCTCTTTTTGTTTCTAAACCAAACAATTTTATTGCTGACTTCACCCTTAGATCAGCTCAGATCAGCTGCTAAATCTTCCCTGTTTTATCAACCTGCTTCTCCTTGCTTGCACTCTTAAACTGATACTGGGTCTCTGACCCCCTAAAATCTCTTCATTATTTTCCTAGCCTGAGTATACACTTTCACCTTTGCAAGACTACTTTTAAGAACAAATCCACCTTACTTCAAACTCTTCTGATTTTCAGTTCATCTCTCTGCCAAATCATCAACTATGCCTCTTCCCATGGGGAAAGACCTTATCAATTAGGTACCTTTCTTTACATGTTTCAAGACCTACATGCCAGAATCCTTAATTTCCTCCCTTCTCATTATTTATACTCTGTATCATGTCTTCCCCAGAACAGCACTTCTGCACTGCACATGTTTTACTTAAGTGATACAGGAGTTTCTTCATGATAAGAGTAGACTCAGTCTAAGCATTTTTTCATATGCTTTGCTGAGTGTTATGAGAAGTGCAGCTTATGCCTGTGAAGCCTTTTTGGAATTGAGTAGCATGTCAGAAAGCTTTCACTTCTTTCCTGTATTGGCATACATTATGCTTAATAAAGCTTCATAAATGGTGACGTGTTTCTAGACATTTGATACATTGTCTTCTTATGTTAGATGTTAGTGAGAATTTAATTAATAAGGCATTAGGAAAAGCTTAAGTTGTATAATTGTATCTAAATGCTTACAGAAATGCACCTCTCAATTTTTCAGGGGGTGGGGAGGGAGGTTGGTGAGAAGGACAACACCAATGATCAAATGGTCGTAACTGGGAGTCTTCCTTGCCCAGACAATGAAAGAGACATATTTCAAATCCTTACTACTATTACTTGCATACATTTCAATGTAGAAAGTCATTAATTTTTTTTCTACTAAGTAAATTAGTCAATGTAACAATAGTGGCATTCTATGATTTCATCCAGAATTGTTTTAAATTCTTTTAAGACTAGTATTTCAGATTTTTGTATCATTCAGATATTTTCAAGATGCAATCATTATTTCCTTGGAAATTAGAACTACGTCACCCTATAGATAAGGGTATAAACTGAAATAATTATAAACAATAAAGGATAGAGTTCAGCTCAAAACATATGGTTTACCTAAATAATTCAAAGGTCAAATGTATTTGCAAATTTTTATCTTTAAAAACAAAGTTTCATCTTATGAAGAATTACGATTAAATTAGAGCACAGCTAACATTTAAGGATACCATCCCATCATCTAAGAGGTGTTACATATTCAAATCACACGCTCTGCTTTGTTTAATTAAAAGCAAAGCAAAGCATAAGGGCTGGTAATGAGTTACAGAACCCTTTGAAACTATGCCAATACCTTGGTAATGAGATTTAATAATTAATTTTTAAAGAAATTACTTCATTTTATTTACACTCAATATTTGTTTAAATAAGTCTTCCAAAAGCTGGGGAACGGGACATTATTAAGATCCAGAAGTTATAAGGCAGTTTCCCACTTCACTGATTTGGGACTAAAGGGAAAGGCCAGCTGTACTGTCCTCAGTGCAGCCCACTTCTACCACAAAAACCAAAAGTCACTTGTTTCAAGCAGCCTGGTCCAGTGAATGCTATTTACAACCTCAGAATTAAAAACTCAGTAAAATAAGGTTTAGAAAACAAGGCACTAAAGATCTAGAATGCAGAGATTTCAAAAGTAATACACATTAGGAAAATGACAGGCATGAAGCAGAGAGTGTATTACCTTGCACCATCTGGCAGTTTTCTATCAAAGGAAGTGCTACGAGGAATGGCTGTCTGAGCCTGCTGGAGAAGCTGCTGGCACTGCAGTCTGTCAGATGTTCCTAGGATTGGAGAGGCACGAGAGAGAGGCTGCCCAGCGGGAGTCGGCACCCGATGCCAAGTGGTATTCCTTCTGAAAGGGGTTTTATACTCACATGGGGTGCCTTCACTGTCGAGTTTGTATTCCACCATGGGTATACGACAAAGTTCTGAACAACCCCTGTGGGACAAATAAAAATGCTCATCAGTCTCACAGGAGAGAACAGAGAGAGAAATCTTGCATTCACAGTTAGAAGAATATACATATTTTGATTTCAGGTGCCCAAAGGTGTTCATACAGCATTACACTTTGAACACTTCAAAACTGTCATGCCAAGCAGGTAGAAAACATTTCAAAATAAAAGATTTGTTGTCATGTGCTCAAAGATCTTTGAAGTGTCTCCTTGCCCTTCAAAATGAGGAACATATTAAACTTTTCAAAATTAATCTGCAGCTTGAATTTTACATAATGGAAACTTTTAGAGACAAGGCATTTAGAAGTCATAAAGCATCAAATTTTTCTAAAACAGGATTGATTTGTTTAAATTTCAGAAATAGGTTTGTTGCTTTGAAGCAAACTAAAATTTTCCTAGTGGGGTTCAGAACTCTCCTTTAGAATCCCACCCCCAAATGACAGAGAGCAGAGTCTACAATGCAAATGATTAACTGGCACCTAAATATTTTTTCCCTGTGTTTTCAAAATGTGCTCTCTAATGTCTCTTTTCCCAGAGATTTGTAAGCCTGGAAGAGAAATGGAAGTGGAAGGAAGAGATAGATCAGGAACAGTCTGACTTATCACCTCTGCTTGAAGTTTATGGTGTGGTTAAATACTAACAATACTAACAATATTCACAGACAGTGTAAACCCAGGTACTGGTAGTGCTCCACAAAAGATCAGTGTGCCTGTGGGATATTTGCTGTAGACTCAGACTGCACTCAATAATTTAGCATTACTGTTTCAGAAATTGCTTAATAGAAGCTTCACACACCCTTTAAGTCAACACTGATTATCACCAGAGATTTTTTTATTTTCTCACCATTCCATCTCCATTATTTTTCTGATAGGTAGTTGTACTAAACCAATATCTATGAAGAGAACACCCTAAATACTTCCAAAGCAATACATTAAGTTTAAGGAAGAAAAAGTGAAAATTTGCTCTTCTGCCTCAACTACAATTCTGCTCCATTTCTCAGCTGAGTCTTGATCAAGCTTTGCTTTTGTTGAAAACCAACATTTACCATTTACAACTAAATTAAAATCATCCAGAGAAAGTGCAATAGAGTGTAAAGGGTTTACAGTCTTAATCCTGAAAATAACTTAGCCTAAATGACTTAATACAAATGTGCAGTGCAAGTAAATCGTATAAATTCTCACACATTAAATCACTGTGCATTAAAGCTTCTGAAGAAACCCTCCCAAAGAATATTTTCATTAGCTGTGTTCTGATAAACAGATTAAAAGAAGAAATGTTAGACAAAAAGCAAACTGCCTTGCTCAATGTTGTTGAAGGGAAGACCCATGAGCAACTGCAGCAATTACACTCTACATACTCTGTATATGCACAGTCTGATCCAGCCAAATGTTTCACTCTGCTGAATTTTTTAGGAGCAAATAGGCAAGTTTATCCTGTAGCACTAAATCTCTGTCCCTGGTGGCACTCAAACAAACAAAAAAGTTAAAGTCCTTAAAAATACAGATGATGAAAGTATTGAGAATGGAGATCAATAGCCAATATAGGGTGGAAGACACCTTGATGAAGAGCTAGAATGTTTCAAAGCAGAACTCAGAATTCCTGGTTTTTCAATGTTGTTCTTTTATCAGAAATATCATTTTAATAAAATGCACCAATAAAATCTAACATGTCCAACCTCTGCTGACAAATCATAGTTAGACATGTGGGAGGCAGATCAGATCACAGAATTTTGCAATCCTGATTTTCTAGGTTGAGCTTCCCTAAGGAGGTAAAACCACCCTAATAATCTCTTCTCACAGACATGGAATGGTGCTACAGAGAAATCACTGTTATAAAATTATCACTTCATTTCAGAGGGTCAATTTAGTATATCTCTAGCCTTCCCCTCACCCTGAAATGCCACAGTTATTCACAACACCACTTCAAACTGCCTCAGTCCATGTATCGATTTTTAAAACTTTTTTCACACTTCTGAGAATCTCATGTTGGGCTCTTAGAATGAGGAACACCATGAAAAAAAGGTTAAGTGAATTGCACAGAACTGTGAAAACTCTTCTACTGCTGAAGCATATATAGAATACATTTCTCCAGTGTGATTTTCAAAAGCTTATATTCCAAGATCATTCTTCCCTCATGCAAGTTCCTGCCTCACTCACTGCCTGCAACAAAGAAGGTATAACTAAGATCCTTTTTTTCTTTTTTGCTTTTAAGTAAGAAGTTTTACGTACAAAACAAACAGATCAAAGAATGCAGAAATAACCCAGCAAGGTTAATATTGGTTTGGTGCACTGCAAAACTTTTCATATAACCATATATACAGAGTTTTCCATTATTTGATGAAGAAGTTGAACAATTTCGTAGGCTAAAACTTCCATCTCCCTTCTGCTAATTTCTTAGTATTGTTTCACCCCCTTCTTCATCCCTATGGGCTTTAGGCATTAGAAACAAACCACCCCCTCCCCAACTTTTGTTATTAAGATATCAATTTTACAGTTCATCTTGGTAATTGAGAAAGTTATAGCATGTAATTGTGATTGCACCCCTCATTAGATACACCCCATAAAGTACTCTAAATGCTGTAAAAATAGCCATGGGTTTTAAAAGCAAAAGGGGCTGTTACTACTATTTAGTTTGACTTAGCTTGCTGACTAATTAACAAAAGCATGGTATAATAGTAGACAATAAGCTTTCCCAGAATGAGTAAGAAGTGAACATTTTGTAAAATTTTGTATTTGTTTGCATCAGGAAAATATATTCTTCCTACAAATGAAAAAAAAAAATATTGAGGACACAGTTCCTGCAGAAAAAGGCTTACAAAACAGCCTTGTTTCAAATCACTATAAAAATTCAGCAGTGTTGCTTATGAATACAAAACAGAGCCCTAGAATGCTTGTTTTAACTGGCTCAAAAAAGAATTTCCATGGTTTCAGATAGCTTCTTTTCTCACATAAGGCTTTTAAGTCTTAATTTAAAAGTACTAAACCAATCACTTCAACATTTATATGAAAGAATATGCTTCACTGCTTCACAAACACTGCCTAAAGAATAGATACTGCAGAATACTGAGATAGGTAAAGTTGTAATTGTAGGCCCCTCCTGTATCAGGAAGACAGAGAAGGAAGGAATTCATGCCTGCAATCCCCACATCCACTCCCTGCCATGGATCAAACCCTAAGCTATCTTGCATGAAAAAAAAAACCACAAAAATAAATGCAATTCCCTCTTCAATATGTAATTTGACCTTTATCTAACTTTTACTTAGAATTTTGTTACTTATTCCACCAGTGCAAGAACATATATTGGCACTGGTATTGATTGATAGCTTTTAAATTTAAATTTTATATATTTCTTTTAAATTAAGGAAACATAAAGACAAATCTCTACTTTATGGTTTTAAAAAGATACTTAAATTTATGTTAAACAAGTATAGGATATAAAATGTCTTTCGCAAATGATATTCAAAATAACATTTAGAAAAACAGACTCACAATATTTAACAAGCAAATGTGACCATATCTTAACCCCACATCAGAAACTATAGCACTTCCCGCCTTCACCATAGTCTGGTATGAATTAAATCAATGCTTCAACATAAAGCACAGACTCCTACTAATACCTTTGGTTCAAGAGACATATTATCCTATTAAAAATTTGGTTAATAAAACCTACTCTGCAATTAAAGACAGTATGACTCTATGATATAACTAGCAGGTCACGACAACATAATAAAATTTAAGAGTCCATTATAAAAATCTGCAATATTCAAATGTTCCTGCAAGGAGCATTATGTTCTGAAAGAATTATCAAGCAGTCCATTAGATTTTTAAAACTGGATTAACCAAGCCTTTCAATATGAGTTTCAGATTCCATATAAAGGTTCTGTAATAGGCTCTGTGAAGGGGCTACATTTGGCAGGGAGTCTAGTTAAACTCAGTAAATATCTACCTCCATGGAACAAATAGAAAATTCCATGCACCACCATCAGCACCCTGTCATCTTGATAGCTACACAAAAGCCTTCTTTTCTGCTAAAATTCTATGACTGGGTACAACTTCAGTATTTGGACCCCAGCTACCTACAGATTTCAAGCATGAACAATTTGTTAGGGTGTCAACATAACTAGAATACTTGGTTACAATTAACTCCAGTTTAAAGTATTGCAAGGAGATGTAGGGATAGAGAAGGAATCATTGGTGTGCATCAGTTTATTACACTGGTAAGTTATCCCTTACTATCACCATTTTAATACCAAACATCTAATTCTGCTCAAGAAAGAGTCTTTATCCAGCAGTACAATAACTGCATTCTGCTAGCTCAAACTTTGTTTTTTAAAACAATCACTTCTATTAGAGTGCATGTTTGTTCTTACACTACAGTAGCGCCCAAAGTGACACAACGAGCCTGAGGACTCATTGTGCAAGCTATTAAATCCACATAATACACAGATTAATTTCATATAATTATAGGGATTTAATTGGAAAGCAGAATTTAGTAGCTTAGTTTTGCTGAGACTTTTTCTGAGGATGTAGTTAGGGGATTTTCCCTTCCCTGACACTGTGAAGTACCTCCTGGAGGTAATATCTCAACTCCACTGACCCCCTGTATCAGTTACAGCACAAGTCCAAGACACTGCATAATACTGAAATGGTCAAAGAGAATTTTGGTTAAAAAGCCAAGACAAAAATTCCAAGTTCTGACATCTCAGAAACCTAATAACAATAGTCATACATAATTAAAAAAAAATTAAAATTAAATCAATTTTATACTTAAATAATTTCATACCACAACAGATGCGTAAGATTGCTTACAGCAACCTCAGACAGGGCTGCTGCCTACCCTGTTACTTTGGGAAATGATGACTCTCTGACAGTCCCTCCATGGAGCTAAGGAGCTGAAGCTGCCAATCCCTCATGCTTGAAGATAAACTCATTGTCCTTCTGATCTTTATTACTATTCAGTTCTAAAAAAGAACCTTTGTGTTGGTGAGCTGACAGCAATTCAGAGGCCTCCTAAAGAGCCTCTACATCTGTATGGTACATGAAAAATAGAAATACAGACAATATTACAGAACTAAATGATCTTTAAGGTCCTTTCTAAGCCACAACATTGTATGATTCTAATATGATTCCATGAATAGAGAGAAGAAAGAAGAAAAAAAGGAAAAAAAAGAGCCTGGAACTCTTCTTTGCATCACTCTAAAGAGAAACAGCGCTTTGCCAGGCATTTAGGGTTTTTTTCCTGCTCAACTGTAACAACTGTACACATAATTAACTTTAGCAATTATAATTAACCCCCACTATAAGTTCATTCATAACATAGTAAGAAAAAAAATCAAAGACTTTATCTGTATGAGAAACACAGTTAAGCATTTTCTACCATTTTATTTTTTGTTGGGTAGAGAGGATTAACTTTTGCAAATAGTACAGCTTCCAATTAGTAAAATTACATTTTCTTAGTGATAAGTCTTTCAGTTACTTCTATGAAACATCAGTATCTAGACATTTCAGATATTTTCAGCCTTCTCAGATTAGTAGCAGGGGTGGTAATTAAAAAGTTTGGTATACATCCAAATTCTACTTTTACAACCAAACATTCAGTTTCAGGTTTTGCTGCTTCAACCTGCCTCGGGTGATGTTAGACTTGGTGTCTTTCTAGCTTAGGTGGCTTAATTTATTAAATAAGTAAATAATTATCAAGAATCTGAAGGCCCTCTGAACTATCCCATCAACTTATGGCAAACACCCCTGTGACAGTAACTGAACTCCACCACACAGTAGCCTCTTCCCCTCCCTAAAAGCATTTCCCAAACATTCTATACTCTGCTGGTTATCTGTTACTTTTAAAAAGCCCCGGAAAGACAATTCTCTCAAAGAAATCTTAATCATTAAAGGGGAACAAGCATCAAGACTAGAAAATAAGTAATTACATCTATTTTATTTGTAAGAAGGAGTTTGCAAGGTTCAAAAGAATAAAACAACCTCAGAAGAATTGCATTAGTACTTAAAAATGGCCCACAGGCAGTTTCAGTCATAGTTACTAAAGTATTTCCATTTTCTAAACTACCTACAACAGCATAAAAATAGTCTCTTGCTTGTTCAGACCAACAGTGGAAACTACTGCTCCTCAGCTCTCCAGCTTCTGTTGATAGCCAGCCCTGGAAATTTTGCTTGAAGTTCTGTTTGCTTTCTAAATTTCCTAGAAATTGTTTCTTCATCAGTTCTCAAGCAGTTTCTTTTTTATATGAAATGGTAGTTGAACTAAGACAAACACATAGGTAAAATGTAGTAAAAAAGAATCCAGCAAAATCTACAGTTTAAAATAGATTTAGAAGTGCTTGAATTCCTTGATTGGATTTGGCTGATTAAGGATATAGTGTCCTTGAACACTGCTGTAACACTACCAGCAAACGCAAATCAGAATGAACATCATTATTCTCCTGTTGAAATGCATACAATCCCAAATCAACAATTCTGAAGGGACAGACCAAGCACAGAAACAAATATGACACAAGAATACTTATTCAGTTCTGAAAACAATGGCAAACATATTTGTTCTAATACTGCTTTGTCATTTAAAGAATTTATGTTTTAAATAGCAATTTCTTCTTTCTATTTAAATATCAACCTGATGCCACACAAATAATTTTGTTTTCTGCATCAATTTGTGCATGATTATTTAATTGCTGGAGCAAACTGAAAACAGCAGGAGCTTTGTCTCAAATTCATTAATTTTACAGGATAGTAAATGAAAGGCCTTATTCCATGATTGCTTTTGCATATACTATTGCCAAGACTTCAGTAGAAGGATCTACATTAAGTCATGGAAGACATTTATTGAGCAGAATTTTCCTCTGTAATTTCCTAATCACACTGTAACATTCCTTTGTAAGCACCTTCAACATTCAAATAGTTTATTTTCATGCTAAAATTAATGAATACAAGACAGTTTGCAAGAAAAAAAATCCTTGTTAATAGTTCATTGCTAATAGTTTATTCTCAGTGGGGGCACACTTACATTTTGTTGCTTTTCTTTAAAAATGATGAAGATTATTTGTGGGTAAGCTAACAGACAAAAAAAATCAAGTCAAGAACTTGATTAAAGATCTCCACTTTGGCTGATGATTTTTCAAGGGACTGCTTTGGAAACGCCCTGGCACACTTGAAACTCATTTTCACTTGAAGGATACAATTCCCAAGACACTCCATGGCACTCATGTCCAATCTGTGTAAATTCACAACGAATTTGATCCCAGCAAGGAACCAGTGCTAGTAAGCAACCCAAAGAGAAATTCCTCATTGCTTTGTATGCGTAAAACCCAGAAGACAAAGCTAAGCAGAAACTAGTCTTTCAAGAGTGGAAATCAGCTGATTATCTCAGGAAATGAAAGGCATTTATAAAATGATACATTTGGAATTTTTCATGGAACTCTGGATTTGATTTTTTCTTTTGCTAAAATTGTATTTATATGCTTGTAAATGTATGTAAGTTTTTAATGCAATTGAACCTTTTAGAAACAAAGATGAATGTATTTTTATATCTATGCACTGTGGGCAAAATCTCAGTGGCTGAACTTGAAACCCTAGACTATGGCATTTAAGTTAAAAAAAACCCAAACAAACCAAAAACCAAAACAAAAGAACAAACCGCTAATATGTACTCCAAGAAACCAGGTTGAAATACAAAGAAAAAAGCCTACCCAACTTCCAGAAGATCATATACACTGTAGGAGGAGTCAAACTTTCAAGGGACTTATTTCAGCCTCCAAATGTACTTTCCTACCTATGTCAGACAGTCTGATGCATAATTTCTTAGCAAACCTCTAAAACCAGCTGTGAATAAAAGCAATAAATACTGGAGCTCAGATGTAAAGCTTTCTTCTGCTTTTTAACCATCATTCTCCAAAACACTTGTAATCCCAAATACTTGGACCCCCAAATATGACAAAAATATCTGTATGCCTGCTTTAAGTGTTATTTCATAATTTTTACAGCTACTTGATACGAAAAAGTTCCCTCCTGACAAGCTGTCACACCTGCCTTAAATGTTTATTGCAGGTATGTATTTGCAATCACTCACAGAGGCTTGATTCTATCCTATTCTATTCAGCCATGCATGGACTCTACATGGACTGGAACATTCCTTGTCAAGCGAAGGTGAAATAGATTTTAGTTCTCCAGATACTCCTGTTTTACATCCAAAACTACCACCTGTAAATTTCTGAGTAAACCAGATACCAGAGTACAAGAGAGACATGAACATATGGAGCAAGTCCAGCAAAGGATCAAAGATGATTTAAGGGATAAGAACATCTGAAACACAAGGAGAGACAGAGAGTGCTGGTATCATTCAGCCAGGGAAAGAGAAGGCTCAAAAGGGATTTTATCAATGTGTTTTAAAAAAAAAAAAAAAGGGGGGTGATTACGGAAAAAAAAGATGACAGACTAAGAATTGTATCTAGTGAAAACACAGGAGGCAAGGTGCAAAAGTGAAGTACAGGAAGTTCCATTTAAGTACACATAAAAACTTTTCCTACTGAAAGGATGACTGCATACCAAAAGTGAAATACTGAATTTTTGAATCTCCATCCTTGGAGATATACAAAACCTAGTGAATATGTCCATGAGCAATCTGCTCTGGCTGACCTTGCTTTGAGCAATGGGGTTGGACTCAACAGCCTGCAGAGCTCCTTCCCAACCTCAGCTATTCTCTGTTTCTGTGATAAGAACTTGCAGAAGGCTAAGAGAAGCAATTGAGTAGGAGACAGGGAGATGGATTTGCACAAGTTTTAACTAGTAAATAGCAGTGATAGGCTATCTTTTTTCCCCAAAAAATTGTGATAATTTATCCCTTTCTGCCCTCTCCTCTTTTCCTTCATTCATTAATATATTTTACACACAAAGTCAAAGATTATATTTGTCAACTGAAATTCTCAGACTTGTCTGTAACTGCTTTCTCTCTGCTCTGTTTAGATTATAAACATTGCAAAAAGGCAAGCTCAAAAGTCTCCAGAGACTGGACAGTCAAAATCACTAATCACATTTTTGGGAATATACAAGGGAAAATTAGCAGTTTTCTATGGGAAATCGATATTTGAGAGAGAGATATTTCTAAGAGATATATATATATACACACACACATATAAACACACACACACACTAGAAAGGTGAAGCTAGAAAGAACATAAACATGCTTTTTAAAAAATTTTAGAATAGACACATAGTTTAAAAAATTAATTTTTCTTAATAATTAGTCACAATTTTAAAAATGCTAAAAATTCTAAAGAGGAGCAGCTTTCTCAGTGTGGTAACAGTTCAAACTCCTCCTACACACAGACATGGGTGCTATGTATCACAGTGATCTGGGATTTAAACACTTTATCTCTAGAGAAGATTTATATCAAAGACAATATAAACAGTTCATACAGTATGTATTTTTCTATCAGGGCCTATAAAATACCCATTTTTACCTTCAATATAAAAGGATCAGCTCATTAGGCTCATATTCTGTAAACAGCTTGGAAATGTATACCAAACAAGTCAGTGAAAATTCATACCCAGAAGCAGATGGTGAGAATAGCAAAGCTAAGCAAAGAGAGGCTTAATTGCAAATTTCTACCCAACTAAGCAAAACGGTGGTATTCTACATTCACAGGCATTTTGTTCAGAAAGAGAGGCATCCCAATGCAGGTTGAGGCAGGGGACAGCCCTTGTGTGTCATACATCAGGCCAATGACTACTTGGAGAATTGCCACCAATTAAACAGCATTCGTATACAGTTGGCATCGACTTCACAGTGCGGCACGCTACGTAAAATTTTATTGCTTGCTGTCTTGCCAAAAGCAACACATCTAATGTTTTTTTCTGTTGAATTAAAAATCAACAAGAGATTTAAAGTTGGCCTGCTACAAGAAGAGAAGTAATTAAATTTACTCTGGTACAGTTCTCATTTAGAATGAGCCAAATTAACAGACTAGGCAAGGTGAATGAGAAATAAAATTACACTGCTACGAAGTTTCAATTTTTTCCTACTTCTCTGCCTCGTGATATTAAAAATGGGAAAAATGTCTTTTGTCACTGAAAAAGGAACACTGATAAAAGAAAAACGCATTTCATCCCCAAAAACACTGGTACAGTCACTGTAATGATTGCTATTACAGTCTTTCCCTGAGCATGAGCACATATTTAATGTTGCAATAAGATTGCTCTGCTTTAAATGATAAACTCATTGATGTAATTCACCATTTATTGTGAATAAATTAGATATCTCTAACTCTAAGTATGGTTGGTACCATGTATGTCTAGAACCCAGTAACTCCCTATTTTCATTAAATTTCAATATAAGAAAAAAATAAAACAAATATTTTCCAGTAGTCAGGAGTTGGAGAAACCTCAAAGATGGACAAGGTCTAATTTCATGATAAGGATTCCACATTTTTAAATTCAGCAATAAAACATAAAACTCTCCTGTGGAAGAAAAGAAGTAACATCAACTTTCAGGACAGTTCAGTTGGGATACACTAAAGTTCACTTCCCACCCTTTTAAAGTCATATAAAAGTAAATTTTCCATTAAATTTCTCACAGGATCTTATTTTATCTTCTGTAACAAGACAATATGGGTTTTGAAGAAAAGATTGCTTTAACAGCCTCAACAATATTATCTCCCAACATGACAGACAACATCCATTTACTGATGGCCTTCCATCAACGAGTCATCATTTAAGCATCAGCAGAGAAAAAAAGCCCCAAACAGGCACAAATGTTTCAGTGAGAACTGCTGCTTGTTACCTTCTGGGTGCTCCATCCTCGTGTGGTTGAATAATCACCACTTTTACAGTCACCGATGTGCGCAAAAGGTCGATCATTTGCTCGTGGGTCAGAGTCGCCACAGCCACTTTACAGATCTCGACCAGGCGGCTCCCTTGCCGCAGGCCTGCTTTCCATGCAAATCCAAAGGGCTCCACGTCCGCCACTATCCCTTCAAAGTTCACGTGGAACCCGAGCTGGCCCAGCCCATTTCTCCGCAGCGTCATTTCCGTGGTTTCACATCCTCTGGTCACTATCTGAGGAAGCACCAGATTGTTACGCGATTGGCAGGGCACACAAACATTATAAAGTCATGTATGGCTTGATATTGAGTATCTTGAATATACTAACATTAAATTATCTTTATGTTTGAATGAAGGTTTCTGCATAAAACAAAATGAACAAAATATTTCACAATGCTAAAAATCTGACATCTCCAGGGCAGGCAGCTGACCTATGTCAACTTCTTCCCCCTTGCCCAATGTTAACACAATGCCATTTATCTCTTAAAAACTTTACAGCTGGTTTAGTTTCAAAACACAAAGCAATAAAAATGCTGCCCTGTCAATTACTTCATTAGTTTTTTTCTGACTGCAGGTGTGCAGGCATTTTTTATACAGCATTAAACAGTATTAAATCCAAGATGTAACATGAGCCAAATTGAGTGAAGTGCCTCAGTTCTAGCAGCTTGTTTTCCTCCAGAAAATAGCAAAGAAGAAAATATTAATTTATTTTGCTTCAAAGGCAGATTCTTAACTACCATCATCTCCAGATGAGGATATCGCTAAAATGGGAGAGAGTTTCCATGTCAATGGAAAACTTAGAAACAAAAAAATTACTTTCCTCATATTCAATGAAAAGTAACTATCATCATACAGAGCCAAAATCCTTCAAATTCAGATTTTGCTAAGCAGGGTAATTTCTATATACATTGTGAAACAAGTTCTCAACAGTTTTGCCGTGTAAATCATAATCATACAACAGCCTGTAAACTGGGATACTGCACCACACTCAGAAGACAAAATTCTAGCCCACATTACAAGGAAGTTTGAGAGTTATCCCAGCCTTCCTTTTTGTCAGTGACACAAAACCAGTATGTATTTAGCTTCATTAGTTCAATTACAACAAAAACCTAACCACTATAAAACATTATCAAAGATCTCCCACAAACACTCCACCAAGGCCAATACCTGCCTTTTAGAGATGGATATGTTACAATACAGATCAAGGGATCTTCCCAAGGTCATGCTACATTAAGAGTAGTTCCACAGCACCCCTTACCTTGTTTCACAAAGGTGTTCATGCTGTTTATGGCTGGGTTTAGTGTTCATCACAAAAATATATAGGAGGCTAGCATTCTTTACTGCCACCTGTGCAGGATAGATCTCTGCAAAGGTTGTTTTATGGCTTGAGTTTAATTCAGGAGGCTAGTTTGGAAAAGTCACTTTTGCTCTCCATTGCCTGCTTGAGCCAGAATCCAGGCAGGCTAGCTCACAAATTTATTGTGTGCTTGCCACAGCAAAATGGCCCAACCTGATTCAGGGGTACATGAAGAGGGAGTGGGACTGTACAGCTGATGAGATTTGGTACCTTAGTAAGTTTTAAAGCACTATTTTCTTTATAGAATATTTCTATATGGATATCTGTCACTCAGCAGAAAAAAATGAGAACTTGCACACATGAGAACAAATTGCCACAAACCCATGAATTATTTTAACTTTGCTGATATGGTGTATGCTCAGGCTTTTAACCTGTGAGGTAAAGAAATACAATTAGCCCTCATTCATTGAGGGATAATCTTCTGCGAACTGTGAAATATTGAAGATATTGCAAGGATTAGATATTCTGAGAATTATGCCTGGAAATTTTGATTCATAATCTTTCCAGTTACTTCTGAAGATATAGGTTTCAAAGTTAAAATGGTAAAGTCATTATTGAGATGTCTAAAATGTACTCTGGAGGTTTTGTTTACAAAGTTAGGTTCTGGGCTTTCATGACAAAAAAAAAGCAGCTATTTCCTTTGTCATTTTTCAGCTCTGAGGTTTTAGTGTAGTTTACAAACTTTCCTTTTAAAATAGAACTTTCTATTGTGCTTATAACTCTGCATATGGTATTAGAACTACATAGCATATTGGAAACTTTAACATACTGTTAACCTAGCTCTTTTATGACTAAATTTCAATAAGAAAAAAAAAAAAACCTTTCATGATTTGTGAACTAGACAAGTGAAAAAGAAATTTTCAGCTCTTCGTTATCTTCCATCATAAGTTTCTAAAATACACATTTAGTCACGCATTGAAAAGAAGAACATGCTATTACAGTCAGGAGCCCAGCTGAAGGATGGAATTTTTTCCTTATTAAGCTACATAATATTCTCTTCGGGGGGCTGACACCTCTTTATCATTATATCACAATTATATACTACTGCAAAATGAATGCACCAGCCAAAGTATATGGATTTCCCCAACTCAGAGCACTCAAAATCTCTTCCTCAAGTTAGTTAAATACTCAAAAAGTAGAAAGATAAGAAAGACATATTCCTGACAAAGACTCATCTATTCCCAATGAGAAGTATTCTAGAAGATCCAGTCTTCCCCAAGTGTATATCCCCTAAAAGGTAACACTGCATATTACATAGTCATGTCACATTAAACATAGTGCTGCTGACTTGGTTGCAGCTTCACTTATCTCGTGGCCACAAATGAACTAAGAGCCGGCTTCTCTGAATACACTTAAAACAGATAAAGTTTAAAGACAGAGATCCTCCAAGTGCCATGAAGAAGGTGAAGAGGGTTTTTTTTAATATAGAGAATACTAAGGAAATTTTGTCAACTCAGATTCTTATCTAAAGATCCATCCAGTGTTTCCATTTAATCTTTTATCATCCTGCCATTTTCTGTTATCTTAAATCTCAAAACCACTGCTTTTCCTGCCTTCCAACACATCCCTCCAAGTTAATCTATAGTTTGTTGCTTTGCTGCTCTTTCTATTTTCTATAATTAGACATTCTTCCCCCACAAATAGAAATTTGTCTAAACTGACAAGTCACATCTCTTTTTTCAGTCCTGGACTGATTCAAACTGAAACTAGTTTCAGTTCAAGCTAAAATCAAGGTCTCAGCCAGTTTTTTACACCTTTTCTGAATCTGGATATTCAGATAGGTGTCCTTTTAACCTGCATGATTTAAATCCAGGCACTAAGGTCTAGTTATTTATTTGACAATCTCATTTAGTAATTACAATGTTCTATTCAGTGGTTTTAAGAAATGCTCTAACTCATGACTGAAAAGGGTTAATCATCTGGTCACTGAAGATTGATACTACATCACAGTCTGAGCTTTCAGACTTTTTAAACTTTTTTAAGTTTAGCATCTGCTGGGACATATGGCTATTAACCTTAGCTGTGTTCTGAGTCACTTGAAAGGTTTTTAAAGTATGCACATGAAGTGTGGCATCAGAATTTTAAATACTTTTTAGTGGTTCTAATGGTTCTATACCAAATATATACAAGGAATGTAGAAAGCATTCAATTTTATAAAACAACTGGGAAATAATATTTATATGCAGCTTTCAAAAGAGAGGAAGAAGCAGGGGAAAATGAAAAAAAAGATGAGGCAAGAAACAGGGATGAAAAATGTTTTAAAACAAGTAATGATAGTTAACCCTTTTAATTAGTATGAAAGTTGGATAGGTAGCAGGGAAAGCAAAGGAAGTCTGAGTTCATTGGAATAGATACTTGAAGTTAATATTCAGATAACCTTAGTAATAACTGATGCTAAACTTCAGGCTTAAAGCAAATTTGTCATTATTTAACCCCAAATCTGGCCATAATAAAGTGGAAATAGTAAAGTAAACATAGATAAACGTTTCGTGTTTTTAATTACCAAATCTTAAAGATTCCAGCAACATAGGTCATTTGCAGGTTTTGTAAAATCCAGTAAGTTAAAAATAGCAAAAAAAATTTCACTGATGACAGCAGAAGTTTTCACTAGAACTTAAAATCTTGTTTTTCATTTGTGTTAAGAAATGTATATTGTTCTGTTAACAAGACCTAATGGGAGCACTATTTTCTAGAAGGGAAATAGCTGTCTAAGGGAAGTGAAACTGAAGACCTCAACTGAAAAGGATAATATAACAGTGGCAAAAAGAGTTTAAAGACATTCAACTCTTGAAATAGTAATTGTACTTTGGAAGAAAATTATTATTTAGAGTGTGATATTGAGCAATGCTAAATGAGACTGCAGTACTAGAGAGGCCCTAAATCATCAGCTGCAATCCAACTGTTCCAGTGTGAAAACTGTAAGCAGACTGATTTCTTTTCAGTGCTGAGCTTTCTAATAGAAGAAAACCCAATGATCATCTAAATCCCTTAAATTAAGATCAAATAGTGAATTGCAACCACTAGATGCATCAGCACTTCTACCCTGAAGTTATTTTCATTTCATTTGGACTGACTGAAATAGTTGCAGGACAGTAGTACTGACATGGTCATCAAGTGTCTGAAAAACTTTATCCAGTCAGTTGTTAAAACTGGCATTAGTTGGTGTAGTTTTCTTCACTTCCTGCACTTTTTCTGTACAGAGGAACAAATCAGCAGAATCACTTGCATAGAATTTTCTGCTAATATTCCCAAGGATTATTACAAAAGGTGTATTTTACACATTAAGATTTTATATATTTTTAAATTAATGATACTTCTACCTACAAGGGTGTGATTTGAGAACAGGCTACAGCAAGACGTGGCAAAAGCTTTCCAGTCCTGATTTGGACACTGGAACCATCCATGGCCTTCAGCAAGTAATCAGATTAATGGTATCCGAAACCTTACCCCTGAAGAATGGGTTGATAACATTTATCCTACATGCTGTTGTGAAGATTACTATTTGTAATGCTCTCTGAAGACTGAAAACACTCCTGAACTATAAATATAGAACATATTTAATTATATCTTAGTGTGGAGACGTAGACAAATAGCTGTTCATAAAAAATTGGAATTCCAGTTTCGAAACAATACTTACTTCAAGTCTTTGAACAATTTCTCTGATGTCTTCAGTACAATTATCTGCTGCAGATAGAAGAATACATTCTCCTCTTTCATAAAATATTTTGATGCTCATTAATCCAGATGTCCATCCAATAACATCTCTGCAGGAGCAGTTAAACACAACATTTTTTGATTCCTTTTCAATCAGCATGATAAATTCATTGGAGATTCCAAGGAGACATTCAATGTCAGCAGACTGGCCAAAATCTCGTGCAATCACATTCCACATAATTGCTCCAACACTGAATAGATGTGCATCTCTCCTTGGTTTCACTTTTTCCTTCTTTTTTGCCCCTAAAGTAATAAAGCTGAACTTGGCTGAAGTATCCACTGTAGCTGTAGTAACAAAGTTTTCTGCCAGATCTTTCAAGTATTCTTGACGTGTCCTTGTGGCCATGGCTCGAAATTTTTCTGACTTATGTGCTGCATTTTCAGCATTAATAACTTTGGCTAAAAGGAAGTCCCTAAAGACTGCAGACTTGGGGAAAGTTACTCCTTTGGGAATGGGTGGACCAAATGAGGGAACATCTTTTGATCGTGAAACACCGACACTGGAAATAGAAAACAATAAACAACGAACAAAATTATTAATTCTCTAAAAAAAAATAAAATCAGATGATAAACAGAACTGTGACCTCTGCAATTCATTTACACAGTTAAGTACAGCTTTGACATGCCAATTTGCAGACATTTCAGACACATCAAAGAAAACTGACTGAGTTGTCTGTTTTAGAATGGCTTTCTTCATTTAAATATATAAAGGACATTATGGAGGTATCTTACTAAAAACAGAAATATCGAAGATAGCTTCTTAGGGTGCCAACGTCCCCTTTCCTTAATGTAATAAATATTAAAGTGAATTGCAAGAAATAAATGAGAGAAATATTTTTTAAAATTTTTATGTAAATCTATCATTTTCAGCTGTCACTCAGTTGCATCATCTTAAAAGTAAAAATATAAGAATAGAAACAGAATTAATTTTTATCCTCAAATCTTCTTCTACAATGAAGTGTGAATTCAATGAAAAAATATTGGTGTCAAATGTGACTATAATTTAAGCTGCCTACTCTATGCTCACAAAATTGGAAAACACAATTGTTGATCTAGATAGTTCATGGCAAAATATAAGAAAAATAGGAATATTTCCTAATTAATACAATTATACCTCTAATTGATATATACATAATATATTTCAACAGAAAAAGGATTTTGAAGTACTGCACACAGTAGGTACAACTATTATTTGTTTGACTGAAATGCAGTCAAATTTGGAATGACAGAGTTTAATAGTAAGAAATTTTAACTTAGGAAATGTCATATATTAATCAACAAAAAACAGTTACTGAAACAAAATCAAGTCCTAAAAGATAGTTTAAGTTCTAGTAGACAGCTAAAAGACAGTAAAGCCAACCAATTCACAAATGTGTTTCCACCTTGGTTACCTTGCTAAAGTACATGATGCAGTGACTTAAGTGTGAGAGTTAAAATTATCTGAAATTTATGATTTTTTTCCATTCTCCAAAAGTTCTCATCCTGCAGTCATATTGTCATACTCAGGGATTCATACAGATTAAAGGACCTTCTGAAATATTTTAAATCACTTTCTTTCAAAAAAGGAAACACGCAATACAAATTCTAAATTAGTTTCTATTGGTGTGTTGCAAATCTTGTTTTCACTAACTTGTTATATCCCCATTTTATGGCCATAAATAAGCCACATGGAGCTCTGCACATACCCTTTGACTCTACAAACTGTGCTCCAGAACTCTAGATGTGTGCAAGGGAGACATTGGGATTTCAAATTCACTGGAAGTGCAGCAGAAATTTTTAAAATTGAGCACATAATATCTATAAGAAATATAAAACATCTAGAAAACACAGCTGAACTGCAGACTTAGTAACAAACTTAAATAGTTATAAGGCACTACTCACCTGTAACACACATTTTCAGTGCAAGGATTATGCACTTTGACAATGACAAATACATGTTGAAAGTGGGAACGAATATTTTTTGGAGTAAAAGGAAGTGCTCCTGGCTCTTGGAAGACAATGGTAACTATGTCATTTCCTATATGCCTTTTCCTTAGCAGCTAGACAAGAAACATGCATTGAAAAATTAGTTATTAAAAAAAATTTAAAGTCACAAACTCATCATCTCAGGGAAAAAAAAACCAAACAAACAAGCCAAACCAATAAAAATAAAGCATAATTTTTCAGAAATAACTTTTATTGCATCATGGACAACAACACGTAAAGGATATCAGAACTGCAAAACACAGGAAAAGGAAATTTGGCTAAGTTCACAAAAATACTAGTGAATTTTCTCACATCCCCACACTAGTTCTCCATAGTTTCTGCTTACTTATATTTTATTCTATGAGAAAAATATATTTCTCTCATTCTTACTAATGCATCAGTAATAAAAAAGTGTTACCTCATTTGACATTTCTCACTATCCAGAAAACTGTACACCCGTTCCCTCTTTACAGCGTAATATTTGTATCTACATTAAAAATATTGCTTCTATGTCTCAATAAAACTTTCTTTTCCATGTCACAATACTATTAAATATTGTCCTTAATATTATGATCTTAATTTTAAAAAAAAGATTATCATGAGCATCCATCATAAATGTTATCATAGCTGAGGAACAGAATCAAGACTCACTGAGAAACAACAGCTATTAGGAACTCTTTAATTAAAAATTGTTCTTTTAATTGGTAGCTTTTATAATCAAAATATATTTAAGGAATAATTTAAAGTATTAAATCGTTATAGGCTACAATTTAGTAAAAATGACATAATATATCCAGCAATAGGGACTACTACCCTTTCTCGCCAAAAAACCCAACAGAATAAGACAGTAAAATGATGCTAACTTTCCTCATGGAAGAATTTTGTAACTTTCAAATTTTGTATATTAACAGATAAAAAAAGCAGTCCATCAGGTGTTACATTTAAAATATTTACCCAAAGTATGCCAAAGATCTTGCATTGCCAACAAATAGTATAAAGACACTTAGAGCTATACCTTAGCTAGTATAAACAAAAAGGATTTAAGAATAAATTTATTTCAAAACTTTATGTCAGAGCAAGTAAAAATTTATCTATCAAGGTGATTTCACAGAAAAGAATCTTTCTAATAAGAGTATTTTGTTGCATTTTTCCAGTTCAACTAAAAGTTAATATTTCAGCTACCAATAATAAAAAACAAAGTTGCCCATGCTAAAGCCTAGAACCCGTAAGTGTGTTTCATTATAACCCTTAAAATAACGAAAAGAATGATATTCTGAAGGTAGTCATAAGGGCCAAAACCACAATTTTAAAGCACTAAGTATATCTATATTATTTTAAACATAATCAAAATCCCAAATATAGATAAAGAAATACGACTTCTTATGAAAATTAAAAACAGACAGAGGAACAGAAAACAGTATTAAGTCTTGTGGCTCAGTCAAGTTTTCAGGTTTTTAAGACTAAAATAAAAATAGCTGGTTATTTGAGCCATTTAAGATCCACAGATTGTTGCATATAGAATACACTACAAGGAACTGATCACAGAACTGTGTCAGGTACACTTTAATTTGCTCATCCAGTGAGCCACACAATTAGATCATGGTAGGGCAGCACAACTTAATGTTTGGAAGTTATTACTATCTCACAGGTTGGAATTTACAACTCAGTTAAATTTGTAAGCAACCTTCCAATTATGAGGTACAAGGTGATTAATTTCTGCCCTTGTTATACCACTAAGTGCCCAATTACTTGTTCTTGCTACAGTGGTTCATGCCTATGCATTTCCACAGAGTAATTATAAAAATGAGAATGCAATCCTCTTTAAAGGTATATTTATTTTTCAAGATAATCACTGTTTTCAAGAATATTTTCTGCTTTTGTAGACCCCTTTTAGGAGGTTCTGCTTGCCATCATACATAGCATAAGCAAGAACAGCATTCACTAAATTGAAGGTAAGTTTTAGAAATGTTTAGAAATTTTACTAGCAAAGACTTTTTAAAAGTACGGCAGTTCCTGTATCCTATCCTTAGGATATTTTGCAAGAGCGGAAACCTCTACACAAGGCACAAAAGTAGAAATAGGAAGACAGGTCATTATTTTTAAGAACCTTACCAAGACTGTAGAGATCTTAGTGACTTCTTCAATTCAAAACAAAACCCGTGTAACACTTATAAATAGTTGTCATGCATAAGTGGTCAGTCAACTTCAACACAGTGCAAAAGGCAAAGCACAATTGTGGCTGTGCACAGAGGATCATAATTCAAAGAACTTCTAAAGGGGGAGAATTAAACTGGGGTGATCTGGAACATGGAAAGAAGTGCTCTGGATAGGATAAAGGAACAGGAAAAGAATAAAGTATTGAATGGAGAAGAAGGAGGGAACACACACCTCTCTGGGAAATGTGAGATAAGGACAGCATGCTGAAAATGAAAAAGGAATTGAAGGAAACCGGAACTCAGCAAAATTATCTATAAGAAGCCCTTTTCTAGTTTCCATTCTATAGCCTAGATTTTTCTCCCAGCTTTTAACCTCCTGTTTTGTTTGGATGCTCTTTTCAGGTTCTCAGTTTCCCCTTCCTCTCCCATTTTGAGGTCTGCTCAGGTTTGGGGGTTTTTGGATATTGTACGTTTGTTTTTTTAATCTGCCTTTCTAACATACTCTAAAGAATATCATGCCAATGTTGAGCACAATAGGAACTCTCAACTGGGTGCAGAGATTACAGAGAATTACTTGCAGTAAGGAGGCATCATTGTCATGTTAGAACTTGAAAATAAATCTAATCAAGTATGATAGGCAGCCAAAAGGAAACCAGTGAAGTGTTATGTAAGAATGCAAGACACACAAAGGGGAGTCCAGTCAGGAAAATATGTTAGAAAAGCAGAATCCATTAGATTAAAATTATTTGCACTAAATGACAGTTATATTAATTCTCAGATTTTAGTGACTCAATTCTTAATTTTCAGATATGCATCTCTGAAGGAAAGAACTGTCTTAAAACTTAGCATATTAATAGCTTGTGCTCAGCCTTAAAAATCTACCCACTTCTGTAGGGTTAACTGCTTTGTCAAACTGCAAAACAAGGAATTCTTCTTGAAATTGCAGTGAAATATACTCTTCATTCAATTAAATGATGAAGTGTTAAGAGTCAAATAAAACCTCAAAACTTATTTTAATACATTTCTAAAATAAGTGGTTTCAAAAGTTTTATTTTCAATTTGTGTTGTTAGCCAGTACCAAAACCAGAAACAAATGGCAAAAGTTCTTTCAACAGATCTGATCAACTGAGTTTGGTATAACCACAGGTCTTGTTACCCAACTATTTTAACAGCAGTTAAATGCAACAAGCTTATTTCATTATTGCATATCTGTTTCATTTTTAAGTTTTCATAAAATCAGGTGAAAATTGATTATTTGAACAGATTTGGATTAATCAGGTCTGACCATATGTACACAAGCAGACTGCAAATGTGTGAATTGGGAAACTTGCAAGGGAATGATTTGGAAAGGGACATTGCAAAGGTAAAATTTAAAGGGGAAAGCCTTGAACTGCTTTGAAGAAAAGGCCAGTAAAGGAAAAGGAACTGGCCATACCAGGGCTGGTTGTCTTCTCCATCCTAGGGAAGGAGCAGTTGACTTGAAAGTTCCCAGCCTATGTTGCAGCCAAAATAAAAATTACCTTGCTCTTTGGATCTCCTGCTGGTTCTAAAACTAGAGGGATGTCCTGATCAGGGACCAAGCAGGGCGTAGTTATATCCTGGAAGAAGCAACAAACAGTTCTGGTGCGGCCTATTTTTGGCTCACATGTATTTGGAACACAAGGAGTGCTCAGTGCTTGCTCACTGGAGGTCACTGTTGTAGATTATGAGGAGTGACTGAACACCTTGTCCAGTCATTACCAAACAAGGGACATAGGAAAAGGATTCAACAACCTCACAGTCAGTACATATATAATATGCTAGCAGAAAATAACTATTGAATGGGGAGCTTCCTCCCTAACATAACCTAACAGGAAATTTACCACGGTCTCTAACTTCCCCTTACTTGGGTATGCAGTGAGCCAAACCCTGAAGAGACTTCATTATGTATTTTGGAACTAAACAGTAAGAGAAAAAAAATAAACAGTTATTACAGATCTGTTTTGCACATTAAGGCTGGCTAAATTCTAGTAATTTGGGTGCACTTGTCACATTTCATTAAGACAGTGTACATGCTGTGCAAACACTGAGAGATCTCATCACCTGAAAAATAATGTGGTGGGTCTTCAGATAGGCATACTGCTTGAACTTGGAAAACTGCCACATTATTTTGATCCCAAGAAAGCCATGAATAACAACATAGTGCTTCTGCTAAATATTGAACCTTTTAAAGGAACAATGATGAGAGCTTACTAAAACACTAGGGAAAGGAGTGCTTGTTGCTAGGGAAAACCACGGAGTTAAAATGGAAAGATTTTGCTCTACAGAAGAATCAGTACCTGACTATAAAGAAAGACACATAAGGAAATTATAAGAATGAAAGGAAGGCACAGGAAGAAGTGAAAGGACAGTAATAGGGGATGGCTGAGCAACACAGCAGTGAAGATGACAGACAGCACAAAATTATGAAAATAAGTGGATCAAGGCAAGAGGATACCCTGTTCTCACAAACAAGGAAAATTCACAAAAGACAACAAAAGTAACAAACGCCAAGTAAGGTCGTATTTACTGTCAGTGCCTGTGATTTGCTATGAAAACATTATTTTATTCTTTTAAGGCAAGCTCATTCAGTGTACTATATCATCTTCATAGGGTACAGTTTTCCCTATTTACATGTATTTCCAGTCAAAGATCGTTAGACTGATTACGGACAGAATAACTCCTAGTGAGCTTACTAAATTAATCCTGTTTTGTAATAAGATGTAACTGAAAGTTTAGAGAAGCAGAACAATCTGAAATCAGTGATGAAGATTCAATCCCTTGATTACTAGCTATGTCACAGCTGAATATCTGATGTAGCTGAACATTCTGTCTCCTGAAAGATACACATTTTAGGAAGTGAGTCATCTAAACATTGTATTATTCATATGGTGAAAAGTTTGTCTTGATTCCTAATTTAATTTCTTTAAACCACATATAAATACTAAGTGTAATGTCTTAACTGTTCACTTGAAACAGCTTTTCAAACTGTTCAGAGTTCTATTCACTGATTTTTTAAAACATATAATATGATATACTTTCTTCCATTGTTATTTTTATTTATCCCTTCTGAAGAATTTCAGTACTTTTATCTTTTTCTTACTGCCTTGACACATCTCTTTCTGCTCACACAAGACCTATTGATAGGACAGACATGAAGAATACAAGTCCCATATGGTTCAGCAATCAATCTAAGCATCTTTTGTGTGCTGTTCAAAGCCCAAGTGAGATAGCATCCTTATTTCATGACAACCTTCCACAATGGCTGAAATGACTGTAACCTGCATGGCAAGGCAAGAATATTCCAAAAGTAACTAAATAAATCAACACTTACTTCTGCATCCTGGAAGAACACAGAGTAGGAGCACAGAAAGTTGCAAACTACCATCAGTCTTATCTATGAGTAATTCTACTGCTTTTCTTTTAAGCATTAGTACTGATATATTATACCAAATGTGCTTGTACATTTTCGTAAAGTCACAGGAAATATCTTAGACAGGCAAGACAGAGTAACCTTACTGGTGCACCGCACACTTTGGATGCTGTGCTGGTTTTTAGCCATCCTTAATGCTTTGAAGACATTCTGAATTACTATATAAGCAAAAGGAATTCTCTAGAAATAAGAAAAATACACTGCAATTTTGTGTTTTCACAGACACCTTGAAAGATACAGTTTAAAATTATCACTAAGCTCACACATTAATAAACATTTCAAGATCTATAATACAAGGATTAAATGGAATAGTTTTAAAAATATTAATACATGCACATTTTAACCATAAGATTATTTTCTAGATTCATTCTATTCAATGTTTAAAACATAAATAAGATGTGAATTCAGTCCAAACTGAAAATAACTCGTTCACCAGAGGCAGTATTGCCTTTAAATAATATAATGAAATAGGGTACACGGGATAAGTAACTGAATTATATAGAATAAAAATCCTACAAGATTTCAAATGTCTTACAATATTTCAAGAAAATAAATATAATTGAGTCACACTTCTTTTAAAACAATGGCACTTTCAACCAACACTATTAAAAAACCCCAACTCAACGTCAAAGACTTATAATGAAAAATACAATGAAAAGCTAAAAAAAAAAACATACCTGTTGCCTGTTACTGGGCATGTATGGAAGCATTGTTGATACATGAAACATTAATTCATAATCTTTATAGGTAGTATAGAGGGAATGAGTTCCTGTTGAATCAGCTGAAAATTAATTTCATCACAAGAAGGTCAGTAAACTAGGACATTCGTACTACTCCTCAGGACACTGCTCTGCATGATGTGATTTAAATCCATCTAAGCAACTTGTGTCTTTTTTACAATTGAACAAAACCAGTTCCTATCAGCTAAAAAATCTTTATTTTTGTATTATGACATATAGAGGTCCTGCAGAAAAAAAAAACCCAAAGGGTTTGCTATTTCTGAGACCTAAATAAATTATTTTAAATATATTGGCATATCACAAACAAACCAAAACACTTAGCTACTTGAGTGTAGTTTTATATAACACATATTTTCATTATTTAAACATTAATAAGGACAATTGACCAAACCCCTACTTTACCAAAAGTGAACTGGTTATTTCAAATCTAACATTAAAACACATGTTGCAGATCAGACATTTTTAAAACATAAAACATGTGCATAATACATATATTTGAAAATTATTAAAATAAATTTCATATATGAATTAACATTTTCTTTTATTTAGAAAGTTTATTAATAGTTAGCATTTTGTAATGTTTACAGTAAATGAGTTTTACACTGTATTCATAAATTAATCCTTTTTATTCCTTTTCTTCAATTTGTACAGACTATTTAAGTACAATGAACTTCTAGAAAGTTTAAGGTTTAACTCTATTAAACACACTATTAAGCCAAGACAAATATCAATTTTTCTTCTCTTTTTCCTTGTTCACTTATTTTTTAACATAAATTTATGCTATCTACAGCAATAAATATTCTCTAGTACACTCTTTAACACATTGCTTAAGATTTTGGAGTTTTGATTTGCTTTGAATAATAGCTATATTTGAAAAAAAAATCAATAAGCCATGTTAGTTCTCTAGTTAAAAGTATATAAAAGTATATAACCATACACTTATTTATCTGCAGCCCAAAATCTAAAAATATTTGTTTGTATACAATTAGAATCACATTCATATAATAACTGGTGTATCAGTTATGTCTGTTTGATAATTAACTTCATTTAGTAAACACAGATTAAAGTTGTATTAGAAATAAAAAGCATAATTTCAGCTGAAGCTTGACACTTTAATGTTGCTAAAAAAGGGAAACCTTATTGCACTCTTCTATTTCAAAATCTTAGCTGAAAATCTAATTCCATTTAACCTTTCAGTGGCATTTTAGAAAGACAGTTTTGAAGAGACAGAAAGAGAAAATATATTCCAACAATAAAACTTTTTTTCTCATTTCTAGTATACTGATATGTTTTAAAACATGTACAAAATGAATTATATAGTATTGAATAGGTAAAGTTTCATTAAATTTTCTTATTTCTTTATCTTGGGGTTTGGAACTGCATGCCACTAAAACTGCACTAAAGAAGGGCAGAAGAGAGTTTATAGCTAATATATTCCATATGTTCTTGGCATTTGCACTGGGTCTGGCTTGGATGCAGCTAGAATTCTTCAGAGCAGCCCATATGGTGCAGTGTGTTCTCTGTGTGGTCACAGCACTTTGCTCCAGCTGTGCCTCAACAGTGCCCACACAGCATCAGCACTGCCCTGCCCCTCACACTGTCCCCTACCCTGGGAAGCGTGCAGGGGTGACCAGGGGTTTGGGAGGACAGCACAGCCAATCAAATGGACCAAAAACATATCCCACAGCCCATAAAGTTATGTTCTGCAGGAAAACTGGAGCAGGGAGTTTTCTCATGGTAGATGAGCTCAGAGAATGTCTGGGCACCCCAATGGCAGGTGGTGAGTGATTGATTGCTTTTGCACCAGTTGTATTGTTGCCTGATTGATGCAATCGTGGGCTGTGGTTTGGTTTTTTTTTGTTGTTTGAGGGGGGGGTTGTTGTTTGTTTGGGAGGGTTTTTTGGGGGGTGTTTATTTTTCCGTTCTTCACTCACTGAACTCTCTTAATCTTGACTCACAAACTGGAGGGTGGGTGAGCACACAAGAGGTAGGAGCTTATTTGCCAGACAGGACAACCCACCACTACATTCTACTTTCTCTGTTACCAAATGGACCGATTACTTATCCAAATATTAAATAAACAACTTCTCAAAAAAAAGAAAAATAGGAGAACTTTTTAAAGAAAAACCTCAGAGCTAGTCAAGCATTTGAGAATATAAAAACTTAATAAACCTGACTCCTACAAGAACTAAATAAGATTTATTACTGAAACATTGTGTCTACCACAAATATAGCTCCCAGAGACTAGATTATTACACTCCTCTGAACCTGCAGGCAGTCAGAACAATGTATTATCTAAGTCTAAATATGACACACAGTAATACTTCTGGCGTCATTGTATTTAAAAACACGTATAACAAAAATGTGATACTTAAGCCAGTAATTTACATTTAATATAGTACTAAATACTTTATCTTTTCAAATTCTTAATTCCATTCTGTCTGTTGCAAACTATGAGAACACACTAGGACAGGACAATATAGTTAATGGCACACAGACTTTGTAAAACATTAAAATCATGTCACTGACACACTGAGCACAGCAAATACAGAAACGGAATTTGCTGACAGACCAGCATTTATTTTCATATTTACAACTTACTAGGTGACATTCAGTCATGCTCTGATTGGGGGAAAAAACAGGAAAACCCAAACATCGCTTATTCCTTTCAATTTTTCATCCCTATTTATCAATTCATTCCAGAAGTCTGACATCCAAAGCATGTTAATATGTATTTCTACAAATTAATTTGAAAATGATTTGTTAATATTCTGTGCTGAAATAGGATGCAATAGCCTCTAAAAAGCTTGAATTATTAAAGGAAAACAAGCATGGATTTAAGCATGAAGGCAATAATGTTACTGGAAATAAATGTGGTGCTTATACTAGGTTGACACTATGTTAAAATGAAGTAGATTAATAACTAGATATCCTGAGATCACAGCTCATATGATCAGCTGTCAAAATCCTGCTAAAACATCATCAAACTACGAATGAATTTAAGTCAAATTTAAGGGCAGTGCAAACAGTGCTAATAAAGAAGTGTCTTAACACATTATTCACTTTTTTTAAACAACAATACTTCAGTTCCTATTTTGCTACAAAATCTAACCAATTTGTACAATTAAATTTTGATATTACTGCATTTAGGGAACCTGAAAGACCTGGGGAAATGGCAGTACTAACACAGCACTGAGGAAGATTAATAATTATCAGTGGATAAATGATTACATGCTTACCGTGCATGTGTAAGAAAACAGGAAACTTGACTGCTTGTGTGTGTTGAGTAAAAGTAAGCATGTATGTTAAGCTGAAATAAGGGAAATTACTCCATATTTCAAAATACATATATTTTTATTGCCTTTGAAAGAATAAGATGTTAAAGTGTACCTAGGGAAATATGACTCATGTACTATTTTTAATATTTACTCATGATTTTAACTAAATGAAAACAAATTAAATAAATTGCTCTGATTTTCAGTTCTACTAATGCCACAGAAAAAGTAAATGACCTTTTAGAAAAGGTTTGATACATGCTCTAATCATACACTTCATCTTCCTCATTTACCATATAATCTTATTATTCAAAACCCTAAGTCAAGAGCATGAAAAGACAACACAATTTACAGAAGATCAGCTGGATAATTACCCTTTCTCCCATAGCTTGAAACATAACTTACTTTTATTATCTAGCTGAGCCCTGTATTTACTGAATCCTTTTAGCCGTACTCTCTGGCCCAGTAGATCAAGGAACTCTTCAAAAGCTGGTCCTGCCATCTCATTGTTATACATTTCTTCTTCTGTGCTTTGTCCTGCTTTGCAGTAAAGGATACCAATCTTATGTTGAAAACTCAGCTGAAATTTTAAATAAAAAAAGAGAAGGAAAATTTACAGAAGCAAAGGAAAGTCAGTATTAGAATACATATTAACAATTAAATTATAACACTGTTATAACCCCTGACAGAAGGCATCTGAAAGTGAAAAAATAAATGTTCTGATTTGGGAAGTTAAGTCACCACAGAACGAAAACAACAACAACAACGAACAAAAAGCACCAAAGACACCCTCCAACTTTTGAAAGAGAATTGCATTGGCACTGTTCAAACACAGATAAAAGCAGTACAAAGACTTTTCACTTTGTTATCTATAAAAGCACACTCTACTTCATGCTAAAGTACGAAAAATTTAATTGGCAATATTTGTATATTGGTCTTTTTTCTCAAATTTAAAAGAAGATGAGTTTATCATCCCTCATTTTTACCCTTTAAAGTTCCCTATAGTTTAGTTAAAACAGGCCATCAGAACAGAAATTTCTATTATATGTAATGTTTTACCTTCCTCATAAAATCATACACTGTTAAAACTATTTGCCATTTTTAAAAGTACACTTAAAACAAGAAATTAGATTGCAGTCAAATAGTTTTGTTAAACAAATTCTCAGTTATGGAAGGAACATTAAACAGATAAATCACATCTATTCAAAAATAAAGTACAAAAACTATAAAACATTTTTAGGTATAAAGAGAGATTATTACTTCTTGAGCAGATCGTTTTCTTCTCAGCTTTTATGCACACTTTAGCTGACAAAGAGGAAATCTCCACATGGATGGATTACTCTTACAATTCTTAACTGAAGCTTCACAAACTGACAGAGACCATCAGTCACACCCGATTCCCTTCAGACATATTCATGACTCGAATCAACTCTCCAGCTTAATCAAACTTCAGGATTAGTGCCCAAAATGCACGTTATGCAAAGGCTGGATGTGTTTCTGTTAGAGCAAAGATGACAACAACAGCCTGTTTCCCCTAGGCCATAAGGGGATAAAAGGCTTTGGGTAGGGGTGAGCCCTTGTGGAACCTGCTGTGGCAGAATGCCATTGACCAGAGAGTAGTTAGGGGCAAAGGACAGGAATAAGGTTTCACCTGGCCAGCCTAGAACACAAGAGCCAGAAGCTGTAAGTCTGATTGGGATGGGATGGGATGGGATGGGATGGGATGGGATGACCATCTGAGATAAAAGGTAGATTTGGGGTTATGGATGCATTGCAGGAGCTACCCAAGTCAGACCAATGAAATCTGGAGCCGGGCAGCGTGAAGATACTGGTTTGCTCCTGTCATTTTCTTTTGACTGGCATTAGGTGCTGCTCCCATCAAGAGTGCTTCCTTGACCCCCATTTTAAAGAGGGTTGGATATTTAACAAAAGGTTCCAGATTGCATTCTGGTGACTATTTAATTCAGCAGAAAGCTGGCATGAGCAATTCATGGAGGAAACTGCAAGATAACCGGTCACAGAAACATTAAATTACAGGAAGCAGTGCTGTTACTTGATGCATCCCAGCAGACACTTTAAATTATCGTGACCACACTGTCTCCTCTATACCAGCACTGAGTCAAATAGTTTAACTTAAACCACACAGGATTTGATTTCCTTGACTTCACACCAGAACTGACAAGTTAAGAAGTTAAATGCTAAACTGAGCACCAAAAATAGGGACAAGAACTAAGAGTAAAGAGGCACCTGGGAAAAATATTCAGTCTAGTCAGATTTTTTCATTCTGAGGATGCCACTCATTCCTGCATTTGCTCATGAATATCAATAATATTCCAAACAGAAGTGAAGTGTATATCTATCCTAAAGAACAATCTAACATCTCACAGTTTAAACACTGAGCTAAGAGATATTGAAAATGAGGATCTGAGGTTCACCAGCCCAAGACACTAATGAACTAACCCTGGGATTTAACTTCATGGACAGACAAGCACTGTGAATGCTACACAATTTTGAACTGTCAGTACCATAAAAAACCACCATTGCTAAACAAGCTGCAAGCTTATTTGCAGTAATCTGAACCTCCTGTGCTAGAACCATTCACAACTACAAAGTTAGAAGACCTGAGTAAAAGAGCTCTCAGCCAAGATCATAATGGCTGTGCAGAAGCAGAGATCAAGGTACATTTAGAATGTCAGTGCCTAAAAGAGAAATAACTCAATGAGCTTCAGTAGGATCTTTTTATGTCATGTCATTTAACTGGCATTAAGAACTATCAGAATATTTAAAACTGATAAAGTTTGCCAATTTTGAAATGGTACCACATGCTTATTCAAGTCTTTTTAAGAAAGTAATTGCAGACGTGGTTCTAATTCATTATTTCCAATTCAGAAATTTTACATTTAGTTATATTTTACACTGAAAACAATTTAATAACATGACACCACAAAAAAAAGCTTCTAAACTAATTTAGCTACTTGGGTATATGATATGTACTGAAGGTGCATAGCAGTCCTTCCTGACTCAAAATGACTGTGCTTTTGTCAGAATCACTACTGAATCTTGGCATCTTGTCAAATTTTTGCACAGATCATTATTTATCATTATTTATCATTATTTATNAGAGGCACCTGAGAAAAATATTCAGTCTAGTCAGATTTTTTCATTCTGAGGATGCCACTCATTCCTGCATTTGCTCATGAATATCAATAATATTCCAAACAGAAGTGAAGTGTATATCTATCCTAAAGAACAATCTAACATCTCACAGTTTAAACACTGAGCTAAGAGATATTGAAAATGAGGATCTGAGGTTCACCAGCCCAAGACACTAATGAACTAACCCTGGGATTTAACTTCATGGACAGACAAGCACTGTGAATGCTACACAATTTTGAACTGTCAGTACCATAAAAAACCACCATTGCTAAACAAGCTGCAAGCTTATTTGCAGTAATCTGAACCTCCTGTGCTAGAACCATTCACAACTACAAAGTTAGAAGACCTGAGTAAAAGAGCTCTCAGCCAAGATCATAATGGCTGTGCAGAAGCAGAGATCAAGGTACATTTAGAATGTCAGTGCCTAAAAGAGAAATAACTCAATGAGCTTCAGTAGGATCTTTTTATGTCATGTCATTTAACTGGCATTAAGAACTATCAGAATATTTAAAACTGATAAAGTTTGCCAATTTTGAAATGGTACCACATGCTTATTCAAGTCTTTTTAAGAAAGTAATTGCAGACGTGGTTCTAATTCATTATTTCCAATTCAGAAATTTTACATTTAGTTATATTTTACACTGAAAACAATTTAATAACATGACACCACAAAAAAAAGCTTCTAAACTAATTTAGCTACTTGGGTATATGATATGTACTGAAGGTGCATAGCAGTCCTTCCTGACTCAAAATGACTGTGCTTTTGTCAGAATCACTACTGAATCTTGGCATCTTGTCAAATTTTTGCACAGATCATTATTTATCATTATTTATCATTATTTATCATTATTTATCATTATTTATCATGTAACAACAACTTGTTGACTTTCATCATGTGAAGATTTTAGATTCTTTTCAGTCAAGGAACATCAAGAGATTAGACACACAATAGCCACTAAATATCACTGCAACCAAGCTTAATTTCTCTGGTGTTTTTTGAACTGCATCCTGTATCTTAGAGAGAAGTGAGCATCCCTAGAGTGATGTGAGAGGAACCAAAAAGTATATACAATAAACAACCATTAACAGAAATTAGAAAGGGAAACTAGGGGGAAGTTGGGAGAAAGCTTAAAAAAACAACAGTAGCAGATAAAATGTTGACTTTCCTTGCAAATTTACATCAAGAGCATCATATGGCAGAATTAACTGGGAAAAGGCAATTTCTTTATGTATCCAAATTAGGTCAACCATTCAATTTACATCTAGTTTCTACTGTCATTTGAAGAGACAAAATTTTGCTACTTGTTTCCTCCATAATCCATATTAGATTTCAAAGAAAAATTATTAAACAGGTAGAAAATGAGATCAAAACATCAAAGTAGCCTTCAGTTGGCTACGGAACTATGCAAACATTTAATACTCCATTAGACAAAATTCATATCATTCTGGTGACAGTACTAATCTTCTGGATCATAATTCATATTTTTAAATTCATGCTGTTTCCACAAGTCATCACCTTCAGTTGCCAAGCATAACCCTTTTTGTATTTACTTGATTAATAAACTGAAAGCATTAAGTACCTAAGAGGATTAAAACCAAAAATGGATCTCATGCCAGCTCTCTGCACAGCTTTCTGTCTATGTTCAAGTAATTACCTTGTAATAAGTGGTGTATAAGATATATTAATATTACATTTTGTCAGGTGAAAGCCCATTTCATAATAAGACTGAATTTCAGAACTGATCACACAAAATAAAAGGAAGTGCTATATACTGCTGTTTCTCAAAATGAGGAGATTATTAAAGAATCACTTTGGTCAGTTCAATGGACAATCTCCATTTCCAATTTTTGGGAAATACTGTTAGTGAGTTTGGAAAATATTCAGATCAGATGAAACACAGTCATACTCAATACTGCCTTGAACATACTGGCCCTCTGAGAGTTAATATTATTTACTAGATTAACCTAAACTCACTCTGAAGTTCAAGCAGCAGAGAGCAAGAGCACATCAGGAATTCCTGGATTCAGAATTCAGTGCCTCTGATTTCCCTGTATTGTTTTACTAGAAAAACTGACAAATGCAGAAGAAAACAACAACATTCAGCAAATTAAAACCACCCTCAAACACCAATGTGAACAAAAGTACCAAAATTAATATATAAAAGATAGCTTAACAATCCATCCAAAAAAAGCCAATTCTGTTCCTCTGGCTACATGTGCTCTGTTCTGAGCAATTTTTACAGCCACAAGGAAAGACAGCGGAATTCTAGTAGATGCCACCAACATTAGATGCAGTCACTACATTTGAAACTAAGTTAGCAATAAAAAATTAGCTATATCACCATCATAATCAACTGGTTCAATCATTGGATTTGACTTCAACAGCAAGATACTGACTTTCACCTAGAAAGTAAAATCTTCAATTTAAATGGACATTTTTTTAAAACCATTATTTAAAAACCATCATAAGGTGTCCTTCACAAAATATTTACCATAAATCATAAATTTAACTACTAGCTTTGAATGCAGATTCACTTTTATTGAACCTAATAAACCTCACCATTTTCTCTCAAAATTTAAGCCATTTGAATATTTTATTGCCATGCAGTTAATTCATTAGACTCAGCCACAATTTCAGTGCTATGAATAGAGTATTCTATTCTAGTAAGAATATAGCAAGCATATCATAAAATGGTATTGTAAAAAATAACCATAAATTTTAGATACAGAGACTGAAGACACAACATGCTTTTGCCTCCTTACCTACACACAATACTAATAAAGTGTTAGATGTATTTTCATCGGCATTCAAGATTTTTACACATTAAAGTGCAAATACAGATTGTGAAAATCCCTTCTTGCTGATGTTAAAACTTAATAATCTTTCTCTCACTCAGCCACTGAAAGACAATCTCCATAGACCAATATTTTTTCCTTCAGGTGAAATGTATTTTAAGAAGAATTTGCTTAGAAAAGCAAACCTCATTTTGTTCAGTGAAAATAGACAAGTTTCTCTAAAACCAAGAAACTGAAGGGTTTACACTACAGATCCATGTTAATTAGAACTGTCTGTAAAATATTTAATAATATTTTTCTATTTATATTTTTCTATCTATTTATCTAAGGAATAGTCTTTACAAAGAAGGCCATGTGCTACATACCCCTTGTTCATCCAGTTTAAGCAGCTGCTCGGGTACTTTGGGTGAGTTGGAAGCCTGTCTCAGGCACTGGATGCTCAGTTCTGGTATTACATACTCCAGCACCTCTTTCAGAGGCAGACCTCTTGCCGTGCCATGACGAGCAGTGGACGGTATGGCATCTTCTAAAATTGCTCCTCTAAGTGTAGTAAGCTGTAGCACAGGTAAAACACACAAAATATTTTTAGCTCTAATACTCTAAACCCTAGAGATAAAAACTTCAGGTTTTAGCAGAAGCATGGAAAAAATAAATGGAAAGGAGAACATCCTCATTTTAATTTATTTTTTTAACCAGTAAAAGAATTACTAAATAACTTTCAAAGAGCAGACAAGCTTTCATTGTCTAAGTGACAAATACATTTTTTGCTTAAAGAAATGAATGAAGCATGTCAACAATTTATCACAATTACTAAGAATATTCCTTTTCTGAGGGTGGCGAAAGTATTAAAGACCAGTAAACTAAAAGTAGTTTCTTTTGCCATACTACCCAAGCAAACACAGTAGTCAAATGTGAGGCTGGACACGTGAGATAAGCTATAGCCAATCACAACTTTATTTAACCCATTCACCTATTATTTAATCCATGCTGCTTTATCTTCATTGGATTTGACAAAAAGAGAGTAATTTCTTAGAAATGGTCACCTGCATCAGCTCTCCATACATACATACTTGGACACTCCATTTTTTGCTATAAAGAAAACCTAGACTGAAAACATAAATTATATCTGTATCTGTTTTTACATCTGTTTGCAAAAGCACAACAGCCAAGCGATATCAGCAGGTCTAGCTAACACTTCTTTATATCCTAGTCAAAATAAAAATCAATAGTCCTAAGGATTCAAAAAATTTACAGTTGTTTGCTACAATAACATCGTGTGTTTTTATACAAATCTAAGGTAGTTGTTGTGATAAAGAAATTATTCAGCAAGAGATATTTAATTGCTTGGAACAGAAGTTGAGACTTCACACACAACAACTACAAGCAAATTCTTCTTTCAAATAAGACCATTATTTTATGAATATATTAATACTCCTTCTGCAAATCATCCATGTAGAAGTACACAGATACATGTCACAAAAAAGCTTCTAAGAAAGTATTTTAAAATACAATGAAAAAATAAAAATAAGTCATTATACTAGACATTTTCATATTTTACAGCTCCCTTTATCCCTACATTTCTTATTCTTTCATTTCTATCATTAGAAACATAACAGCCTGATCCACACTTCTCTTTAGCTGCGGTAGCATCTGTACCCTTGCTTGCACCTTGCAGTTTTCTTCAGCCAGCTTACCTTCTTTTGGGTGCTCACTCAACAAGACAAAAAATTTATGAGGTGCAGAAAAGGAAAACTTTGTTCAGGATCAACTACATTTACTAATGGTACAGGAAACATCCTTTCCCATTAAGAGATTTACTTCCAAAGTTAGCAATGTACCCCCAGACAAACAACTAGTATCCTAAGCTCCAAGTCAACTTTTCCGTTGCTTTGCAGAGTTCTGGAATGAACATTACCTCACTTGTCCTGAAAACTATACGATAGTTGAACTGAGATCCTTCCTTCTCCTTAGCATCTTCAACCTTTTCCCTCCGGATGCTGACTGCTACAGGTCCAAGATTTTCATCTATTCCAAAGTAGTTCTGATGCTCTTTTGCACAGGAATGAATGAAGAGATAAGAGTACAGTATGAATCTCCTAGAAAATTTTCATCAGATCCAAAAAAAAAAAAATTCTGCAGCAAGAAAACCAGATTATTCTTATTTGAACTATGAGGTCTGTGCATACACCAGCTGGTGATCTTCTGAACTGTACAGTAAGTACATAAATCAAAAATGCTAATTTTGATGAGTAAAATGGTCACTCATATCACATAAATTACTGCAACTGCTGCTACTATGGAATTTTTTCCCCCCTTTTTTACTACAAAATTAATCTTTTTGCTTCATGCTGTAGGAAACTAGTTTAGAGAATCTTATCTCCATATAATCTTGAATAAAAGCTAAGACTCTTCAAACAACTAAGACTTATTCTTATTTATAACTTCACATTCAAAGCAGCAACCCAGTCTCAACAAAGGAAAACTGACTCTAGTAACTTCAGTGTCTGATGAATAGTTAAAATTCATCCTTGAGGCAACTGGTCCAGTGTGGGAGACTATCAGCTGAAGAGAAAGATCACATTGGAGCCCATTTAAAGAGACTAGACACATTCAAACCATGTGACCAAAGAGGACCTGTGTTGAAGCTCCTCCTTACCGCCTTTGAAAGGTCATAGTGGGAAGTTACAGTCACCTTTAAAAAAGGGCAAGAGGGTCTGGAAAGCCATAGAACAGTCACAGTAAATCTTAGTTCCCAGGGAGATTAAGGAGAAAATTCTCCTGGAAGACACTTCCAGGCACATGAAGGACAAAAAGATACTTGGAAACAGCCTGCATAGATTTAAAAAATGCAAAACGTGCATGACCAGCCCAGTTGTTTTCTGCAGTTTTCTGGCTTTATGGATGAGGAAGGAGGAATGAATGTCACCCATTTGTACCTTAGCAATGATTTTCACAGTCTCCCATAGTATATCTGTGTAGCTAAACTGAAAAGGCATGGTTTGGACATGCAAATTACAAGGTGGATGGAAACCAGCTGGAGAGTTGACCTTAAAGGACTGTGATCAGTAATAATAATTACAATTAGTGGCCAGTTACTAAAATTTTTATCAGAATTTATAACCTTAGTGGAGGTGTTTAATAGGGTTTAATAGGGTTTTACATTATCTAAATGATGGAATGGAGTGCACCCTCAACAAGTTGTTCTCCATGACCAAGCTCTAAAAGAATAGTTCATGTATTGGAGGTTAGGACTGCAGATGGGTGCAACAAATGACAGCAGGCTTTTAACAAATGAGGAATATGTGCACAGGGCAGATACTGAAATGCATAAACTTTGCACTGTTTTACAAAAACAGCTGAAGGCAGAGCTGCACAGGTAGAGTCCTATAGCTGTAGGGTGTCTGTGCTTCACTTCCCACTCTCCCCTTTCCCTGGAGGCAGCTACTGCTCAACTGCATGAGAAGCAACTCCTAAATCACTTGAAGTTTTCAACCTGACACTTTTAGAACAAACTCTCCTTTTGACAACCCAAGAAAATGGACTGAAAAAGCCTTATGAAGACCAACACAGAAAAGCACATAGAATAAAACAATCTCATACAAAAGGCTGGAGCCCAACTGCCTCAGGAGCCTTTCTGTGAAAAAGGTCTGGGGACCCCATGGGCACAGGCTGCCCAGCAGCCAGCAGGAGCTCCAGCAGAGATGGAGGGCAACCACACTCTGGGCAAGAGCAGCAGCACAGGAGAACATTTCTGTTTGGCACTTTTGAGGCTGCATAAGAAGCAGCGTCCTGTTCTTGGACAGAGTGGGACAAGGCCAGAAGATGACTATGAAGAAAATTAGAGGGCTGGAGAACATAACAGATGAGGAAAAGCTAAAAGAGATGGGTTTGTGCAGGTGGAAAAGAGCACATTAAGGGGGGAAGTAACTGCTGGATCCCACGAGCTGATGGGAGGTTGTAGAGAAAAGAGAAACAGACTCTTCTCGAAAGTACCAAGTGAAAGAACAAGATGCAACCATCACAAGATGCAGACTGTGAGTGAGGGGAATCCAGCACAAGCAGGTTTCCAAGAGAGATTGTGAAATCTCCATGCTTAGGTACTGTAAAAAAGCTAAAGGGGCAGCTAAAGGGAAACCGGTTTTGAGCAACCTATTTGGAACCTACATCTAAAGGGAACTTTAAAGAGGGAATTAGACTGGATGGTCTGCAGAAATGTCTTCCAATCCAATTTATGCTATAATCCCATATTTTAAATAACAATTAATTGACTAATATCTGTCCAGGTTAAAAAAAAAACCAAACATTTTTCTAGCATTTTTGAGCTATTTTGATACTTTTTTTAAGTAGTATATTTCTAGAAATGCGTAAAGAAGTTTTTTGCAAGATGTCTTTCACTAAGAAGTTATCCGTATTCTCAGAATTAATACAAAAGAATGAAATCATCTCTACATAAAAGACAGTCTTATTTCTCAAATCAAGTTAAAATTAGGTTTCCAGTAGTCTTTCAAAAATCTATCTATTAAGTGTGTAGATGGCTCCAATCCATCTCCTAGTGGAAGGAAAATGAACACCAGCACATTGCAACTTTTTCTGGAAGGAACACCTGGAATCAGAGGCACAGGCATTAAATTATCTGCTCATGCTCTCCAACTACATTACTTTCCAGTCTGAGAATTCTACCTGCATAGATAAATAATGTACCTTATGGACTTCCCAGTGTTAAATTAAAACTTTGAGTCTAAATAGGCAATTGTATCAAATGGAACAGAGAAGACAGAGAGGGAGAGAGAAGTTCAGAGGTCAAACACTTGCAGTAACCTAAAAGCTCCCCACAGCTGCATAATTCAGGCTTTGACATAAGGTAAATGCCTCAGTTAAAAGTCTAGAGCTTTCCATTTTGATGTAAATCCAGAAAAGGGTACTAAAGAGTTACTAGATTTCTTGGCTCAGTATTATTGAGCAGAAAAATACAAGTGTGTGCAGATATCTATTCATTTCTTGATCAACATGAAAGACACAAACCCAAACACACTATTTATATGCATTAAAAATAAAATAGATAAACTAGTTTCAGAAAAGAAAAGTAAGGAAGCTGAAGTAAATTGAATAGCACAGCTACTGATATTCTGGGATTTGGGGAAAACATTTTTAATTCAAGGCATCTTTTTTTTTATTTCAAAAAATACAAACTCATAAAGCTCATTTAAATGTGTTTATGTTGGTTTAAAAGAACCAGCTGGGGAGAAAGGAAGAAAGTAAGTGCTATTTTCTAGTTGAGATCTAGAGAGATGCTAAAATATTTGTCATATTTTACTTTTTCATTTTGTGGAATAGTTGTGAATTTTTCTTCTAACACAAAAGTCTTAATTGTACAAAACTGAGTAAATACCAATAGCTTGCTATGCCTGTACATTTCTTTTAGGACATTTTTTCAATCCCATATCCGTAGATAGACACAGTAATATTAAATGGTTGCAAGCATCCCACAAATAAAAAGCATGGCAATAATAAACAAGTCTCAAAGAATTACAACGATAATTGCACAAGGGGAAATGGACAAATCAATGATAATCAAAACAATGAGAAAAAATAATATAATATAGCTTTTATAATTCTCAACTGGAAACTGAGAAGATATATTCAATAAACATAACATATTTTATGCCAGTTGCACTGGATTTGATTTTAACAATAGTTGCAAAGCTTATAAATATGCAGTATAAAATTACAACTCATTTCAGAAAACACTGAATCCCAAATCTCATATTTCTTGAAAGGGAATGGAATAATTAGTGCTACACATGCCAGGGTATTTCTTCTATGCATCTTAAAACAGAAATAAAACTGGTATGCTGACAAGTGCCAATTATAAAACTGAACAAAATCAAATTTTCAGAAAGCTATTTTCTTTTCATATATATATTCTTAAAGGCAACAGAAATCCGTGATTGCATGTACAAGTAACTATTGTTTACTAAATTTTTATTTCATCCTTCCACAATGATTTTGGTAAAATTAAGCTGCACAACTGAATCTAAAAATCAACTAGGACAGCTCACTGTCATGGAAGGGCATCACATAGACCCAGTATGAACATAAATGTCAAATTTTCTTTTCAATATGGAAGTTCAGGCCAGCAGCAAGAGATCTTGGTGCGCAAAGCAAAACGTCTAGATTATTTCCTCTATCCACAATAAGTTTTGCTTAGGTGAGAACTGTATTCAATTGGAATTAATGTGGTGATTCCTTGTGTGCTTGATCCCTTAAGATAGCAGATACTAAAAACTATGATTTTAGTTTCATCAGCTTGTTTGCCCTGACGTGCTGCATTGTAAAAGCCATTCAATGCAGATTTCTCTCATGTAGCTTCTGTTACAGCTCTATAAAAAGATTATGCCCAACAGGCCATGGCTTACATATCCTTTTAAAGGTGAGAAGGTAACAATTCATTACTGGATATTAAATGAATCACACTATATTTAGTTTTGAAGAACTCTACCTAGAGAACGATTGATAACAATTCAAGTTTCCTAGTTTTATACTATGTGGGATAAAACATTGAGAAAACCTGATACTATTTCAGAACAGAAGTTAATAAAAACTAATTACATTCACATCAATATTCCAGGAAGGTTATTAGGTTTGTTTATAATATAGTATTTAAAGGGGCTTTGAGTATACATGTGCATTTTCTTTTTGTAATTTCTCTGACAAGATTTTTCTTCACAGAAGTGCTCTGCATTTCAGCACTTGTAACTCATCCAAGACAGAAGCACTTCACAAACAAGCCCTCTCTCATCTGGCTTAATTCTTGTCTCCTCCGTACCCCTGCCCATCCTGCCACCACCTTTGTCTACTGATAGTCTTCCTTTCATTTTTGTGAATGCCAATCTTTTCTTCTCTCTGCCCCTCAAAAAATGTGTCACCCTTTTGTTAAAAGTTTCCCTTCAGTCTCTTGCACTCTGACTCCCTCAACACTTTTTACATAATTTACAACCTGTCTAGCTTGAAATCCATTTTGAACCTGTGAATTTACTGCTCATTTCTTGCTTAGCTGTGGGTCTTTTTCTTCCTCTTCCATCACAGATTCAGATTCTTTTCTTCCTTGCCTTTTAAATAGTTTTTTTTACAGCTAATATGTTCTCAGTGTTGTATTGTGACTAGCACTGTACTGGATCCTCTTTTGCCTCCCTTTTAAAGGGTTACAGGAGGAAGGAGTAACAGTACCATGCTTATTTCCTGATGTTCAAATATAGTTAGCAGAGGAAGTATGATTTCAAGAAGAACAAGAAGAATCGGGCTGTAACAGCTTTTTTAAAAACAGAAGCAGACTTTTTCTTTTCTTTTAATAAAAGCAAGAAGATCTAGCTGTAATTCGTAACACAAAAAGGACAGAGACAGGTTTTTGGGGCTCTCCCACAAAACCAGGGATTCAATCTATATTGCATAAACCAGTACTGAATACAGACTATCAAAGCAGATCACAGAGTAGAAACAGTTTATCTGAATAATGATTAAAGCCAAGATAATTACTCTGCAGACAAGAGTATCCTGGCACATTTGCAGAGTGAACACACCCCAAAAGAAAGGGATATAAGGGTAGGAGAAAGGCATAAGACAGCCTTCTTTAAGCTGGAAAACTAAATAACATCAAAAGCTCTCTATTTAAGGAGTATGTACATGTGCACAGAATGTGAAAGGCCTCAAGACACACTTGAAGACAGTTGAATCTAGAAGAGGGTCAGAAGCCTCAATAATAAAACCTTCTCTTTTGGAGTCACCCTTCAGGAAATAATTATTTCCACTCTGAGTGGGAGTATTTCCAAAGCATTTACTGGATATAAATGACATATTTTCCTCCTCCTGATCAAGAAAGTTTGGGTTGGAGGAGTTAGCTTACATCCATGTTATATGACGTTCCATTATATCACTTAATGAACTCACAGAGATACTGCATAACCACACATAACCCACTGCTTTGCCCTGAAAGAGAGAAAATAGCAGGCTTAATTTCAATAAAGACTTTCTCTGGAATACCTAGGTGTCTCTATAGAAAAGACAGAAAATAAAAAATAATCTTTACTAAACAACTTAAATCTAATGTGTGGACACATCAGAACAGTTGCATTAGAAAAATTTACCTTTTCCGTAGAAGAACTTGCGGTAATAATATGCTCCAAGATCAATGTGTTCTATGATGTAACGCTTCACTTTCTCTCTGTGAATGGACTGATTTTCTCTTGGTACTTCCAGTACTGAAACACCAGCATTTGTGCAATGGGAACTCAGAGAGGACTCAAAAGAACAACTTTCACCTGAAGAAAAAGACGCTGAATTTGCCCTAGAAAGTGCAATCCGTCTATCTCCTTCCCCACCAGTTTCATTCCTGAAGTAAGGGCAACTCAATACTAAGTCATTGCTTTTCCCATCGCCCTCATCAGCATCTAAATTCTCTTTTGAATTGAGGTCCTCTTTGCTTCCCAAAGGAGATTCACAGTTTCCAGTCTGGCCTGCTGGCATCTGAGTTTGTGACGCAGCTGAAGCCCCAGTGGTGATATTTTTTCTTTTTCCTACATTTACTCTGGTAGCCATTGCTTCATTTATGTTAAACAAAACACTCTGAACATCATAATGTGCAAAACACTTCTGACAGTTCCAAGAACGAACATTTCTGTCAAGTCTATCATCCAGGTCTGATGAAAACTTAAAAGTTTCGTGCTCACTTTTAACTGTTCGCAATTTTCTAAACAGAGATGTTTCTACTGCTTCTGATTTAAGTCTCCTCTTGAAAGATTTCTCCCTTTCTCGACCAATAAGTAGGGCACTATCCATATAATCCAACCCAGAAATCCTGACAAATTCTCCCCTGGAAATCTGTGCAGCAGCATGCAGACTTGGAGAAACCGTAGGATCACAGTGGAAAAACTCAGAAAATCCAAAAGGAGCAAGGGTTTTATGTTCAAAATTTTCCACTCTGTATCCTCTCAGCATTGCAAAAAGATTTTCCCCAGACAAGCCTTGTCTATCAATTGAAGAAGTACTCCCATATTCTCTGTGAAGAGCTGCTCCAGTATTTGGGTTAACAGCATTTTGGTCTAACACATCTTCAGCATCAATATCACTTATTGTCACATCACTGTTGCTTCTTTGCCTTATGGGATGAAGACCCCTTTGAGGTGAATGAACAAAAAGATCTCCAATTGAATATTTTCCCTCTGTAAATTCCAATTCTAGCTCTTCTTGCTGTTCATCACTTTGGTCATTTTGTCCATTTGGAAGTACTGAGCCAACACCTTCATAACTGGCTGGAGGTCTGTTTTCCCAAGCAGCTTTACTCAGTTCCTTAGAGCAATCCTTTTTAGGAGGCCACTCAGATACCCTTGCTCGAACACCCATTTTAGGCACGGCTGGTGTACCATTTGTTTGATTATTTTCAGCTTTGCTAGAGGCATTTGAAGAAACAGGAGGACCCATGCTACCGTTCAAGGCTTTGAGTTTTCTAGCGAAATAATCGTCAGATTGCATGCTTCTCGAAGACTCCCTGAACTTGGAGGAAGTTCTGCTAACCTTGTGCTTATCTTCTTGCAAAGACCTTTGATCACTCATGTCCAGTCAGTGGGAGGAGAACCACTACTATTGCATAAATTTACTGTTACATTTGTTATTACATCGTCTTTTATGGGCCAATAAATTGCAATATAAAAATATTGTTACAGTCTTCCCACAGGTGCAGGCAGGGACCTCAGTGTACCATTTTTGTACAGTTTCTGTCAGGAGAGGAATCTCAAAACATTTCCTTCAGTTCAGATGCATTCAGTTCAGCATTAAATCAGACAAATTTCTTAAATCTGTTCATAAGGGAAAAAAAAAAAAAAGTGTTAAGATGTTTATACTCAATAACAGTATGTTTCCACTCTTGCTTGTATATACGTTAACACCCCATGAAACTGGATGGACCTAAAGTGAATTGCTTTGAATAATTTTCTATCCTTGGACTCCTTAAAATCCAGCAAATGTAATAATTCCAGTTTTTCATGTGATTCCACAGGATGTAAGCAGCTTGAACCTCCATCTCTTATGAGCTGCCCAGTACATGCACAAACAGAATATCCACAGGCAATTCTCTATGCATTCCCTGCAATGCCGACAGCAACTTAGATGCCTAGTCTCTGTCTAATCACTGGGTTTGTCTGCATAACATCTAAGACACTTTTTTCCAAGCTTTCTTGAAAATGGTTAATGAACACAGGAGTATTGGAGAGAGATAGATTTTACTTACTTTTTCTACCAATGGAGCAGATAGGACCTTATACAGAGAAATGTGTTTTGCCCAATTTAAAAGAACATTTTAAAGATAAGTAATTGTTCCACTATGATTAATTCAGGGAATTAATGTATTTTGTTTCCTACCCCATCTCTCTTCCCAATGGGAGGTTTACTTACATTCCTTTCTTTAGAGTGCAAACTATTATTTAGCTGTGTAAAACAGTTACAGTTGTTTCTGTTATGTTATATTCCTCTGCTTGGAAACCCAGACTGTTAACTCAGTTATTGTGATAAAGAACATATCTGTTTTCTTCTGTAAATAAGAAAAGATAGTAGCTCTATTGATAAGATTCAATTTTATTACAAAATTAGAACTGTTAGGATATAAAAATACTCTTCAGTAGTCTTAAGAATGACCATGACTCATGCATTTGCAGGCAGAGTCCATCCATTAATCCATTGCACAAATGCAGATTAAAACAGGAGACAAGAGAGAATGCTGTGTACTTCTTCAGATTTTATTCCTTGAACAAAAATGCCAACATAACAATCTTTTAAAATGCTGCAAATAAGGACAATATGCATTTGCCAAAGACTAAAAAAGTCAGTTTAAATTAGCATGGAATATGAATTCTCCCTTGATTGCAATGAAGAGATGAGGTAGTAAGAGGAGTTTAAAAGATGAGTGTTTTTTCTCCTATATTTAATGTGGTAAAAATTCCTTGGAGGACAGGGAGGAAAGATGAGATGAGGGCCAAGGGAATAATATAAATTAAAATGTGACACCATATTTTATTCTCTTTGTCAGAAATCAACAGAAATTGTGTTTGATATAGCAAACTTTAAAAGACTTCTGCAGTAACGAGGTAACAAACACAAGTTAGATTTCAGTGCTCTCATGATGGGTATGGTTTCTATGCGACCAGTAGCAGAAATTGCTGACAATTTCAATAACAATGTATCTATGCGGTTTACTTGCACTCCATACAAATTTCTTGATGGCCAACAAGACAATTAAATGGCTTCCTTGGAGAAGCCCAAAAGATTATTTAAATAACTGACATATTCAGAGAAATAGCACTTGAAAACTGGCAAGTAGGATTTTTAAACACTAACTTACAAAAATACTACACAAAAAGAAAAATATTGGTCAAAAAGTCACAGAATGGTTTGGGTTGCAAGGGAATTTAAATATCATCGAGTTCCAACTCCCCTAGCACGGACAGGAACACCTTCCACTAGACCAAGTTGCTCATAGCCACATCCCACCTGGCCTTTAACACTTCCAGGGATGGGGCATCCACAGCTTCCCTGGACAACCTGTTCATGTGCCTCACTACCCTCATAATGAAAAATTTCTTCCTAATATCTAATCTCTTTCAGTTTAATCCTCATCCAGTCACTACATGCCCTGTATTAAGTCCCTTTCTAGTTCTCTTGTAGGCCCCCTTTAGGTACTGGAAGGCCAGAATTAGGTTTCCTTGGAGCCTTCTCTTCTCCGGGCTGAACAACCCCAACCTCCTCAGCCTTTCCTCACAGGAAAGGTTCCACTCCCCTGATCATCTTCATGGGCTCACTCCAACATGTCCATATCCTTCCTGAGCTAGCACCCCAGAGCCAGATGCAGAGTTCCAGGTGGGGTCTCACCAGTGCAGAGGGACAGAATCCCCTCCCTCCCCTGCTGCCCACGCTGCTTTGGATGCAGCCCAGGACACGTATGGCTTTCTGGGCTGCAAGAACACATTGCTGGGTCATGTTCAGCTTTTCCTACACCAATAACCCAAAGACTTCTCTGCAGGACTGCTCTCAGACATGTCAATATGCTCAAGATTTTTGGAGCACAAGTAATACTGCAAAGTTGAAATAAAAGAAAGTTCTTTCTGGATTAACATGAACAGCTGACAGCTTTTTAATCACCTCTTACACTGTTCTTTATACAATCATAGAAGTGGAAGAAACCTTTGCTAAATAAAATCTCTGAAGGAAAACAAAACTATTCCAGAATAATCTTTTCTGTTTCTGCCAGAATATAGAAGAGTAAGAACAGAGTAAGTTTAATTTATCCTGGGAAATATATTTAACTTCTTATTAAAGGTTAATTCAATTTTCTTTGAAATTATGGTGAACTACATCTTCTAGCCTTCCTGCCCCTTCCTATATAAAAACCATTCACAGAAGTCATTAGTTTATACATTTCTAAATAAAAAATAATTTCTTAAAAATCTGCAAAAAATATAAGGTAAGAAAAAGCTATCTTGCAAAAATTCCTTTTCTTCTCTTGTGTTCGCCCTTCTTTTTACCATAAGCATTTATGCAAAAGTAGTGAGCTGGACCAGGAGCTTAATGAAGGTTGAAATAAAACTGGAGACAAGGTGGTGGGAGGCAGAAGGAAAGAGCAATAGATGGACACTACCACACCACTTACTTCCAATGCAAATCCACAAAGTCATTTACAGTTTGACCTCACAAATATCTACATTTGTGAAAGGCACTAGAGAGCCTGAAGGCCACAAGAAAGCAAGACTTTTTTTTCCTCTGGTTGTGGTAGCTTAAATACTTGATTAAGTATGGCCAGAGTATTTTAACAGAGGTACATTGCAAAAGACAGTACTTTAATAGAGAATTTGTTTTCTTTACAGTGCAAAGTTAGTATGACAGAAAACTAAAGAAATGCCTGTTTGGAAATACAGACTGGTATTTTATTGGAAATAGTAATATTTGAAGAAGTGATGATATATACTTAAGATACATTGTTAATGTTTTTTCCTAATCTGAAATTGGACTAACTGAAAAAAATCTGCCTGTTTTTAACATGACTGACGCTTTCTGTAAAGTCCTGTAACTCAGTACAACAGCATGTTCTGGTTGACAGCTGACTTATGCTGATGGATAGCACTACAGTCTCATGTTACCTGTTGTTAACGATTTTCTCTCTCCATAGTAAGAATTTACCAACTCACAAGTATTGCACTGATGTTGATACCATTTATTGTAAACCAACTTTTTTGTTGTTCTTGAATTTAGTAAACTATTACTTCCACAAAGAACAATGTCAATATGATCATGAGTACTCTTCTCTTCAGACCTGTACAGCTCTTTTGGTCAAGTTCTTCACTTGCCTCTCTTTTCATGTCACCCTAGCACTGAAGAATGGAATCAGTGACACATAAGGTCAAAAAAGAAAAGCTGGATGCCTACCCTGCTGTTGTGCTCCTGCCAACCCTTCCCACTAAGACTGCTGGATGTTATGCAAATAACTTAAGTTCCTTCCACACAGCTACAAAGACTTCCTTCTGAGCTCAATACAGCAGCTGGTTTGTTAGCTACAGTTACAGTTCTTTAACATGGAACGATTCCAAGTTTCCTGGGGACCTGGATACATGCCCACAAATGTTCCTGTGCCAGTAGCGGAGCAATGAATAAGAACTGTGCTATTGGACTATCCTGTCAAAAGGAGGTTGTTTGGTAATGCTGCCTCATGTCAGCCTTGATAGATGGAAATGAATTATTTAAGAAGTCTTTCTGTGATCATTTTGTTGATCAAGACTTTGGAAATCTGCCCCTATTATTATGTAATGCTATCATCCTAAAAAGAATGCATAATTTGGATGAAAGCATTAATCTCTACTATTTATCAAGATGACAATTCTATACACCATGACTCTCAAGCTCTACTAATCTTAAAAAAATGGGAAGTGCAATTTGATAAAACAGGAGTATAATATGCCAAAATCTGAAGATCCGACATTTAATTTGCATTCAATTGGTTCTACACAGCATTTTCTGTGTCCCCCTCCCATTAGTTTCCAGTCTTCAAAGGAACACATAGTGGGGTAGTAGTGCTATGTATTTGGCCAGAACAGCAGAGCAGCAGCTACACGATGGCCACTTCATGGGAATCTAAAGTTTGCAAGAAAATTTTGCACATGCTTTCAAGTGCAGTGAAAAAGAAGAGTGCAAGGGACAAATGAACATGGTTTCTAAGCTGCCTGTATTTTTACAAGTTCTAGAAGCGATAACTTACTGAACAATCGGTCACAAGATCAGTCACAAATTAAGATCACCATTAGGAAAAAAAAGTAATTTCTGAAAGTTGACAAAATAGAAAAAAGTTTTTTAATTCAAGTACAAACTTGTTTGGTTTTTTTAAAACAGACTACATTAGCAAGTATTCTTAGATTTACATATTTTAATATATCTGTTAACAGCATCTACCTCTTAATGATTTCTTAATATTCTTAATTGTTCATAAAAGAACTATCCAATTTTCAGAAGGAAAGCAACAGCTATGTCTGGTTTTCAAGCAATGCTATTTGTGTGTGTTCAAGTCAGAGAATTCTGATCACACTAAACTGTGATATCATATCACATGACAGTTGATTATGATGTCACACGGGAGAATTATTACTGCAGATAGTGGTATGAAGAAGAAAAATTAGTTCTTCATGTTTTTGCCGTTTTTTCATGCAAATGTCTTTAGAAAACGATGATATTTAAGCATAATTGTCTTTAAATAGAATACTTCTTTCAAAGTTTTCCATAGGGCTCAGTGAATATTAAAGAATAACACTAAACTATAATTGAGCCACTTATTCAGATTGCAGCTGTGGAAAATGGATTGGAAATAATACAACGAACAAATTATGAGCAGAGCTCATAAAAAAATGGTTCAAATTATTGTACACCAAATTTACAACTGAAGCTATAACTACTACAGTATAAATGATTACTTCAGATATGCATATTTCAGATAGTTGATTAATATGCAGACATAGAAAAGAGGCAAAAGAATGATGGGAAGACCCTCATTTAACAAATGGAAATACAGATGAGCCACTCTGTAGTGAATATTTGTTGTACAATTCCTTAGCTATGCTGTATTTCTTTACATTTATAGCCTCTGTGAGTGAAATTTCAGAGTAGAAACTGAAAAAAAACCTTTGTTGAAATAACATAGTTATAGAAATGTATTCATCCCGGGGAGTGGGAGGGAAGGAGCTATAGCTATGAGTGACAACAGCCTACATGAATCCCAGTATAAGACCATCACTCTTCTTAGTAAAACAGTGTAATTGCACTGGTTTTGGACTGGTACAAGATTTTTGGTAAAAAATAAATAAAAACAGAAAACCATACTCTGTTCTTCAAACATAGTTCCTTTCTTCAACAAAGAAAATGGCAGATGAACATAAATTTTGAGAAAGATGCAACAGAACTTTGAATTCCACATCTGTACGGTGCTGTTCAATGAAAGGTGTTTCACTTTTAAGGGACAGACCTCTTCAACCATTACTGTTTCCTTCACCAACAGGCTGAGAAAAATCTCATCTACAGAAATAATTGTGTAAGAGGTAATAACTAACAGACCCTTTAAACTGCTAGACTTGCTTTATCCTATGATCAAGATCCCCCACCTGTCATCCTGGCATTTCCAGAGAAAGTATTTTAATAAATCTCACTTTCTGAGTGCTAAATACCAAACTCAATTCTATGCATCAGTTTGGTTGTTTTTAAATATACTGCATCCATTCAGTGAAAAAAAAACAACAAAAAAACACAAAAAAGAGGCCATTACAAAAGATAACACTTTCTTCGGTGTAACTCATTATACCTATCGTGAAGTTCCAGCAGCTTGCCTTCAGCTTATCTTCTATTACTTTTCCTGAATATGTGGTCCTACATATCTTATCTCAATTCATGCTTTGTTTAGTTAAAAAACACTGCCTATGTTTTTCATCAAGCAACCTAGGTTATCTCTCAGTCAATATCAGTGTTTTATACATGCTATTACTGACCATAGCCTTACTGTCATTAATTTTAAACCTTCTGTTACTGAAAAACATGTTTAGATAAATTTGTGACTGCTTCAGCACTGCATTTTCTTAGAATATTAATACCAATTATTTATTGTTCCATTAATGCAGGATTCGACAGAGATACATTAAGGCTAATTTGATTTTCAGAACCAACTGGATATCCTCCTATTCTTACAGCTCTTATGCAGGGCTCAACTATAAAACTGGAACTGAAGCTGTATCTTATTCACGTTGAACCATGTAAAGTAGCAGAGTTTAAACCATAGCAAAATTGCCACTGACAAACACACTGAGAATCTTCCATTTGAGCTCTTCCACAGTTTTTTTTAACTGAAATTGTGAAATACAATATAGCCTAAAACATAAAATAATTAATGAAGTAAAAAGGAAACACTTTAACAGGAAATCTTAGGCCTAAGAATTGTTCAAGGAAATGGTTGAAAATTTATACATATATTATAGATATATATATATATATATATATATACACAATTGATCATCTTTTATTCCGGGGGAGGCAAAATTCAGACTTGTCATAGATTATTATTATTAACTGACAATAATAATATTTATTATTATTTATCCTTAAATACTAGTAAAGCAGAATTTTAGTTCGAGTTTCATCTTTGAAAATTAAGAGTCTTCAACACATAATGATACAGGTATGTCATAAACAAGATTCCTACAAAAAATAGCAGTCAGCAGACAAATACGAATAAATTTAGCTTAATACTTTATGTATTCAAGATCTTAGAAAGAAGGGAGCAAAAATCTGTTTGGATGACCTGTACTTTTCCTCAGCCAGTAGAACCGATTCAGTAAGGGAGTTCACATTAGACAAAGCATTAATTATTCTGAAAGGGTAAAGATGACTCATTTTCAGTTCTAATACAGAAACACTGCATTGAAGCAAGTTCCACTCAAAAAAAAAGTGGTCTTCTCAAGCAAGCTAGACAACATCTGAAATCTCAGTAGAAACAGAACTGCCTACAGGCTCAGAAATTGTCAAAAGTCAAATTGTCAAAAGATTGTTGAACTGCCCCTTCCTGCATGAATGTATGTATTCTCATTTAAAATGCATAATCCAGAAGCCAGGGACTATTCCTTTGTCCACTGTATGGGATGCCAAACACTATGATAACCCACTTGGTCAACAACAAGTGGACCAAGTCACTGTCAGAGGCAAAGCTTAGGAAGATAAAAGACAGGACTCGTGCAGCCCATTTGCATTATTCAAAGATGAAGAAAAGGACAACCAATTGCACGTGCATCTGGATAACACCACCAAAAGAGAAATACAGCACCTGTAAACCAACTAGCAGCAGACTATACAGAAAGGAGCACATTCATATTGTATGTTGAGAAAGCAACTTACACATGCTCCATTTCAAAACAAACTTTTTACCATCAAGTTGTTAAACATTTACAAGTACTACAAATGCTGTCTTTCATACAGTTCGTATAAAATACTGGCAGAAACAAAAAGCAACCCAGCGATTTAGAAGAGCACTGCATTATTTTAAAACAAAGAAAGGAACATATTCTACCTTTTCTCATAATTAGTCACATTAGAAATTATTTCTTCTAATTCTAGCTCAGTGCACAAAATTGAAATTCCAGTTGAAAAGCAGTCTGCCCAAAAGCAGGCACAGAGAAAACCAGAGGAAAAAACCCACGAGAAGAAACTCGCTTAATATTAAAAAATGTCCATTTCATAAAAAAAAGTCACACTGTAAGAATTTTTCTCCTTAAAATATATAATGAATTGCTACAGATTGAATGATTGAAAAAATAGAATTTCTTGAATTACATCATTATCTTAATTATCAATCTTAAAAATTTAGAAATCCATCTTCATTCATGAAGTTTTAACTGAAAAACATGCTCAGATAAATTTCTGACAATGCACTAGCATGGTATTTTCTACAGAAAACAGATGTTTTTGGGACATGTATGTAAGGCTGTTCCCACGTAGTGCATACAATTGCTTTTGATTATTCTGAAAAAATAGGAATACTGGAGTTGGCACCTCTAGCTATCTGAAGAAATGGGTTTTAATTAAAAGCTGATAGGAAAGTAGAAATGTGCTAATATTTTGACTGGTATTTCACATTCCCAGGTAGAAATTTGGAAGCAAGTTCAGAAGCTGCACTGAAGTTGAATAAGGAATCTAGTTCTGCAAAAGGAGATATTGTTCAGAAAGAGAGAACAAGATTGCAAGCTTTGGCTTTTCAGAGTCAGTATGCCACACAAAAATTCATGAGGCAATTCCACTTTTCATAAGTCTAGTACAGTGAGGTCCAAAATAAAGCTTTTTCATCCAGTCAATGAAAAGATAAAACAATATATCTATTAAACAGCTGAGGCCGCCTATTCCACGAAGGAGGTTTCAGATGCTGACACGACTCTAGAAAGTTTTTGAAATGCACAAAGCCATTTTTAGCCAGAACAATAAAGTTCTTTTACATATTTCCATTATAACTGTGTTTCACAGTAAAAATGCTGTTCAGGCAGGAGAACTGATTAAGCCTGCCATGCTCACATCAGTGATGTCAGACCTAAGCACTCACTTGGATTCCATGGTACAACCTTACTAACCCAAACATTGGGATTACCTCCAGAGACCACCAAACTCCTCCAAACAGCAAACCACTTACAACATTAACAGAAGCACATTTTAAAGAAAAAGAGAGAAACAAAGCCAGCTAGCTATGTTTTCAATAAAGTAAGGCAGGAAGTAGGTTTTCTGTCATGTCATTTGGCAGTAGAGCGGCTCTGATATCACAGTTCTGAATTATTTTTAGTATTAATGAAGGAAGTGGTTGATTAAAGTAAAGTAACTTTTAAAGAAAAAGGAAACGTGAGCATGAGTCATAATTGTTTTTTATGGAAACCGGTTTAGTTTGACCTTGATTCTTTATCAACTGGCAGGAATTGTGAGGTAGTATAAACTGATAATATTACTGGCCAGTTTTTGGAATCTTAGCTTCAAGCTGACCGAGGATCTGCAGTTTCAGATGTAAGCAAGTAATTTCTCAGGTATTTCTGCATCTCCTTAGAGCTGGAAAATGTCACTTCACATCACTGTGCATCAAAAACTTCTTTAAAACTTGTATTTTGAGAACAGAGGTTTCACTTTTTTCTATCCTTCCTCTTTGAAACAAAAGAGCAGGAGTTTCATATAGAAAGAAAATATATGCTGAAATATATGGTGGCCATAATGCACTTGATTCATACAGTCTTACCGCATAAAAACAATTTTGTTCTTAATTTTATACTGTACATTTGGAAAACAGACTTAATAATATTAACAATATACATTAAATATTTTGGCAGTTACTAAATAACTTGGTAACTTGCGTCCACATGGCATTTCCAAGCAACAAGCAATTGGGCCTGGACCACCTGGCACTGAACAATTCAGCCTGGGCAAACAAGTGCCTCTGTGAGACAGCCGCCCTCTAGGCTGGCTGTTCCACAGCTTTGCACAGTAACAGTTCGTTTTCCGATGAACAGAATCTTTTTACGTAATTCCAGATACAAACAGAAGAACAGTAGCTGGAGTGAGGGAGTTGTTAGCAGAATACTGTTCATTTTTCATCAGTCCACTCAAATTTGGCACAACTTGATAGCAATGAAATGTCAGTGCCATCTGTTCAGTGATCATTTGATATCCATCTAGAAACAAATTGCTGTTAAGCTAAAAAACTTGTTCTCAATGAGACTTAAGAGGGCTATAATTGAAATTAATTTTGTTAAAGCTTTATGTCAACTTTATGGAACACCTCCCTCTGCTTCCCCCTCAAATTAAAAAAACAACAAACAAAAAACCACAAAAACAACCAAACCCACCCTAAACAATAAGATTGCATTATCATTGCTCTACAGTTTTGCTTTAGTTTACTAAGTTAAAGCACATGTCTGAGAACTTTCTGGAGTTGTCCTGCTGAGAAAATATGCTATGTATTTTCATTTTAAACAGGAAAAAAAATACTGTCTTGAAAAATACAGTGTGGAAACACATCTTTCAAATATTCTGAGTCAGAGAGGCAAGATTTCATTTTTCTAGAAAGAAGACACTTTGTTGTATATATGAATTTTCCAGACAAAGTCATCATCATAACTGGGGTTAAAGAATGCAGATTAAGAGTTGTATTCCTTTATGTTAGAGACACATTAGAGAAAATTTCTTGATTTTAGCTGCAAGCCACCATAAGCATGCGGACATCTTCCTAATTTTACTCCTTCACAATAAAGAGCTAAAAGGCAAAAAATTTTGCAAATGAAGTCTTGCTTTAAGGTGACTTACTGAAGTGTTCAATCATCAGTAAATTACCTTTAAACAGATCTCTGAGCACACTAAGAAATAGCACTATTAGGAACCATGAAAAACATAACTGTGGTCCACTTTTGGGAAGCATGGGGAATATTAATTTTAAATTCATATTCATGTGGAATAGTTTGCTTTTATAGGGCCAATTTTGTTTTAACTTTAGCTTTTAAAATTCTGATTACATAACACCCCATCCAATAAATCAGACACTGAATTTTATATTTGATTTATCAAGTTCTGCTCCTTATGTAAATGAAAACGTTCAAATAGGAGGGTATAATTAACTGATCCAAAGTGTTCACACACAGGCATAGTAATGCAGTGTAGGCATTGTAAAAAATCTGCCTCTGAATTTCATTATTGGCTTTGATTTAGCACAAAGTTTTGGGTCAGCCAACAAACTGTATATCATTTATACAGACCACACATTTCTGGAACTGTGTCTTACTTGCTGTCAGTGCATATCTCCCTCTTTTTTGAAGCATATTTGCATTATAGAAACTACAGATCTATTTCAACATCCGAATTTAGAAAGGAACAATCACATTTGCTATATTTCTGACTGTTAGAAAGCTCATATTAGATTACAAAAGAAACTGCACATTTGACATATAAACTACCTGAAAGGCATTCTCTCTCCTTCCCCATACACACATAACTACCTACAGTAAAATCCATAGATTATTTTTCCCCAAAATACACATCATTATCCAATAAAAATTATTTTCTTTATAACCTAAATAGCCTTTCTACTGGCTGCCTATTTTTCAACAAATTATGAATTGCTTACAAAGGGTCTCAGCTATTCATGTCAACATTATGTACGATCCTTTAAGAAAAATATCCTTACCTAGAGCAATTCGTAATGCGACTGATTTTAAATAATATTCTACAGAATCTGCCCAGCTAGCTTTTCTAAACTCACTAAGTGTATATGATGATAAAAAAAGCCAAGTCTTGAGCAAAAAACCCCAAATGCCAAAGTCTCATGAATTGCTATTTCAGCACACAGCACCATTAACCAAATTGTCCCTATTTCACTGGGAAGATTTTTTAAATGCATATTTATATTTCTAAAGCAAATAGCATGGGTACAGTTTTATTTCCATTCAAAGACAGTGTACATCTGCATGCTTGTTTGGTGCATAAGACTAGGAATTCTTTGCCTCTCATGATGTGGCTCCCATCCATATTTATTCCAGTGTGATTCTTCACTTCCTCTTTTCCCTCTTTCCCTACACCTGGCACCACGTATTCACCATATCCAACCCATTTCATGCAATATTTTCCATCTCAATCCATATTTATATCATCCTCCATTCAAGGAGCACAAACCAGACATGTTAGGCACATGAGGCTCTTTGGTCTGGAATGAGAGTGCCCAGAGATAATCCTTATTCAGGCATAGCTAGGCAGAATGAAAACAGGTCGATAAGGTAAACTATGATGCTAGGCAAAGTTAGGATGGTATCGATAGTAATGGTTGTCATCAACCATTTATTTAATTTGTAGGCACTTACAGAGATGGCAAAAGCCAGCAGTTTTGCTAATCACTGGTCAAAGTTCCCACTCCATCTTCTTTCTATTTTCCACCCAAAACAATTGGTTTATCCTCACTGACTGCTAGAATCATCAGGAATCCAAAACCTTGTTCAAAATAGTCTGTTATCAAGGAGTGATCTGTTTGGTCCTGGCAAGTTCAGACTCCTAAACCATCATGAAAGGGAAAGACACATCCTACACCGTTGTCTTCATCCAAACCCATTTCTTCCTCTTTTATAAATATCCTTTTCCTTGTCCTTTCCAAGGTCTACTAGTCTGACAAAAGTCCAGGTTTCCAACACAGTATTTAAGTACATTTGACTTTAAAAGCATGTCTTTGCTGTAGCCTTATCTAGAAATACTCAGAGTTCTATTTAATTCTGCCATTTTACTATTCATTCCCTCTCTGAATGTTTTGTCCGCTTTGATATCACTATTACTCCTCTACATATTTCCTTTATCTCAGTATCTTTCCTCTTCCTTAGTATCTTCCTCAAGTATCAACAATCCTTTCTTTTCTCCCGGGACACATCTTTTTGGTATCCAAGTAAGTCAGTTGAGACACTGTACAACAGTACTTCTATCAGTTACCTTGGTTTCCTTTATCCTTCCCAGAAGACTAGGAAAGCTATGGGAAAAATTTTTAAATGTTCACTATGCTGTATGACTTTTTAAATGCGTATTTTCCTGTGAATAAGAAGGGTCTGTACCTACGCTCAACAGTTAATACCATGTGCTACCCTTAGGTGATAATCCATTCCTCCACCTCCTGTCAAAACCAAGGCAAAACAAATATGTACTTCAATATGTTCTTAAAGTCAGCAAATTATCTAGTTCAAACAATAGCCTAGAGAAGATTCCAATGAACAAAATCCTTCAGAGAATACTCTGTCATCAATGCTGTCAATTACAAAAATAAGTAAACAAATAAGATCCTAAAGATCACAAATTATGTATTTTTAGTATAGATAAAACTAAGACAAGACCATAAAAAGGAAACAGAATATATAGTAGGCTTTGTGGTCCTCCTATATCATACTTTTTAAAAATATAATTATTTTAATAATATTT